>BPLQ01009717.1:85996-422488 GCA_021605075.1 Caerostris darwini | reverse complement strand
TTTTTTTTTATCTGAAAAATGACTGTTTTAGTTTTCTGGCATTAAAATCTAAGAATTTTTTAATTTTTTAGTTGGAAAGTCTCTTAAAGAGAATTTCAGCTCTAGTTCCTCCAGAAGAAGATCCAACTACTCGAGTTGACAACTACACAGCTTATATTGAAGGCGTTACAGAAAAATGCCCAGAAGCTCCATTTAAAGATAAGCCTGTCAGGTATAAATATAATTTAATTAAATATTGCAATTTATGATTTTTAAAACTTTAATACTTAAGGTGCAAATGTATTTAGTTGTCCATTTAAACCATTACCATGTTATTTAGTTTAAAATTTTAATAAATCACTACAAAAATATGCTGTTAATTTAAAATTTTAGGATATTTTTTTTATAAATATAATTGAACACATTTCATTATGTTTTGTGATATTTTCTGTAGTTTTATCAGTGAAATTATAAATTTCATTTTTCATTGTTTTGTACTAATCATCCAATGCTCTCAAATAATTTTATAAATTTTTTCTTTCAAATAAATCAATAAGAAAAAATATTAAGATTGTAACATTGTAGTAGTTAATCATTTAAATCGATCTTTCTGTAATATATAAAGATCTTTTGTTTAAATTTAATTTAGAATTTGTTTCATTTATATCTGACTGACTAATATATATCTTACTCTAACTTTTACAATAGCATAATATATTTATATATGTATAAATATATATATTTTTTAAAGTGAACTGGTAAAAGATTTATATTACTTACTGGGAGATTATTATTTCAAGAATAAAGAATTTAGGTAAGTTGCAATTTTATATCTTTCATTAAATATACTTTATAATTATTTTTCTTTCAAATTTTATGAAAAATGTAATTAAAATTATCTTATTTAACATTAAGTTTCTTCTAAAATTTTAGCAAAGCTATCCGTTTTTATCTAATGGACATTTGCATCAACCCAGACAGACAAGATTCTTGGGCTGGTATGGCCCTTTCTCGTAGTTCACAGTTGGATCAAAAACTAAATTCTGTAAGTGTAATCATTATACCAAAGCAATATATTTTTTTTATGTAAAATATTTATATATTTGAGGATTGATTTCTGTCAATTATTCAACATAATATATGAACAAACCACCCTCATTCATTCTCTCTGATATTTAAAAAAAATAATAATAATTAGTTTAAAAATTCATAGAAAAACCAGATTTTTAAATAAAGCACATTTAAATATCAATATCAAAATGTTTTAGAAACATTTATTCTTGAATCATTTTTGACTTTTAACTGTAAGTAGAACTTTCAGCAAAATAATATATATATATATATATTCCTTGATTTTTTTTTTAACTTTTAAAATCAGAATTCTTTGTCAATCCTTATCCAAAATATGAAAAATGCAGCTAATTCTTTTTAATAAAATATCATAGATCAAAGCATTCTTCTTGTGATTTTTCTCTATTTCTAAAAATTTCCTTGTAAATTTTGATTTCTGTGCACATGCTTGTCATTTATAAAGTAATATTTCTCACTTTCTCTTAATCATTTGTTGAGAATCTTTAGTTGGCAAATGTGTAAACTTCCTTCTTTAATTTTATTTTTGTTTGTTTTATTAGGCTAATATTTATCCTTAATAAATACACTGTTACCTCATTTTACTTTTGCTTCTCCCTTTAGGGTGAAGTCCCACAAGTTGAAAATCACGGTTATTTAAATTAATTACTGTATTGCTTTTATAGAACTTTATTGATCCCTTTGAATCAACAAAAATATAGAATTAAGATCCTTAATTCATTCTTAATTAATCCTTAGATTCGTTCTGAATTTTCACAAATATGTTATTCAAATTTTGATTCAAATGCTTGTAATGTGAAATATAATATTTTTATAATATAAATTTAGCAATAGAGGTAAATATTACTTAACAAATATTTACCAATATTTGTTAAGTAATATTTACCTCTATTACCAAATTTTAGCAATAGTTTCTTATAATGCATATAAAATTTAATTAAGGAAAAAGGAATAACATTCAATCAATTTTCCTGATCAATCATTAGATTAAAGATGGTTAGTTTTTAAATATTTATATGCATATTTGAATAAATTCTCATAAATCTTTACTTCATTTTATGAAACAGTATGAACTTCGGAATGAATCAACAATTTATAGAAAATCTGCTGCTGCCTTAAAGTGCTTTGAACATTCTCTGGAGTTAGATCCTACGACCACATCCCTGTGGATTGAGCATGGCTCTTTAGCTTATATTTTGCATTCACATGCTTCAAGGCAATTAAAACAGGTAAGATACTATTTTATTAATATATTTTCTTTAATTGATTTTTTTTACTTGGAAATGTCAAAGTAGATTAATTGTCCTTATGTAATTGCTTAATAAATAGTATGTATTCATGACATAGCAAAGGAATGTTTATATCTTTTATATTTTACTTTGTTATATGCAATAAAAATGAAATTTTATTGAAAATTTAAAATACAGTGGTACCTCGACATACGAGTTTAATTCGTTCCGCAACCTTGCTCGTATCTTGAATTACTCGTATCTCGAAGCAAATTTCCCCATACAAAACAATTGAACTACCATTAATCCGTTCCAACCTCCAAAATGTCACCCCAGTTATTTTTGTTACGTGGTTTTGAATAATAAAAACGTATTTATAAATATCAAATATTTATTGCACAAAAACAAAAAAAGAGAATGTAAAGAAATAAATTAGATATCCTCACTGGTCTTTGCCTTTTTCGCTACATTTTTCTCGCTTTCACCTGTAGGCCGTTTAGAAAAAAACATGTCCAAGGAGGTTTGTTTCTTCCTCCCTCTCAGAATGTTCTGGAAATGAGTTAGGCAAGTGTCATTAAAAAGGTCAGATGCACGACCTGTTGCAACTTTTCTGGGTGTTTTTTTTTCCACGAACTGTGAAACACTCTCCCACATTCCTAAGATCTCCTTTATCTCACTTGTAGAAATAACCTCCTCCTCTGACTCCTCAAAACCAATTTCTTGCATAACCTCAGTATGCTGCTGTGACTGTAACTCTTGTATCTCCTCAGTCGTCAGTTCCTGGGTGTACTCCTCGATGAGCTCGTTCACGTCTCTCTCTTCCACCTCTAGACCCATGGATTTCCCCAGAGATACAATCTCCTCTTCTACTGAAACACCGGGTTCCAATTCTTCATAGATCCTTTCAGCTACAGCTTCAGGCCACAGCTTTTTCTATGCAGAGGTCAAGGTCTTCGTTGTAACTCCCAACCAGGCCTGATCAATAATTTGTAGGCAAATCGCTATATTAAAGTGGTCCTTCCAGAACTCTCGAAGGGTGAGGTTTGTGCTCTCCGTCACTTCAAAGCAGCGCCGAAACAGATGCTTGGTGTATAGTTTTTAAAATTAGAAATCACTTGCTGATCCATGGGCTGCAGGATAGGAGTGGTGTTGGGTGGTAAGTAGAGAACCTTTATGAATTTTAACTCCTCGAGGATGTCATCTTCGAGGTTTGGTGGATGAGCAGGGGCATTGTCGAGGATGAGAAGGGCTTGCACAGGTAGGTTATTTTCCTGTAGATATTTCTTAACAGTAGGGCCGAAAACCAGGTTTACCCACTCCACAAAGAACTTCCTGGTGACCCATGCCTTCGGGTTCGACTTCCACATAACTTGCAGTTTTTCTTTCAAAATCTTATGTGATTTAAATGCTCTGGGGTTTTCCGAATGGTACACGAGCAGAGGCTTGATCTTGCAGTCGCCACTCGCATTGGCGCACAGTGCTAGAGTCAATCTGTCCTTCATAGGTTTGTGGCCTGGCATCATCTTCTCCTCTGCCGTTATATATGTTCTATTCGGCATCTTTTCCAGAACAGCCCTGTCTCATCACAGTTGAAGACTTGCTGAGAGATGTATCCTTGGGCTTTTATTAGATCGGAAAATGTTTTAATGTAATCCTCAGCTGCCTTCATATCTGAACTTGCTGCCTCACCATGTCTGACAACGGAGTGAATACCGCTCCTCTTTTAAAATTCTCAAACCAGCCCCGGCTGGCTTTAAATGACTCTTCGGATGCCTCGTCGATGGAAGTCTGCGGGGTTTGCTTCAGCAAATCTCCGTAGATCGCTCTTGCCTTCTCGCAAATGATGGTCTGCGTCAAGGTATCTCCTTGGAGCTGCTTTTCTGTCACCCACACCATCAGCAGTTTCTCCATATTTTCATGAAGGGTGGTTCGCAGCTTGGAAATTATCGTAAGGCCCTTAGCCGGCGTTACACTCTTTATCGACTCCTTCCGTTTAAGCACAGAACATATCATGGACGTACTACGGCCATGCTGCCTCGACAAGTCAACAACTCGAACACCTTGCTCATGTTTTTCTATAATTTCACGTTTTAATTCAATACTCATCATCTTTTTCTTAGCACTTGACTTTTTACAAATTTTTTTCCGATCCATGGTTATAAAAATAAACGAACTACAACTGTAAATGTAAACGCAACACAAAACGCGAACACAACTACACAACTTATCACAGCGGAAGCACGCTGCCAACTGATCGTGATGGCGCGACTGCGTGTTACTAACGAACCGAACCGAACCGAAGACTCGTATCTCGAATTTCGCTCGTAACTAAAAGCAAAAAATCACTTGCTCGTCGGCTCGTATCTCGAAAAACTCGTATGTTGGGGCACTCGTATGTCGAGGTACCACTGTACTGTTATAATCTTTTAAAAATATTTTTGAGATTTGACTGTGTATATATATATATATATATTTACAAAAGCATCTTTATTTTTAATGTGAAATAATTATGAATACGTAGGATACAGTATGTGAAGAACTTATGGAATTATTGATAAAGAAAAAGCAGGAGATGTTGCAAGTTGCTGAAAAGTGTTTCCGTTCTGCTAATTATTGTGATGATGGTGGAGAACCAGAAGAAGCATGGTTACATCATTACATGCTGGGAAAAATTAGTGAAAAAAAGGACGAGGGACCAGCAGTGTATATGGATCACTACCAAAAGGTTATTTTAATCATTATTTTATGTGAATAAAATTTTCATCAACTATGTAGTTAATTAATCTTAAAAGAAGGTTCAAAATGATATACCAATTTTGCTATTGATTTAGGTAAAACACTTGTTACTTGTCAATTAAAATATTTGAATGATTATTAGAATTTTGGGGCTTAACTCGGATCTCTTATAGGGTAAGTGGCTGTAAGTCAACTTAAGTATTTTAAACACTTATTTGTTAAGATGAGAAATGATTGGACATAGTTTGTTTGTAATATAGTGAGGGCACACAAAGCTCTTGCCAAGAGTTTCATTTTGACAATCCCTGGACTCTATGAAACTTATATTATTTAAATGCCATTTATAATCAATCTGTGGTAAAAGGAAGACATTAATGATCTATATTTAAAATCAGTATATTTATTTTGCACTTAAGCATTATAGCTTAATGCAATTTGTCATCTCCCTTTAAAAAAATGCTTACAGTGGATGAACATAAATATATAAATATCGATTCTTTTATTTTATAAATTTTACTTTATTTTAACTGTTTTATATTCATTATAGGCTTTAATGTACCTTCATGAAGATTTTGCTCGCTATCCCCAAAAGATACAGTACCACAACCCTCTTGAGTTATCTATTGAAGCACTTGAAGTAAGATATATTAAAAAACAAAGAATTGCTATTGTTTTAAAATACTTTGAGTTCAATAATTTTATTTTTATTTAAACTATTTTAAGTGTAAATTGAGTTTATAAAATCCTCCTGTAGTAATTATTCATTTATGATATTTATTATACATTAATAATACTACAAGTGATTGTTTAATAAGCAGTTATTTTACATTGAATTAATATACTTGCCATAGAAATGTAAAATTAATTTAAGGAACAAAAGTAATTAGATGAATATATTTCACAAAAAATTTTGAATGTTGTTAGGCTTTTATGTTGTTATTATGCCATGAGATAATATAATTTTATCTCTGATATATATTATTGATTGGTATTATTTTAAGCAAATTTTTAATTAAAAAGTGTTCTTTTGTTTTTATTTGAACTTTATATAAAGTAAAATCAATCTTATTTATATTTAAAACAATTATATTAATATTTTATTTATGCAGGTATATTATAGAGTTCATGCTAGCTGCTTAAAGTTCTTATGGAAGCATGAAGATGTAGGTGTTGATTTGAAAACCCTGAAAATCATAAAGAAGTGTTTAGTTGCAATATCAAAAAGTCCATTTGCCCACTTCCAAGAAAAGTGTAAAGAAAAGTATATTGCTCCATCCTGTTTATTTTTACTATATAGTAATAAATATTTTTTTATTTTGTATAAAATGATCATCTCCCCTCCTTTTTTTTCCAGATCATCTTCATCATCTGCTCTTTCTGAAGTGGAGGATTATGTATCCAACACACCAACTTCTGTTGAATCTGTAAAAATAGTAGATCATAATTATTATGGTGAAAACAATTCTCTCAAAGGCTCTCATGAATCAAAAAAGCGACAGAATCGTCCTTCCATTGATTCATCACCTGAAACTCAAGATGATGTAGCTCTGCAAGAAGTTATGGATTCATTAGTTGGAGCTGTTGCAGAACGTTTTGTTGATGAAGAACTGGAAAAGGCCAATGCTGAAATAAATACTTCTACTAATTCTTCAAAAGATACTGGAGTTGTGATTGAATCAGTTGCTGAAGAAGTTTATACTTCAAAATATATTTCTACTGAGTCCAATACCTCTAAATCTAATAATTTATTAGAAAGGAAATCATTGGAACCTAAAGATTTAAAGCAGGAAATTGAAGAAGCAGTTTTGAAAATTCAAGAAGTAAATAGTGGAATGGCAAATAATTATGAAAACAGAACATTTGCATCTAATGAACAAAATGTAATTATCGAGGAAAAAAATGAGCTTACAAATCAACAAAAATTGGCTCTGGAATTGGAAGCAGAAGCTGCAGCTTCAATACTGGTTGAAGAAATGAGATTAGAAAGTGATGCTCTTGGAAATGTAGATTATAGCAGTTATGATATGTATTCAATGAAACATGATGACTACAATACATCACTTTATTATAATGAACCTATGGAGTATGCTGATCAGAGTGAGCAGATCGATCATCAACTTGTAGAAAACAATAAAATAGAACTAGAAGAAGACATTTTTACAACTGTGTCAGATTTACTTGATAAAGTAATTAGTTCAAGTGAAGTTGAAGTGGTAAAAGAAGTAATAGAACCAAAATCCTGTGTAGAAGCAAGTGAAGATGTAAAAAGTGAAGTTACTGACACAACTGAATGTTTGGATGTGGAAATGATAAATGACAGCAAAGAAGAATTGCACATAATAAAAAATGTGCAGTCTAATGAAAGTGTTTTGGAAGAAAAAGGTGATGCAGTTTCCACTGATGATGCATCTGAATTGGATAATGAACTTCCAAAATCAGCCACTTTAATTAGTGATCAAAATGAAGCAAAAAATATAAAAATGAGTGCAGAGGAAAACACAGAAATAGCTTCAAATTTAATGGAAATTGAAGAAATGAAAGAAGCTTCTCCTAAAGAAAATGAAAAGGATATATCTAACAAAAGTGTTGCTGCTTTAATTGAAAATGTGCCAAATGAGAAAAATAAAAATTTGGAGGAAATTAAAAGTATAAAAATTTGTCTTCAAAAAGGTATGTTTTATTCTAAAGTAAATTTTATTTAAAATTAATTCTATTATTAGTATAACTTAAAGCATACAATCTCTATGGATTATTGATATAACAAAATTTATATACTTTCATGTTAGGGTGATCTCATGATCTGTATTTTCATTTTGAAGCAGCTATTTTGGAGAATTGCTCTTGATGATACATTAAATGTTTTAGATATTGCATTATACATTAGTTGCAAACATTTAATTTAATAAATTGCAGGATTGAGTGATAATGTAATGACAAAAATTTACATATTATTCAGTCTATCAAAATTTTGTAATTATTGCTATTGTAGCAATATAAACATTGATTGTGACTTGATTGACTTGCTATCTAAACTTTAAATATGGTGAAATGTGAGTAAAGATAGTGATGCATTTATTATTATTTTGTGAAAAATAAAAAATTTGCTGAAACTTCAAATTTCTAAATTATCATAATACAAAAATATGAATTTTTAGGGCTGTATGATTTTTTAATTAATAATTAACAAATTCAGAATAAATTTGATAATCTTTCGTTTATATAATAGTGAAAATTTAGTCATAAATAGTCTTATGACATGATAGTTTATTGTGAATGAAGAAACAGAAATAGATTTATATATATATATTAAGAAAATATTAGCAAAGTTTACTTCAGTTGTTTTGTGCATTCCGATTAAGGGTCAAAAATTAAAAGAGGAAGAATTTTGTGCATATTTAATGTAATAATGTTACAATAAAAAATATTAAATTTTTATTATTTCTTTTTAAAAAATCTGTTTATCAGATGTGATGTATGGTTATATATATATATATATATTAATTCGTGCTTGTTCTTATGCAATATTTTTTAGAAACCAAAGTGAGTAATAAAATCGAAAAAGGAAAAGGGAAAAAAGAAAAGAGTAGTAAGAAGAAATCAGCTGAAGCATTGTCTAAAGAAATAAAGCCACCAACTGCTGAAGAATTACTGTATAGTAAATCTGAAATTTCTGAACTAATTCCTGTGTGTTTAGATGCGATGAGAGAATGCCTTCAAAGATTTATTCAACATTATAAATCATTATATCGTATGGCACATTATTATTGCCATTCCAAAAAAAATAAGGTACTTTTTCAGTTGGTTTCTGTGTCTCACCTGAATTTTTTTTTTTTTTTTTTTTTTTTTTTTTTGTGTTATTTAAAATATAATTTGTCTGTTATACTTGTAGAATTTGCAATGGGCTCGTGAAATTTTACTTGCTGCAACTCCAGCCACAAGAAAATATCCCTCAATGCCTGGTTTATTTGCAGAAACGAAAGAATACAAATTTTTTTAATGTATGTTACTTCAGTGAACTGTTTTTCAGTTTTATTCTATCTTATTCTTATATTTTCAATATGCATTTTTTGTTTATTTAAATGTAGAGTTTGAAAGAATTTTCTTTCAATTATAAAAGGTATTAAATGAAATATGTTAATATATGAAATACTTCATACTTAGAAAGTTTCTATTAGATTATATCTCATAAAACAATTATGAAATAATGTATAAAATGTTTGGTATAAGTTTCACTTTTTAAAAATTTGTTTATGTTGCTGTGTTTAATTTAACTAACAAATATTTATACCAGGGAATTTGGAGAGCTCCAAGTAATGAAATTGATCGCCCTGGTAGTTTTGGTTCTCATATGTGTCGATCAATTGCCTTATTAATCCAAGTATTGATGGGTCAGAAAGATTATAATATGTTAGTGATACTCGCTCAGCAGTTATTTCGAACACCTGATTTAGGAAAGTAAGATAATTTTCTTCTATTTATAACTTTTTTTCCACATTTCATTGCTATGAATTATAAAATAAAATTAAAAGTATTACCTAGTAATGTGATTTGTCTATAACAATTTAATAGAGAAAAAATTAATATAAGAATTGGCATTAAGTTATTATACAGTCTTGTTTTAGATAAAATGGAGTAGCAATTTTTGAAAATAAGTTACTAGTATATCATTTTCTGAGGTTCATTGCTTTTTTTTTTTTTTTAATAATATATACAAAGGGAAATATTTGTGTATCCATCCTAAAGGCTAAATAGAAAAAAATATATTATTTTTATCTGCTACATGTTGGATTCTAATTGATTAGTCTAATAAATTTCAAATTTTAAATCTTTTATAAAGTTTTAAATTTTAATTTTTAAATATTTTTATTATAAAATCAGTTTATTAGGAATTTTTTTATTCATATTGTTATTATTCAGAAATTTACATAATAAATACATTGCCAATCTTTATACATATATAATTCTTCTGCACATGTGTTTGCCACTGAACTCCTAAACGGCTGGACCGATTTTGATGAAATTTTGTGTGTGTGTTTGAGTAGGTTCCTGGATGGTTTAGATTCACAATTGGACCCAGTAGGTGACGCTGCAATCGATATATCTTTATATATATATATATATAATTCTTCTCTACAAGTGTTTGTCTCTGAACTTCTAAATTGCTTGACCAATTTTGTTGAAATTTTTTGTGTGCGTTTGACAAAACGTGGAGAATGTCTTTATTGCTATCCCCTTTGTTGTAAGTCACTGCTAAATGGTGCTGCAATATATCAACTTCTATACCGTTCAGCCAATCGCTATGTATTCAAGTATGGAAAATATGTTTGTGCTATTCACTTTATTGCTATTTACCACCAGATGGCGCTGCTGTATTTCATCTTATATACCTTTCAAATGATATCCATGAAAATTAGTATGCATATGTATTGGAACATAGAGAATATATTCGTGATATGTAATTTTCTACAATGCAATTTTTTTTTTTTTTTTTTTTTTTTTTCCAGGACAATATATGCCGGCTTCTGTTTGTGTAATATATTTTTCTATCCTTTAGTCTAAGTGAATTGTCTTTTGATCATAAAATTTCCTCAATAATTTATTATTCTCAGAAAATAATAAAATAACTAAGTATCTTATTAAGGTTTATAATATCTTGTTGATAAAAATGTATCAAATTTTTTCTTTTTTCTGTTTATTCTTGCCAATAATTTCTTTCTAGGAAATATATGCGAGATACTGATCGTGTATTCTTGGTCAAACGAGCATACGATTGCTGCGTGAATATTCTTCATGATCAGATGAACTCTTTACTTCAAGAAGAACCTCCACCAGAAGAGAGCCGATTAATATGTTGCCTTCTAGAAATTTATAGAACTTGCCAAACCTTATTAAAGGCCGGAATATTTGTAGATGAAACAAATGATCTTCTCGAAGAAGCATATACTATGTATAGAATGGGAGAGGTCAGAATTGAGTAGTATTTTTTAAAATGTTAATTAATTTTGGGAACTTAATATGTAGGTTATAGAGTTATGAGATTAATCAATAATTAACGATTAAAATGGTAACAATATAGAAAATTTATGCGTCTTTTATAATTTTTGGAAAAAGTTTATGTTTATTTTGTTAATAATTCAAACTTATAGAACTCTCTACTGTTAATGATTTGATAGTGAAATTTTCTTTCACAATTATTGTAAAATAAATATAAGTGTTTAAATATCAAAATTCTGGGAAGGGGTGACAGTGAAAAAGCTATTTTTTAAGAAAAATTTTAATCTTATTAAAGGAAATTTTTTAAAGAATAATGTATTTGCAGGAGATATAGAATTTTGTATTCAGTTATAATTAAGGATTTCTTTTTATTTATAGCTTCTTTTCATATTAGTTTATATCCTAAATTAATATGCGGTTTGTACTGAATTTAAGTTATCATAAATGAATTTATTGTGGATCATTAAGAAATAAAATCTAAAATATGTCACTGTCTCACTAATTTAAGCAAAATCACTTAGTTAAAAATTAGTCTAGTGTAAAATTGCTACTAATGATGGTATTTTTATGGTTAATTTTTTACTGGTCATAATTAAATTTTATTTATAATAACTATATTTCATGGGGGGTCACAAGTGAAGATCACTTAATATTATTAAAAATCTATAATGATAAAATTTTAAAAAATCAAGCTGATACAAAATAAAAATAATTTTAAGTAAATTTATAAAAGTAATTAACTAATTCTTTCTTCAATTTTATAAGATATAATTCTTTTTAAATTATATGTAAATATATTGATAACATCTTTTATACAATATACCATATTATATTCAAATAAATACTAAAAGAATTTACTATGGCTTTTTATTGAGTCTTATGTTTGTTTTATTTTAGGTTGATTCTCATCCTTCAGTTTTGGACCAAGCAACGAAATTTTGTCAATTACAGTTGGGAAAATCATATCCAGTAACTACTCATGATTTCTATAAAGTTTAATAAACTGAAAATTACTTAAATAATTCAAAATTATTCACTTTTAATTATTCACTTTTATATATAAAAGACATCATATTTATAATTTTACACATAGCATTAACATTTCTGTGATCTAATAGAAAACTTTTTCCTAAATGAAATATTTTATTTTATGCAAAGAAAAAATATTATATGAAACAAAATATGAAATATATATATTCCATATCATCAAAAAACATTTCTTTGATTTATTAGTATTATTATTTTTTAATTTCAGAATTCAACATACTGGATTTTCTGTAGTTAAAATTTAAAAAATAATTATCATCAAATTTGAATATTTAAAAGATCAATTCCTTTAAAACCTATATTTATTTAATGTTTTTTCATATGTTATATATGTGCAAAGTATTCCATTTAAACCATTATCATTTTATTACTTAATATAAATCTTAGCAAAAATATAAATTTTTTTTAGAATTCCAATGTATGTATCAAACTGTATGTACAAATTAATTATTCTGCACATACAATTGAACACATTACCATATTCTATGATATTTTCTTAGAAAATCAGAATGAGAATTTATGAGAAAATCAAATATGTCAGTTGCACAAATAACTTCATAATTTTATGTAAATTGAACCTGACTTGACTTTGATTTATGCTCGACTTTTGACTACTTTAAACTCAGATTATCCAATTACAGCTTGGAAAAAAAAAATAACAAAAACTTCTAAGTTCACAATTTGCAATTCTCAACAAACACCCAAAATAGATATTTTTGTTATGATTTATTAATAAAATATAACATGGTAATGGATTGAATAGATATCCAGTTAAATAAATAATATTTTATGGTTTGCTATTGATCTAAATTAATTATATTTTATCTTTTTTAAATTAAAACATTGTTATTTGCTTTTTTTAAAACCGTTGTTCTTCCCTTTCTCCGCCCTTGAACAGATCATAACAATCTTTCTAATCTGTGTATGTTTTGATCTTGTAACTGAAAATGTCTGTTTAGAAATATGTTTTTTTCATTGTAGCAAAGTGCTTATGAATTGAATAAGTCCAGTTCTAAGTACATGCCAGTTTCGGATATTTCTGAAAGTAATCTTAATGCTCCCATGCCATCTGTCAGTGCATATACTCCAGATGCTTGGCAAAAAGGTAAAAGAGCATGAGGTCACACTGCAAATAGTCTTCCCAATGAGTAATCAATGTGATCCCATTCTATAGTTTTGCACCAAATAAAAAATTTTGCACTCTTAAATGTTTCCCTTTGCTTTATTTGATTTAGAATGACAATATATTTTTTTCTTGCTTATTTTATTTTGTTATATTAATTTTCCTAAATAGAATTAGATTTACATTTTTGGTCTCTTTGTAGTCATATTACAAATTTTTGAAATAAAAAAGAGCCTTATTTGCTAATATCTGTCATATCGCTGGCAAAATATAGTGCTTTCAATTTCAAACAAAACTTTTACTATATACATATATGTATTAAAAAACATTTTTTTTTAAAGTTTTAACAACAAAAAATAGATTTTTTGTCAAATTTTTCTCAATTTATAGAAGAAAATCAAAACTAAAGCATGAATCACAATATTCAAGTAACTATTTTTAAATTTAATAAATTTTGATTTACTGTTGATCAAGCTTACACTTTTATAATACAATATAACTTCATGTTCTTGTTTTGATCACACTATCTGACCATGCTATGGAGAATTAGAATTTTTATTTAAATGCAAACATCATTCATTTTTCTTCTTTATCACTGTAAATTGAAAGATATTTTTAATTAACTTTGAACATTATTTGCTCTTTGTTTGGGTATGATTAAAGGATGTGCTCGAAAAATTCTGTTTGGTCTGAATTTGATGATATTAATTTTAACCAATATGAGTATTATTCATCTTAATTGAAAATAATATGCAAAAAAAAAAAAATTATATAATACAAGTTCAAGTGTGACAACATGTATAATTGCCATTATAAAATTTTTCTTAACATAAATGTTATAAAATCTGGGTATATAACTGTTTTTCTTATTTTTTTAATAGAATATTTCTTACTCTTCTAAGAACATTCTGATTATTAAATCTTCCAAATCAGTATGTTTGTATTTTATACCATTTTGTATAGAAATAATGAGACAATTAATTATTTTTTTTACTAAATATGTGAATATTATATTTTCAATGAAAGATAATTTTTGTACAAATGTTGTGCGTACAAAAGTATGCTTGTATTCTTCGATACAACTTTTAACAATGTGAATTTAGGAAACATTTCATTTTGGAAAGAATCAAATATCTGTTTAAAACCTTTAATCATATTCAACATTATTTATTTCATCATATTATTTTCAATTTGAAACCACTTGCTGCTTTTTAATAATTTTTTCTTTGCTAGGATTAAAATATGCCTACCTTAAATGTTGGATGTAATTTTTTTTTTGTTGTTGTTGTTTTTATTGCATTATTTTAATGTTGTATTTTATATCTCTTGCATTTGAGATAAGGATGTATATATTTTTTGCTTCATTCTGCTCATTGTTATTTAAGTGGCATCAACCTTTATTTATAAATCATTTTTGTTCCTTTTCTGATAAAGCTTTTCGTCTGTTTATTATGTTTCATTTTTGAAAATTTCTGTACAGTTTTTTAAATGCATGCCATTTTATTTGTGAAAGGCTGTTAAATAAAGCTATTTATTTTTAACGAAGTTGTTTTTTGTTTTTTTAATTATTGCATTCAATATCATAACACTTTTAATTATTGCTTTACAAGCATGATTTCTCAATATGCTGTTTCTTTTATATATTTAAATTATTTTTATGTATTAGTTATTATGCATAAAAACATTGAAAATTTCTTTAGTATAATCTATTTTAATGAAAGAAAACAATATCTTTGTCCAAATTGCTTTTCAAAATTGGTTTTATTATAATTTATTGTGCTTGTCTAGTTCATTCTTTAAACTCCCTCTATTATTAAATTGTGATACATTTACAATATTGTTAAACAGCTTGTTTTATAATTAGTTGCAAACAAACACTAATGGCAAATTAATGCTCATTCTCAGTAATAACAATGAAAAATTTATATTTATGTTTAAATTTAAATCACAGAAAAGTGTCTTTTCTCTAAAAAATAAAGTATTATAACTATTCACATAAAACTGAGTTTAGTTGAATATATTAACTTACTTATTTGAAGAAAAAATTTTACTTGCAATTTGTTCCTATATTTAGACACAAAATAATGTAACAGTTGCAAATATGATAATCAATTTTTTTAATTCATTATTGAATACATTAAATTTAATAATTGAGATAATTAATTTTTAAAAAAATAATGTATTCCAAAAGTTGAAATGACTTAAGAATACTTGTATGCTAATTTCATAAATTATTATTTGCATAATGTTTGTATGAAATTAATTAAATTTTAAAAGTTCATATCAAACTTTCTATTATGGCTAGTCATGTATGGAGAAATACTGTTTTCCATTTTTATGACTTTTGATTTTATCTAAATTTTTTTTTATGACAAAATGCTACCTGTTAAAAACTGGTTATGTTGTCAGTAGTTTTGTTAATTTTAAAGTATGGATGTTGCGTTTATGCTTTCTGAAAAAATATCTAGCTAGTCTTCTATCAAATTACAAATATTGAATTAAATTCTAAAGACTGTATGGATTCCTCTAATTTATATTTTGGCTTAGAAATGCCAATAAAATCCATAACTACTTTATGGTCATAAATGACATTTTATCATACTGCCTACCAAAGAAATGTTTGGATTTCTCTTTTTAGTCAATATTATGAATATTCATCAGCATTTTCAGAATTATTTCTTTTGATTGCAGATTATTTCTAAAATCCCTCTATTTGTATCTTTTCATATTCATATATTTGTATCAAACATAAATTTTATAAATAGTATATTCACAAGGCTATTCTTCCATTAAAAAAAACTTTAGTCCATTTTTCAAGTGATTTTAATATAAAATATATTTTGTATTCTTATTCTCTAATCAGATAATACAATTTCACAAATATTATACATGAATTTCTACAGTCTCATGGAATTATTAATAATTTCTTTTAATTGGACTTTATTCATGTTGAAAAAATAGAAGTTTTTTTAAATTTCATGTTTACAATGTATAAAATATCTGATTCATAAGATGTGAAAGTATGAAACAACAGATTAAAATATATAAATTATAATTCAAATTTAACCAGTAAAACCAAATATCAAATATACAAACCAGTAATCAAATGTAACCAATATTTAAAGCTTATTTTGTAAGAGATTATATTTTGCTTTTATTTTTTAGATGCTTTATTTTTTTACTATTAACTACTCATGTTATTATATTTTATATAATTTTCCTAGATTAAAGTTATTAAATTGTGAAGAGTCCACTATTTTTCATATTGCAGCTATTTCATGTTTTTAAAAAGATTATTTTGTTCATACTCCTGCTAATATATCTTAGGTTATTACTATGGCTGGCTAGAAATTATTTATTAATTAAATTTATACTCAGTGTGAAATGTAATATTAGTATATATAATTTATGACTGAATTATATAGTGTACTCATAATAGTATTAAAGAAGTTCATCAAATTATCTAGTAATATACAGATATACTCTTTTCACTATAAATTGTTAAGGTTTAATGCATCTGTAATGTGGATGCTTGCAGAAAAGATGTTGGAGATATTTTTTGTAAAATATCAATCTGTTTTAATGTATTTGTAATCTTATATTTGCTCTTACAGATTATTAAGCATAATCTGAGTTTGAGAATCATATTTGAAAGAAAAAAATACTATAATCATTTTGTGTGTGTGTATTTTAAGTGATTTAAGAAAAATTGTAGTTATATAAGAGTTTGAAATTTTTACTACATCATTATTAACAGTATTTTTTATTAGTTAGCATATAAACAATATTTTGTAAAAAATATATATATAACATAAAAGTTTATATTTATATAACTTGGCTTAATTTTAACCTAAAGTTGATGCTTTGATATAAAATCAATAAGTGCATAAAAATATAAAATTTCTACAGGCAACAATTTTTAATTAATTTAATTAAAATTTATTACTTCCAATCTTTAGTCTATCCTGTCTTATTTTATCTGTTTTAGTATATATTTTCTATTAAGTACAAGTTATTTTGGCAATATTTTTAATTTAAAAATTTTTTTTTTATTTGTTAAAGAAATTTAAATAGTTATAAATATATTTTTTATATATGTGTACAAATTAGTCTTGATTTTGTGTTTGTTTTATCTCCATTGTGTGTTATTTTTATTTAAATTCTATGAAAAAAAGTTATTATTAATGAAATTTTCCTACTTATTAGAATTCGCAAAGTCTCTTATGATGCCCATTTTTCCATGTAAACCTAAAACAAAACAAGATATTGAATCTGTTCAAGATCCATTGGTTCTGATTCCTGGAGATAATAAGTTCAATAGCCACACTGCGCAAAGTTCAATTTCCAAACAGTGTTCTACCATTGCTCCACAAATGGTGCATGTCGAAAAACCTAGAGCTGAAAATCTACAAGCATGTTCTGTTGCCTTCTTACCAGTTGCTCCTGTGTTTTCAAAAGAAGCTGCTACTCGTCCTAACGCTGTACAAGCACCATCTTTATTATCGTGCCAAGCATATGAGTGTTTTGATGTTCTTACTAGTATAATGCAAGCATCTGGTTATAAAGTTGCTCCTCAGACAATGGCTTCCCAGCATGTAAAAGATAATGATAAACCAATCAATTTAGTGAAGGCTAAACCGGAAATAAGAAATAATCCTTGTTTTACTAATGTTGCTCCTAGAGGAAATGTTGGAAGACCTAAGAAACGAAAAAGAAAACCATCGATTCAAAAGATGGAAGCTCTGAATTTGTGTAAACGAACTATATCTACAAAACCCATTGTGAGCTCTACTATTGCCCATTCTATTGCTGAGTTGAAAGTTGGCAGTGTTGCATCCAGCCCTAAAATGACTTCTCAAGGCAGAAGATCTTTTACCACCATAGCTCCAAACATTTATGATGTTTCTAATTCTAGAATTCAAAACTTATCTACTCAGTCTTGTCATGTATTTGAGGCTTCTACTGATACTTCCTTTACGAGTGATTCTGTAAGAGCATTTCCACTAAAAGAATCAACTAAATCATTTGAGACTTCTGTTCATAATCATATGAAGAATAACCCTGAAGTCATGGAATTATCTTGTTTTTCTAAAAACCATCAAGAAATTGAAACTTCAAATAGTAACCTGGCAGAAAACAAAATTCAAGCATTTACATCTCAGTTAAAACCTACTTCAGTACTTGAAACTGCAATAGATCCCTCAATGACCCACAATGATTCGAAACCTACTGTTCCATTAGAATCAATTCAAACTTCTGAAGCTCCTATTAATATAGCTGGGAATGATAAAGAAATCTCTACTGTACCAGCATCGTCATTAGATTCTCTTCAAATACTCCAAACTTCTAATGATGATTTTAAAATCACGCAAATGTCTACATCAACGTTAATGTCGACACATATATTTAAGACTTCAGTGGATGTATGTGGCAATGTTCATCTTAATATTACTGAAATGCCTACATCATCATTTGAATCGTCTGAATTACTTGAACCTTTAATTCAAGTGCCAGAAAATGATAATTTTAAAATCTCAGAATCGCGTGGTCTTCCGTCGCAATCTGTTTTAGTGCTTAAAAGTTCACCTCAAGCTTCTGATGATGATCTTAATGTAAAAGTACCCTCTGTTGAAGTAATTAACACTGAAACATGTCGCTCGTTCAATATGAGTCCAAATCTTTTGGAAACATCTGATCTCATGCAGTCACTGATTCAAGAAACTGAAAGTAAAGTTTCTGCAGAGAATAATAATAATAATAATCTAACTGAGACTTTAACTGTTGATCCTGGTAAAACAACTAGAAATATCTCGGACGGTATCTTTCTAAACGAAGCCAACGATTCCTGTTCATCGGCAAATATTAATATAAGTGTGGTAGAGCAATGTGCTAAAGATATGCTCGAATTCATAAATCAGAAAGTTGAAGACATGGTATTATGTACCGAACCTCCTGTTAATTTTGAAAGTTTAAATGTGGAAACCAATAGTCATGATTTTACTGAAGACTTGAAAGGCAATACCGTAATAGTGAAAAAAGATTTCGTGCATACCATGGAAGATGATTCTGATACTTTAGATGCAGAAATAAAAGACGAAGATTTGCCCGATGTAGGGGAAATAGATTCTGCAAAACCCGAGGAAACATTTGAAACTAAATTAGATCTTCAGAAAGAAGAAAAAACCGAAATAAAAATACATGTCTTGGATACTACTGAGTTGAACAAAGAATCGGTTATAAAATTCGCTAGTTGTTCACCTAAACCTCCAAAACAAGATGAACCTGTTAAAGACATTAATTGAATCAGCTAGAATAACAACTGTAAAATTTAAATCTGATTTGATACAATTTGGAAGAAGAAAAAAAAAAAGGAATATAGAATTATTTATAGAAATTGTTTGAATTCATATGAACTGTATAAATGATACGAATCACCATCAGTATATAATCACATTTAAAATGATCCGTACATGTATCTTTACGAAAGAATACTGGAATTGTTTAATAGCGTTTAAATTTACTGTATGATAATGACAAGCACAAAGGAATCTTTAAAAAATAAAACGAATTTGAACTCCTGAAATTATTAGAATTACCATTCTCTCAGTACACATATTTCTAAAAAAAATCATTTATCGATTTTTATTATAAAGAATAAAAAAAATGTATTGCATTCCATGCAAAAAAATTGGCCATTCACACGTCATTAGTAATATTTAAATTTCTCTTCATTTCCAATGAAGAGAAATTTCAACTTCAATAAAAAATGAAATTTCAAAAACTCTTCGTGTATTCCAAGATACGAAAACGCACAATTTATGTATCATACTGTTCTTCAACTTTTTAATGTTGAAAATTGTAATTTTCTACAAATATTGCAATCAGTTCATGCCAGTTAGTTGCAACTTGAGCGTTAAATAGCTTGTCATTTTCAACAATCAGGGGTCTGATGGCCACTTGGCTAGTGCTCCGGCCGTCGGTACTACAGGTCAGGTTTAATTCCTGGCGATGGCATGGATGTTTGTTAGTGGTATATTTATACAGTGGTTCGACATCCACGTTAAACCGGTTTAATTAGCCCAAAATGTGCAAAAAATAACAGTAGAGTGACAAACGAAACCACTAAACAAAAAAATCTGTCAGAATTCATAAGCGTTGGTTATAATATAATATGACGGAAAGATATGCATTTGATATTTCATTATATTAAAGATTGTATCGTTATAATCGATAAATTACGATGTTTTTATATGGTTTGTTTATAATTCTTTCAGCTAAAATGAAAACTATTCGTTTAAAAAGTCGTTTAGTGCAATTTTAAGAAGATTAATGACATTTAATGCATAGAAAAGAAATTTAACACACACCTTCACCATCTAACTTAGCAAGAAAACATGTTGTTATTTCAGCATTTTGTGATTTTCTTTATCATTGACTTTTTATTTTGTACGATAATTTTTAAGTCGTATCACGCTTTTAATTCAATTACAAAAGCTCTAAACAGTAATACCTCAAACATTTTTACAAATGTTACAGATTTTATTAGACTTTTTATGTTAATTCAATACAAAATATGTGATTTATATGACTCGTGATTTTGATATTATTTGTTGCAGATAAAAAAAAGTTATTTAAATTATTTATAATTTTTTTAACGAGTCAGTATTGCATTGAATGTCATTCAGAGTAAAATTACATGATTTTATACAGTTTACAGTTATGTGCTTGTTACAGAGTTTATTACTTAACGGCGATGTACTTACAGTTATGTATTTGTTTAAAAATTATATTGTGAAGCATTTTTATTACTTTATCTATTTTTTTATTGCTTATTGGAATGTGATGCATCTCTGTGTAAGCACTTTTAAATTTCGTATATATATATATATATATATATATATATATTATACAATTGAAATCAATTTATTGCAAATCTTTATTATCTATATATATTTATGAAAATAAAAATAATTTTTTAAATAATTACCAATTAAATTTCAAAGACAGTTAATGAAATAATTTATAAGTATTTTATTCCAGGCAAGTCTTTGAAAAGTTATTTAGGAATTTTTTCACTCTTATTTTATCTTGTTGAATTTAATTAATGTAACAAATTTATTTGTTTTTTTAATATAGGAAGCACATTTTTAGGCTTTACATTGTGATACTGAGTATTTATCTACCTCAATTGTTTGTATGTTATAAACATGAATGTATTTTAAAATATGTTAAGTATATATACGTTGGAATTATGGTTAATCTGGTTACTTTAGAGTGATTATAATAATAAAAAGTTTTTACTAACTTGACTTTATTATTTATTCTCAATTGAAATTATTGTTAATATTTGTAATTTAAGTTTTCAATCTAAATACCTAGCTTGATGTTTTTTTTTTTTTTTTTTTTTTTAACTTAGAAGTATATATACTGATGTGTGAAAGTTAAGCAACGACTGTTTTCATTTTTTTTTCTCCCTCTGTAACTCTACAAGAATCACTTGGAGACATGAAATTCTGAACGCCAAGATAGTGTTTTGTACTTAAAGCTAAAGAAAGCATGATAATACAAAAATGAATAGAATGCATACAATATAGAATAGGTGAGAAAAAAAATAGCTTTATCGAAAGAATAGCATTGGTACAAATGTTTGTCCGCCCAAGAAGGAGAACCTTAGTAATGAATATGACTTTTATTTACTGACACCGGTCTGTCCTTACTCAACATCAACATCAGATTATCCAACAGTTATTGAGGTAAAATTTGCCATTCCTCAATGAATAACTGTTACAGTTCTATCGTGTACTCTCGCGGATATAAACATTCGAAAAGCATACCACATGTTCTATATGATTTGAATCAGAGGAATAATTGCCAATCCTTTCTTATATCTTTACTTTCTAGAAGCTCCTCAACAGCACGAATTCGATGTGCCTTGGCATTATTGTCCAGATTAACACGAAAATGTTGGAAGATCACTTGACAATATCTATTTTCTAGTAACAGTACCTTCTGCAAAAATTTGGTGTCGGTTCGCCCATTTATCATAATCCTTCCTCTGACGAGCATAAGGTCTTCAATTACGGTCTCTCTTTAATGTTTGTAGGATAAAATGTTGTACATATCCGTTGACATTGAGAAAGCGAAATTTAAAAGCTAAGCTGAGCGAAAGCTAAATTTTGCGATGAATTCACATAGGTTTATGAAGCTTTAATTTAAAATATTATTAACTTTTTCGTTCTTATTTTTCACAGTTTGGAGTCATAAATTTACATAAAAAAAATGCAGAATCTCAATTTTTTTTTTTTTTTTTTTTTTTTTTGTGACATTGAAGCGGCTTTTAAATGTAAAGAGGCCATGACTTTATTCATTGTCTTTGGTTCGGTCTTTGTCATACCTACCTCCATGTACCGCCAAATAGTCATCTGTGAATAGGATGTAGCATTGAGAACAGCAACTGAACCACTTTTAGGCCACTTTTATGAAAGCATTTGGCCACAGTAAAGCGTCTATCGATTGTCCCCAATTTATGCGAATCATCGGTAATTCAATCTATATGATGGCATAAATGAAACGAATCAGTATGATGTACACATGATAAAACCTAATCATCTTAACATGATTTGCATTCAGTAATTTACTGAACAAAATTGAATGTATACGATAGCAAGCGGTTTTCGGTTCAGCTATATGATGCACATCGAACTCAAATCATATCAATTACTATGCTACCAGGGGGCCTGAATGGCCGAGAGGCTAGCGCTCTGGCACTCGGTACCACAGGTTTCGGGTTCGAGTCCCGGCGGTGCCATGGATGTTTGTAGTGGTTCGGAATCCACTTTAAACTGTAGGTCCCTGTCTAATATGATCGTAGAGCATTGCTGGGGCATTGTTACTCCGCGTCCGTGGCTTATCTTCAAGTTATACGCGCCCCCTGGGTAGTGCAAAGTGAGTAACGTCTGTGCAGCGCTTGCCTTAAGGCATCCAAGGCCAAGTGTTTGAGTGTTTGCCAGCTGCATTAGAAAAAAAAAACTATGTTACCAGAAGTGCGGATTCGATACAAGTAATTTACTAGCATCAATTATGCCTGCACAGTAATTATGTACATCAAATATTAATTCAGAGTTTATTTATCAATGGAAATTTGGGAATGGTACACCAGTTGCCAGTGTCAGCCATATGATTCTTATCACGATTCGTATACGATTCTCATCGTATGATCCGTAACAAATACAACCAATGCTACCGAGATGCACTAGCTAATTTAATGGAGATGGAAATTCTATAACTAATTAGCAAAACTAGTATATCTCCAGAAATTAGAAAATAATTTAATAAATAAAAAATTAAAGAAAAGTTAACAAATATAAAGCTAAAACACACATTAAATAATTACAAAAAAAAAAAAAATTTAGATGATTTGAAGGCTCTTAAATAGATTGTCCTCTTTAAAAAATATTTTCTAAAAAATTGAATATTTATAAATTGAAATTGCTGTTTTGGCATAAAGCATAATATCATAAAAAATTATTGATTTCCAAAATATTAAGGAGATGTATTTTTGTTTGCGATAAATTTACACAGGTTTGTGAAGATTTAGTTTAAAATATTATTAACTTCTAATATTATTCTTCCCAGGAACTCCTTAATTGCTACTACCTTTACCTTTTGCCCCAATACTTCAGTTTCTATTTCGAATAATTCAGATTTATGGTAGTTGGGTTATACCATATGTGAAGAAAAATTGTATGATGAAATAATAAGATTCGACATGACAACATTTAATTAAGGGAAATTATTATTTAGAAATAATATGCAAATAAATTAAATTATGCAGAAATAAATTATCTTAGAAATAAAGTGATTGACGAGTTAACATTCATTCCTAGAAGTGAACAGAGGAAGCGAATGAAGAAGTTCCATAATAACAAATTCAGTTGTTTTTTAGCTAGCAGTGCAGAGAATAATCGATTAAAATCTTGTATGCTAAACGTCAGGATTGCGATACCACATCACTTTACTACGAGAAATTTATCACGAGAAGGAGCAAACGATAATTCTTCAAATATAACGAGAATCAAATAATCCACCCTGAAAGTAGAGAGATTCCACTTCTATTCTCCATGTTTGTCAATGACATCCTCAATGACATTAAAACTCTCTTGGCCCCATATGTTGATGATATTGCCAACCTTGTAAAAACAAAAATACAAACTTTATGATTTTTGCCCTCAATCCACATGTATCTGCACTTAATGATAGGTCTTTAATATTGAAAATTATCATAATCGTCTCCAAATCGGAAGACGTACATTCCGACCCAGATCATCTCATAGACAAATAAAACATATGTCTATGGCTTGCCTTTTAGAAGAGCCCTGTTAAACTGTCTATTTTGAAATCTGTTAATAAAATAGTTTACTTTTTTGTTGGAAAACTGTATATAATAAATAATAAATAAACATATATATATATATATATATATGTTGTTTTGTTAATGCAAATTCTAAAATCTAAAGAAAATTTGTTCTTATGTTTTTTCTTATTGAAAGTAATTCTTGCGATAATTTAGAATTTTTTAAATATATAAAAGTATTAATGTTATTTAAATATTAACCAAAAAGGTTACGTCAAGCTATTAATATTTTAGAGAAATATTGTTATTGCATAACAATTTTTAAACAACAATTAATAAAATAAACTTCAAATTTTTAAAATTTATAAAAGAACTGCTAAAACTTTTCTAGAAAAACTAAAATTTACTATTTTATATTAAATATTTTTTATAAATAAAAATTTAAGATTTGTTTTAATTTTACAGTATTTAGTTTTGTTATATATTTTTTATGTGTTCAATTTCTTGTGGGAAAGGGAGATGTCCCTGTAATAAGAAAATGTTCAAGGCCTCAAAGTGGGTTTATCCAGCTTTGAGTCTACTTTCCAAAAGGAAATAAAATTCCTTAACTTCTTCTTATAAAATTATCTCATTCCTTGAATAATCAAGTTAAATATTTAGGAAAATAGTTAATATTTAGTTAATGAAGTTAAATATTTAGATTGTTTTTTTATTGTGGGTCAACATCTCTCCTGGTAACCACCTTTTCAAATTATCAAACAAAAGTTCGAAAACAACACACAAAAGTTCTATCCAATTATTAATAAAGATTCGCAGATGAGCAGAACGAGTAAATTTCTAATTTTTCATCTCCAGTCTTAACTTATGTATCCAATTACCATACAAAGTCTCTTAAATTGTTCGTCAAATTTTGAATGAAAAGTGGCTCATGATCAATAGATATATTCATGACGTTTTCATGTTTCTATCCTAAAACAGTTTTTGGGAGAAAAAAAAACCTTTCAACTAAATTCTTAATATAAATACTTAGGGTTAGTTTTTGACAAAGAATTAACCTTTTATTCCCACATTTCAAAGGACCTGCTGCGAGTAATATCTCCAAAACTAATTTCTCGAAAGAGCAGGTTAGCAGTCAGACACAAGCTTTTTCTCTACAAATCAATCTTTCATTGATCTTAATTTTTCAATTTCTCAGTTTAAAATTAGAGAAATTTTGTCTTAAACAGATAATCTACTGAGAAAAACTTTTATTATGATTTATTTTTGTTTTTTAATATTTAACAAGCGGAATTCAAAATGACAAAGTAACATTTCTTGTTTTCGCTTTGTCACTTTTGAGTACATCTCAACTCAACTTTCGGCTTAAACATAATATAGAAATCAGAAAAGTCGAGTCTTAAGTTTACGTAAAATAATTTTAAATCACCTCTCATATTATTATCCGATTTCAGACATTTCGTAAACATGAAGGAAAGAATAAAGGTACCCGTTGAAGATCCTAAGGACACTAAAGAGACAAAGGAAAAGAAAGTAGAAGAAGAGAAGGAGCCCGATTTAGTATGATATAATCATTTATGAAATTATATTAAACTTTAACTGACTACAATGAATTTCGCATATAATATTTTTAAAAAGCTATTATTTTACATTGTTATGAATCATGTATTTGTTTATCTTTATAAAATTGATACAATGTCAGGAAATTGCATGACTTTTTCTGAACTTGATTTTGAAATGTATGCTACCAAACTTTTTCTAAAAAAAAAAACTTATAAATTAACTTATTGTGAACAATTATCTAAAATCAAAGATTTTTTATGCATGTAAAACTTTTTATAATAATATTTTCTGCTGTCAGTAAAATTAATATAATATTATTGTACTAAATTGATATGCATTATTTAATATCAGAATGATACCTATTTATCATTTACTGCACATTGTTTGAAAGTGATATCAATATTTAATGTATAGAAGTTATAAATATGTTTAATTAAAAATAATATTTTGAAAATTTCAAGTTAGTTTTTTTCTATGAGAGATTAAAAGAAATCAGTTTTTGTCTTGAATAATGGAATATTTTTTTAATTTTGTTTTTATTTCTAACTGATCTGTGTTTAGATAATAATATTTACAACATGCTTTAATGCAAAAACAAGAATGTAATTTTCAAATATTGATAAAAAAATTTTTTATAAAGAATATTGATATTTCCCCCCAAATTATTGCCTCTATTATTTAAACAGTACCAGAAGATTGGCAAGTTTTCTCATTTAGGGTAGAATTGACTCAGGTTAAACTGCCTGCAGGTGGGGGATTCAAATTGGGGGCTACAATAATAAGTATCAGAAATTGTACATAATTCTAAATTGTAATTAAAATTTGTACAGTCATTTAGTGGGTGTTTTTTTTTTTTTATTTTAAATCATACTATAGTTTCAAATTAAAACTCATCGGTGTAACATTCCAACATAATCACTAATATTTGAAAAATAAAATTTTAAGTTTTTCTAAAGTAAATATAAAAAAGAATACTTTAAAGACAATATATATATGTATATATATTACACTAAAAATAAAAACAATTAGTCAAGTCTTACAGAAAATGCTTAATAAATAAAAAGAGAACATTAAAAATAACTACTAATAAAATTGAATTGAAATTTAGAAAAATGAATCACAATATATTAAATAATAAAATTATTCCTAAAGAACATACAAAATACAATGCATAAACAATAGCAGAGAAATTTAAAAAAAAAAAAAAAATGATCATTTTTTTTTATCTAGAGATGTCTCAAAATGATACTAGATATGCAATAAAGTTTTTTTAATATTTTTTATCTTCAAATATTCAATTTAGTGCAGGTATGGGCTCTTTGCTTCCCATTTTTCTTGCTTAGAATCTATACTTATTTAACAGTGATAGAATTTATTTTAATTGGTATCTATTTTTGAAATATTAGAATAATTTTTTTTTATTTTAAATATTTTTTAAAGGTTATACTTTAAAATAATCTGCTATTTAATAATAATAATAAAAAAAAACTCATAATTATTTTGTTCTTGCTTATAACATATTTTAAAATTTTATTCCATTTTTAAAAAAATAATTGGCTGTACGCATTGTTTGTTACCTTGCTTTTTTTATACAAGGCTACATTCATTACTCTTTTTTTAAATATATAGTATGCAACAGCTGTACCTCTAGTCTTCACACCTTTCTTCAGTTCACTTAATATTATTTAGATGTATTTATCATCATCATTATTGTTATTTTTTCCTTTAAATAAAATTTGTCTTTTTTTAGTCTGATGAAGATAAAGCTTTACAAGATGAACTGAATACATATATTCAAATATTGACTGTAAGTATTATTATTTTTATGTTTTGCAATATAGGCCAGAATCAATTACAATTATTTTTAAGATTAAGACAAACTTTTTAATATTGATTATCATAAACATATTTATAAATATGATTTACTAAAATTATATATTTCATAGCTTATGAATAATTTTTGAGTTTGATAATCTCAACTAAATATTGCACATTTTTATAGAATTTTACTTTGAATTATATGTATTTTGTAGTAAAATAATAAATTATAAGAATTAATCTTTTAATTAATGATTATTTGGTATTTATCAGTGTATGTTATATTATGTATATAGTTGTATTCACCTCATATATTTTGGCAAATGCAAGCTAAAAATGTGAAATTGCTTTATTAGCAAAAAGGCTTGCAATCGTTACAGTTCAGAAATTTTTTTAATAATTATTGAAATCAATTTAAACTTAATTTTTTTTTTAATTTGCTATATTAAACTTTTTCAAATTAACTGATGACTTGGAATGTGTGATTTGATGTATTGCATTGATTTTTATTCCAATTTTGAAATTCTCTGAGAATTCTTATATGGTTATTTTTCTTGGTAATTTTCTTTATTTGATATTAGATTTCCTTTCCTAATTGCATTAATAAGTTTTAGAATTTTTTATTTTCTGAATCACATGTATTGGGGGCAACAATTTTAAAAGAGAAAGAACTTACATGACAATCTTTTTTCCATCCTTATTCAGTTGCAATCAGTCATTGTTGCTTTTAGTGTACTTGACAAGATTTTACGAGATGTCTGGATAGAGTACTTTTAGGAATGAGTGATCCAGCATTATTTACGATTTTCAGCCTGGAAAGTACAGAGTTTTTTTTTGTCCTGATTCCTTGTGGTCAATTCTTGCTGCTGTTCTTCTTGTGCGCTTACCAATAACTATCACAATTTTAAAAATAATTTTTTATGGACAAAAAAGGACTTGCACATTTGCTTGCACTTTTTTTAAAAAAAAAGAACTTGCACATTTTTTTTTAATGAAAATTATTAAAAACAGGCTGAATAAAATGAATGTGTTATTTTGGAAGTCTTTTTGTCTCGAATATTTTTGGAAAATTAATGAAAATGTATAATTTAAAAATTACATTTATATAACTTTCATCTCCAGCAGTTTTTTAAATCATTAAAATAAAATGGCAAGTAATGGTTTTCGTAGTCAATAGGGCTTTTGGTAAAATGAAACATTTTTTTTTTATTTGCGAGTTTTTGGTGAAGTATTACCTTCATTTCTTAATTCAAATTATTAGTTAGTTGTTTTTCTTTTGTTAATTTACTTTGCGTTCATTTTAAAATTAGTTTTTATATTTTTACAATTTTCTAAAATACCAAAATTATTATTTTGTAATTTTAGTAGTATTATCGTTTCTAGTATTCAAGATTTATGAATTAGGATTAAAATATTCTTCTTATTGTTGCTTATTATCACATGCACTGTTTTTCTGAATTTCAGCATCTTTTGTTTCATAAAATTCTTTCAAAATAATTCAACAAAAACATTGTAGTATTACATTTCATTTAGAGATGTTCATTGTCTGCAACTTGACAATAAAAAAATCGTGGATGATCAACATTCTCTAAACTGTGATTATATTACCCAATTGATTTTTAATATTTTTTTCATGTGCAAACATATTTTAGTAGCTCTTATCTCCTAATGCACATTAATGTATAATTTGTGAATTCTCAATAAATGATACTGCTTTCTCTTTAAATGATAAATCTATAAATTTTTATACTGAATAAAGAAAGGAATTTTAATTGATTGATCATATTGTGTATTATGGGTATTAGTGATACCCGAACAACATAAAAATAACCAGTGATTGAATTATGAAATTTTCTTTTAATATTATTCTTATATTTCTATATCGCAATTTTTAAATATATTTCCTTTCCTCAATTGGTTTTAAAATTTTATTCTTTTTTTAATATGCATTAATTATTTACTTATGCATAATATTAATCATTTAAAAGTTTCAATGAATTAATTGAAGTTTTTTATTTAAATCCACATGTTCATAGCATTATTTGGAATATATTTTTTATAATTTCAGGAAGATAAAACTGAACTGTATTTGCCTACCTTGAATCAGTTGCGTGTTAAAATCCGAGCCTCAACTACTTCTATGACTTCTGTACCAAAACCACTGAAGTTTCTTCGACCTCATTATGAAACATTAAAAGAGTTGTATGAAAAATATCCAACTGGGGAATCAAAGGTATACAAAATTAATTGAAAGAATTTATTTATGATGAATAAGTGTTGGAGTAGAGATCTTTTTAATTGTGTATAGTCTATATTTCGTTTATATCGAATTTATTATTAATGTTGGTAATTTGATTTTTTTTTCCTTTGCACTGAGGTATAAATACGTAAAGAGAGAAAAAATAATCTTTTAAAATCCTCCTCCAATTTTTAAATATAATTTTTAGAATGTTAAGATAGCATAACTTTCCATGCATTTTTAGATTGCTTGTAAATGCATCATATTATTTATTAAAATAATTAGTTATAGAGGCATTTCAATTAGCATATTCTCTGTATAGAAAAAAATGCCAAAATTACTTGTAGATTTCATTGTTTTTCCTGTAAGGCATAAAAGTTGTAACCAATTTCATCAAGTTTTTCCAATTATACTGATATTTTATTAATTAGTATACCATATTGTAAAATAAAGTATTTTCTGCAAGAAATTGAAACTTTTAAATAATTATTAAAAAATTAAACAATTCTTTGTGTAATTGTAATGCATTTATTTTTCATTACAATGACTGGAAAATCACTAATAAAACTGGATATATGAAAATTATTCATTGAAATAGTTAGAAGCAATTCTTATTTGCAAACATGACTATTGAAGAAAATAATAAAATTGTAAGAACAAACTATTGGTCTCCTCCACCTTATAGTCTGAATAATCACCTACTGAATTATTAACTCCTGAGATCTTCGATGAAATAACTGGATGATACAAACAGTATAGACTACAGAAACATGATAAATTTTTATTTGTTTTAACCTAGAATTGATGCTTTTAATGAACTACTGGAAGAAATGTTTGGATGAACATAGGGATTTTACCAAAAATTATTTACCAAGTCTCTTATTATTGTTTAATCGTAAATCTGCCTGTAGAATAAAGTAAGCCCCTGATAAGGCCTATGTATGAATTGCCCTTATACTACCAATATACCGGTTTATGCTATGCTTAGTAAATAAATTTGCAATAATGCTAATTTTGTAAATTTTATGCATGTATACTTTTACGAAAAAGGCTTTTGTTTTTGGAAAAGCTATTTAATTATTTTCTTATTATTAGCTACAATCTTACTTCAGAAAAAGGAATTAAATTAATAATATTACTTTATAATTTCTTTGCTCTTTCTCATCTGTAGATGTAAATTATATAAGGAAAAGGTGTCCCTGAGGTTCCGATGTTTGCCCAAGTACTTCAAACATTTGATGCTGTGAAAATTTTTATATAAGCTTTTGAAATTATTGAGAAAAAAAAATGTTACTTTTGTTAAGAATTCTTTGCCTTAAGAAAAAAAAAAAAAAAAAAAAAATTTAAGTATTCAAACAAAAATTACTCATTTTAAATAAATGAGTGGATGTGATCATTCTGCATTAAATTTATTGTTGTATATGTTGTAAAGCAACCACTTTTTTATATCTTATAAATTTTTTTTCTGTATTTATCTACATCAGTATTGATTTGTTATTAATAGGTTTGTAACCTTAATCAATGAATTTCTATGTTGGCCTGCATCTATCATTTCTTTCGAATATTCTAACGAGAAACATATCAAAATTTTATGGAAATGTTATACAGATTAAAGAATTTTTGAAGAATTATTAAAATTGACCTATTCAAATTTTTCAAGATATTGATATTATTGTCTCATTAATTCTGATCTTATTAAATTACTTATCATTCACACTAAATTTTCTTTTAAATATGATTTTGTAGGATTATGTTGCTGACATCATTTCTATTTTGGCTATGACTATCAGTGAAAAAAGAGAATGCTTGAAATATCGTCTTGTTGGATCACAAGAAGATATTGGTTCATGGGGTCATGAATATGTTAGGTAATTTTTTTAAATTATTATTTACATTATGATATACAGCAAACAAATAGATTGTTTAATATTTTTTTAATTGATATTAATATGAATATAACGAGTATAATTCTTTTATAAAAAATTTCCTGAAACATGCATGGAATTTAAAACCTAACCTGAAATTCTCTTAAAATTAATTTTGTTTTAAAAATTTTGGTATAAAAAATATATATAAAAAAACTTTAAATTCTCTCACTTTCTTACATATAAAAAAAAAAAAAAAGAGTTTGAGATAAAAAAAAAAGTTTAGATGTAATGAGAAATATTATCTATTTTAAAATGAGATAATGAAAAATATTAAGGTTAAGTATTAAATTAATTAAAACTTAAGATTATTTATAATACATACAATTAAATTTATTTTATCTAAATGTGAAATATATTTTGAAATTTGATGTTGCAAAATTCAGATACAATAATTACACAATTATATATTTAAATAGTGATTATTAAATTGTAGTAAGCACTGTTAGTCAAATTAAAAGTAAATATTTATTTGAATCTAAACGGTTTTCTTAAATTTGATTTTTAAAGCAGAATGCTATTCAAACTTGAAGCATGCTTTGTTGTGTTAAGGGGAAAAAAATACACCTAAAAATTTATTTTGTTTTATTTGTAATTAACTAGTAAACCAGAACTTATATTTTCAACATTTTATTTTGCACAATTTTTATATGAAAAATGTTATTTTTAAAAATGCATTTTTATATATACTTATTGTATAACTAGAGAAATCCTTTTTTTTGTAATAGGATTTATAAAATGAATATTATGTATATCATATTTTAAATGCATTTTACTTTGTGCTAAAAATTTATTGAGTAAAATTTGACTAATTTATTTAATTTGATTATTTTTTTGTAAGTATTGTAGGCATAAGACTGTTTTTCCAATTTTTAAAAAATAAAATTCAGTATCTCTTTTTAATTTTTAAATGCATACAAATGACTTTTCTGCATAATAAAACATTATTTATCCATAGACATTTATCTGGAGAAATCGCTATGGAGTGGAGCCAGTGTGATAATGCTGATTATCAGAAAAAATTAGAAAATTTGGCAGGGCAGATTATTCCATATCACATGGCTCATAATGCTGAAGCAGATGCTTGTGATCTTGCAATGGAGATTGAACATCTTGATTTTTTGGATCAGTATGTTGATGAAGATGCTTTTCCACGAGTCGCTTTATATTTAACAAGGTAAGCAGAATTTGATTTTCTCATGGATTGGTGTATATTATTTTATATTAATACATATAAAAAAATTTCTAGATGTTAAATAGTGCTGGAAGATGTTGAAATTTTTTTTAAATCGACCTATTGTCCATTTAATATGACAATATTGCAATATATTAATTTTATACAAATTTAAAACTTGTATAAAATTAATATAACTTGTTTTTGGACTTAACTTGTTTTAACTAATATAACTTGTTTTTGGATCATAAACAAGGAAATGGAGACATGACCTTTTATTTTGTTGTCTATAATACAAAATTATTCCATATTTCAAAACAGATTTTATTTAGAGCTAAATAAATTTTCCCCAGGCAAATTAAGTGGAGTACTTTTCTCATGCTCAATAAATAAGCAAAATGTATATTAATCAGTATATTAAATTTTTCTACATAATAGAAAAATGTTGGGAATGGAGATGCAATTACCAGTTTGTTTATTGGAAAGGTAAAAGTTAAGGTATCTGCTAAGGTGTTCCAAATGAAGGTTATCTGTAATTAAAATCCCCTCCATGGTACTTTTTGTAAATGTTATGATGTATGTTTCATTCCTTATGCTTACTTTTTCATTATTTATGCTTAATATGGTAAAGTAAAAAATCCCTTTTGATTACCAAAACTATATATTATAAAATTTAATTAAAAATGTTTTGAAGGCCTTTTGCCTCGATTCTTGAAAGGTTTCATCATTTTAACTTAAATAAAAAAAAATACCTTTAGTCCAAGGACGTTTCCTTTTGTTAACATTTTTAATTAAGTTAACATAATTTTGCTTATAATTCATAATGTTTTTGCAATATGAATTGCAAAAGTAATAGCATCCTTAAACGAATATAGATAACATGAATTTTATAAAATTTAAGTACATAGGATTTTCAAACATTTGAATGAAACAATTTCAAAATGATATGAAATAAAAAGTAAAACTTAACATAAATATTTTTTTTATTTTTGTTAACAAGATAAGTTTTATTTTATGTGAGAATTCTTAATAATGATATTTAAAATAATTTACCGATCAACATTTTTAATTACACCCTTTCAACAAACAGAAAAAGATGAAAGGCTTTAAAATTCACAAAGTAGTAATTATACAGAAGCGCTGACAAACAAATATTAGAAATTGTTAGTCTCCAACGATAAACTGATTAGTCATACATATATACCATTTTAGCACCATGAAAAATATTTAATTAGGCTTGTTATATAAATTTGAAAATATTTAAAAAAAAATTTTGATGAATTTCAAAATTTTATGTCACTATTAAAGTTAATTATACATTTTTTATCAACAAATATTGCCATCTGATATATATATTTTATTTCGGTTATTTTAGTTGTGTGCCTTATGTTTCGGAACCAGAAAACACAAATCTTTTAAAATGTGCCCTTCAGCTCTTCCGAAAATTCAATCGATATCCTGAAGCTCTTCGTGTAGCTATGCAGTTGAATGATATTGCCTTAATAGAAGAAATCTTTTTGTCATGTCCTGATAGGTAAGTTGTCCTTTATTATTAAATTGCAACTTTTTTACAATGTGAACACTAAGTTTTTTCAATTCACTAATGCATTTTGGTATATCATTATTGTATACATTTTCTCCATTATGGTTATTTAGTTAACTTCTTTAAATGGCACCCTTATCATCTGCTCATATTTTACATTCATTGAACTAATTTTTCAACCAGTGAACATTTATCTGTATTTGATGCATATTTGTGCTGAGGTATAGACGCAAGTCAACATATAACAATTAGCTTCGTTTAAAGGATATATATTTGTGTGTGTGTATCTTAATAGCATCTTTTTATTTAAATTTTTTTGCATGATTTCAGAGTTGAAGCTAATTTGGAAGTCAATATTTTTTATTGATTTTTACACTACAACCCAAAGGTATTACTCTCTTCTTAAGTACATAATTTAAGGAAATTCAGAGAATTTTGTGAAATTTTGTCTAATTGTGAAGTTTTGTTTTAAGTTTTTATAATGGAGGAAACATATTTTGATATATATATATTAATTTGTGTCCCTTTTATAAACCAGGTATTTTTTTCAAAATTTAATATTAATATTTTCATTCTTTTTTTTAGTTCCGTTCAAAAGCAGATGGCATTTATGTTAAATCGTCAACAAATATATTTAGAACTTGATGGAGATGAAAATTCTGATTTGGTGGACATTATGACTAATGCACACTTAAATAATCATTTTCTTGCATTGGCTAGAGAAGTGAGTAGATATAATTTGTAATTTAATATCTTTGAATTTAATTCTGAACAAATCAAGTAAAAATTAATTACTTAAAATAATTAAATTCAATATATTATAATAAATTTTTTTTTTTTTTTTTTTTTTTTATCTATTTAGCTTGATATTTTGGAACCTAAAACTCCAGATGATATTTATAAGACACACTTGGATAATGCTAGTAAGTATAATTTTACACAATATAATTTTTGGATAAGTCAAATATATATCCATTTATTATATATTCGATTTTTTAAAAGCATATTAACTATTTATTAAATTTTAGTTGAATAATAGTTTTCATTAATGAAATAAGTACCAAGTAACAATACAATTTTCATCTTAAATATAAGTCCCATGAAAATTGAAATAAAAAAATTCCCTACCATTACTTAAGTAATATTGCTTAGTTTGCTTATACATTTAAAAGTTTATTTTGCAATCACTTGGCGTCATCACTATGTATTTCATACAGCTTATTTACTGAGGTTTAACTTTCTGTTTTCAGAAAAAAGAGTAGATGCACTTCTAATGTAAATAATATCTGCAATCAATATGGCATATTCTTATTTGAAAAGGAATAAATTAATATTGTAGGGCAAAAGCATTTCTACTAATGTAGATCAGAAGAGTAATTCATCCTGTCAACAACCTATATCAATTGTTTTTTTTAATAACTTAATCTCCTTAATTGCATTGAATTTTTTTAATACTATCTCTTTTTGGATGCATGATTTCATTAAAAATATTTGATTTTAGCAGTGTAAATTAAAAGTTTATACAGATATTAAATTTAATAAATCATTTCTATTCATTGCCAACCAGTTGTGTTTTAATTCTTATCTGTTATACGTAGAATTTATTAATATTTCTTATTTTTATTAGGACCTTCATTTGGGCCTACTGGCAGTGTGGATTCTGCCAAACAAAATTTAGCTTCAAGCTTTGTGAATGGTTTTGTTAATGCTGCCTTTGGACAGGATAAGTTATTAATGGAAGATGGACAAAAATGGCTGTATAAAAATAGAGAGCAAGGTATTTCATTTATTTCTGTATGAATGTACATATTTTATTTATTAAATTTTACATAGAACAAAAGTGAACTTTAACTGGTAATCAACAGATAATTTTTCAGAACTTGTTTAATGTGGTAATCGCATGATTAATCTTTCTTTTCACTTTTATTGGAGCTACTTTTATTTGTTTTATACTAAAAATGTGTTTAAAGAAAAATTATATTAACTGTTTAAACAAGTATATTAGATATTGGTATTTTTTTTATTAAATGTTATAAAGGTTAACAAAAGAGATATCGGATATCTCTATCTTTACAAAAGAGATATCGGATATCTCTTTTGCTTCCAAAAATTAATAATTATTTCTTTCAAAGCAATTTTTTTAAATTATAGCAGATCAAAATAATTAAAAAAAATTTTTTTTATTAATAAAATTGGCATTTCCTTAATATGATTCCATAGTAAGATAGATAAATTGTGAGAACAAGATTAACTAGTTATGTCAAACATCTAGCAGGTATAGCTACAATTGCAAGAAAAGCTCTTTATCATATTTAAATAATGGAAGCCATGATAAAGTAGGTTTGATCTTCATTGTGAAAGAGAGCAATATTTTGACAATTTTAATTATTTGTTGCAAATGATATATATTCAGTTGATCTGTCATTTACTCTGCTTATATAGAATTAAAATTTTTGATGAACAGCTTGAAAAATTTATATTTATTTTTATAATTTTCAAATTATATTATTGTTCATTTATTGTGTTTTATACATTATCCTATTTTTTTACTTTTATATGCTTATTATTGAAAATCTTTGTATTGTAGGGATGTTAAGTGCAACTGCTTCACTTGGATTAATATTACTTTGGGATATTGATGGAGGTTTAGGTCAAATAGATAAATATCTTTATTCCTCAGAAGAATATATTAAGGTATGATATTGGATTATTTATTATTATTATTATTATTATTATTTTTTGCTGCTTTGCATGTCAAAAAAAAAATGTATATATTGTCACTAAAATAAATCTTACACTTAGAAATTACTATTTTATAGGCTGGTGGTCTTTTAGCTTGTGGTATTGTAAATTGTGGTGTACGCAGCGACTGTGATCCTGCTCTTGCCCTTTTGGGTGATTATGTACAACATAATAGCATGGTGATGAGAACAGGTGCTGTTATTGGGTATGTTTAATAGTTATTTGTTTATAGAAATTGTAAATAAAGTTTTACATTTAAAATATATTGAAATTCAATGTCCCGTATATTTGCAGTTGCAAATGCTATGTGTTAAAAACAAAAATATTTGCATTTTTTTTAATTTCTTGATTGGTTTTGTTAAACTACTGCTACTGTTAGTGGCATAATAGATTAGTTAGTGGCATTTACTCATATTTTATAAACTGTCTTACAAAATAGTTGTCAATTTCTTATATTAGTTATATTTTAATATTTTTTTTTTTATTGATACTAATGACCCATATACAGTAACTTCTTTTTAATCTGACATGCTTAGAACTTATAATGTCATGCCAGATTATTAAATATCAAAATAGTTTTAAGGGGGACATCAGAGATAAAACACTCTATATATAAATTTAAATGATTAAAATATACATATTTATGCCTTTAAGTACATTCTGAATTTGTGTAGATGGTATAAATATCTGATGAATGCAAGCAGCATTGTGTCACCATCTGATTGCCAAAGTAAATAAATGTCCAAATCCATACAAGATCAAAGGCTCAATCTGTGCCAAATTATAAAATGTGTTAAATTATTGAAGGCTGGATTAAAGGGAGGTTACTGTATGCTAAAGAATATTAAATAACTAATTGTGAATTTTATTTAAAATAGAATGGGTATTGCATATGCTGGTACTAATAGAGATAATGTATTATCTCTGTTGCTTCCTGTCATTGGTGATTCCAAATCTAGTATGGAGGTAAGAAATGACAATCAGCTTTATCTTCTACTTTATTATTTAAATGTTTCTACCTTTATATTTTAAAAATGTTAATATTTTTTTAACTTTTGCTGTTATTATTATTTATAGGTTGTAGGTTTATCTGCTCTAGCTTGTGGTATGATAGCTGTTGGATCCTGCAATGAGGCTGTCAGCTCAACTATTCTACAGGTTTTGCATGAAAAAAGTGAAGCTGATTTGAAAGACACATTTGCTCGTTTTCTGCCTCTTGCATTAGGTCTTTGTTATTTAGGTAAGCTATTTTTTTTATTTATATATATGTTTATTATAACAAAGTGATCCATTTACAGGAACTTCTCTTTAATCCAGCACATTTGGGACCACAGTCGAGCCAGGTGAACTGTTTTGCTGGATTATTAAGTATTGATATACTTTTAAGGGGATACCAAAGATGAATGACTTGAGAAAAAAATTTTAATGATTAAACCATGCACATATTTAATGGACTCATGCACATTCTGAACCCATGTAGGCAATATAAATATCCGACAGATGGAAGGGCTCGATGGGTGCTTTATTGTGGAATATGCTGAACTATCAAATATTGTATTAAAGAGAGAGTATTGTATTGTAATTTTTTTAACAGATTATGACAAAAGCATGCATAATTCTAAATTTACAATTATGCATTTGATTTTTCAGAATGATTTTTATTAAAGCAAATTGTCTTTAATTTGAACATATTGAATATATTCTATGATGATGAGCAATAATGTTGTTAACTTTATTCTTGATTTGGGAAATGTTTGTAAAAGTCATCAAAACACATTTTCAGTGAAGAAAGTTTATGAAGTTATCTATTAATATTGGATTTATTATATGAAACAACCAAGAATGAAGTTTACATTATTGGTGTGCCTGCCTTACAGGAAACGTTGAATACTGTATGATTTGTTCATTATTTATACTTACATGAAACTGAAGGGAATTTCTGACATTGATTTGATAAAATAGTCGTGCAAAATTGACTGTTTAATTCTGAACTACTGTATATAAGCAAATTAAACTACTGTGGTTTAGATTGATAACTTTGAATTAAAGATAAAATGTTACAAAATAGGTTGTTGTGCAGGTTATGGAAATTTCTTTTTATAAATATAGGAATATAAAATCAAATATTAACTGTACTCAAAATGATTTAAACTTTGTGTTTTATATCTATAGGTAAACAAGAAGGAGCTGATGCTGTTATCTATGCTCTTGATGTACTGAATGAGCCTTTCAAGAGTATGGCTAAAACAATGGTTGATGTTTGTGCCTATGCTGGTAAGCTGTTTGCTTTTATATATTCAATTTCAAATGCTTTTACTCCATTGGTTTTTACATTTTCAAATATTGTGTTGTGATTCTTTATAGGCACAGGAAATGTATTGAAAGTACAAAATCTGTTGCATATATGCAGCGAACATTATGAAGTTGCTGATAAGGCAAGTAATAAATTTCTGTTTCTGTATTCTGATTTAATTAACGTATTAAACATTTCTTCAAATGTTAAGAATTTGTTTTATTAATACTATTATTATTTATCATTATTAGAAATATAATTAAGCTTGAGTAATGTTTTTTTTCAGCAAGTTCAGTAAAGTCTGTTGATAATTGGGAGACAATAAAAATAATTTTTTGTAAATCAAATTATCCATATTAATAATTATAATGCAGTTATTAATTATAGCTAAATTGCATTTTGATAAGTATTATTACTATATTTATCTGATTATTTTTTTGTGTAAATAAAAGGTAATATTATGAATACAGATAATTGTAATTTAATAGATTAACATATAAATTGTATATTATTTAAAATTGCTGATTCATATTTAAAGCATTTAAATTTAGTGGTAGCTGTTTTATATTTTTTATGCAACTTTAAAAAAAAAAAAAAAAAAAAAATAAATGCCAAAGCATAATTTTTTTTTCTTCCCCTAACAGGAAGAAAAGAAGGATGACAAAAAGAAAGAGGACAAAGAAGATAAAGATAAAAAGGAAGAGAAAACACCTACTGCTGTGGATTTGTCCTCTCAACAAGCAGTAGCAGTGCTGGGCATTGCCTTGATTTCCATGGGAGAGGAAATAGGATCTGAAATGGCATTTAGAACTTTTGGACATCTGGTAAGAGTTGTTAAATCATATTTTGAAAACTGCTTTAAAATGATACCATGTTGTGATGTAGAATCATGTCATCTCTTTATTTATGCATTTTTTTTTTCTTCCTATGATGATTGCTAGTTTTCATTTCTTTAATAAAATGCCCGGGTCTATTGGTGATAAAATCAAAATGTATTTAATAATGTGGCATACTCTTCTTAAAACTCAATAAGAAAGCTAATATTGTATAACACAAATGCAAGATAGTTTTCCATAAAAAATACATTTATGCACCCCATAGTAGATGGCAGCATTGATTCTTTTAATGAATTTATCAGATTTTGGCATTTTATGAGTTAATTGTTAATTAATTATTAGGTTTGTTAAATGTTTTAACTTCAGGAGATCAGGCACATACCCAGGATTTTTTATTGGGGGAGGAGACTCAGCAAAATAAAGCATAACCATTTATGAAAATTCAATAGATCATACTGAAATGTGAGTAATAACAAAAGGTTCTGAGGTTAAAGTTAAAATTCCATATATTAATTATTCTTACAATGCACTTATTTAATTCAAATATATTAAAACTAAGTATTGCATAAAAAATGTGCCACTGATTCATTGAAATATTAAATATTTAATGAAAAAAAGTTAGGCCTAACAGAGAAGTACCATAAGTTTTAACATGTATAGACTTGGGGAGAGGAAGCTCAAGCTTGCCAGCAATCCCTTAGATGCTTGCCAACTTGTTACATCTTGTTGGAAAAGTATTTGGAACTTTGTAGTAGTTGAAAAATAAAAAATTATTAAAAATATTTGTAGAGCTTATTGTTACTGAATTATATTATGCATGCAATTCTTTATAAAAAAAAAAATCTTCCAAAGACAAAATAGAAACTAAGAAAGAAATTGGAGGGAAGATAATTCTTTTTAATGATATTTAAAATGTTAATGTGTCTAAACCTATTAATTAAAACAGTAAATTATATTTGTTCTATAAATCTCTTTTAGTTAAGATATGGAGAGCCTGTTATCAAGAGATCTGTTCCTTTAGCTCTTGCTTTAATATCTGCTTCAAATCCCAAGTTGAATATCTTAGAGACTCTTAGCAAGTTTTCTCATGACAGTGATGCTGAAGTTGCATATAATGCTATATTTGCTTTGGGATTAGTTGGTGCTGGTAAGTAGATAAAAAAAAAACCTTGCTTAATAATTGTTTCGTAGAAGATAAAATTTGAAATAATATTTAAAGCTAACAACATATGGCTAATTTTTAATAAAATTCACTAGTTTCTTTCTAATTTATATAAGCACTGATATTAGAGTCATATTTAATGATTCTCAATCTAACATCTAAACTTAAAAAATTATTCATCTTCTTTTTTACTGAGAATTTTCATTAGTAATGTCGTTTTATATTAAACTACAGTGAGAAAAACAAATATTTGGATCAATGATTAACTATTAACCTATCAAAATCCAAAATTAGTTTAGAGTAGGTGTATATTGGCAACTAATGCATAATTTTGAAAAGTTCTAACTTTTAATTAATAGTAAGATATACAGGTAGTTTCAGTAAATTATTATTTTCATTTGTAGGTACCAACAATGCTCGTCTAGCTGCAATGTTGCGCCAGCTTGCACAATATCATGCCAAGGACCCAAATAACCTCTTCATGGTTCGTCTTGCTCAGGGTTTGGCTCATCTTGGTAAAGGAACACTGACCTTGTGTCCTTATCATCATGATAGACAGCTTTTAAGTCCTGTATGTGTTGCTGGACTCATGGCTACATTAGTTTCATTCCTTGATGTTAAAAACAGTAAGTAGTGCCATTTCCTTTTGGGGAAAACTTTAATATTATTCACAAATTTGTTGTATTAATGAAATTGCTATAAAACAATATTGATGTATAATTTTGTATGAAATGGTAGTACATGGCAATACATCCTATTAAAATTTTATTAGTAAAATGTGCACTAACAAGAGATAGTTTGGAGTTTCATTTAGTGTGATAGTTTGTACTTAATTTATTAAAAAAACAAAATGTGATAGTTTGTACTTTGGATTGAAAAAAAAAATTTCGATTAATAATGGAATATACTATTTGCCAAATCACCATCATGGCTTTTCTTACATGTGTTTCTTTTGAGGAAATTTTTCACACAGTTGTGGGTCTATTTTACAGAATTCTGCTCCGATATTGCATTTGGGTGCTTCAATCATTGGATCATTAGTGTAGACTTTATTTTTAAAATATCCCCAGAGAAAGTCTAAGTATGTTTAATTGCACAACTAATCAATGAATGTGAGGTGTTGTCCATAATCTGCTGGCTTCATTTTTTGTGTCAGAGGGATTTTCTAAGTCTTTTGACCAAGGTCTTTATAGAGAAAATGCAGGCTGGTTGTGAATAAATTCAATTGCTGTGAACATCTTTGAATGGACAAAGGAGAGTCTTCTATAACAATATGAACTTTCTTTATGAAGTTCATCATTTTGGTGCATTGAGCTAGTGTATATCTTATCATTTTCATTAACCATATAGGTTTTACTATTTGAATGTTAATGAATTACAGTTTAAAATTTTTCACATGAAAAATAACTCTGTGTAATTTAAAATAAAACCACTATTAAATGAAACAACCACAATAACCTCTTGCTGAATCAGAACTCTCTCTGTCTTGTTAAGTTTTCTTAAGAATAACTTTTTCTTTACATGTCAGTATTAATGAAATAAAAAACAATTTTCCCCATCAAGGAGTGATATTTATCACTAAGTATTTTTCTGTTATTTTGTCAAAGCTTATCTCATACATATACCACTCAATTATATGTATCAAATAACATATCCTATAATTTTTATACCAGCTTGTTTTGTCTTATATAAATTTATTGATTTAAAAATTCATTAAGTTAAAAATAATAAAATACAATTGATTCTTTTATATGTGTAATATATACTTGCTGCATGTAATAATTTTTTTTTTTTTTTCAGTTATCCTTAAAAATTCTCACTATGTACTGTACAATTTGGTTGCTGCCATGCAGCCTCGTATGTTGGTAACATTTGATGAAGATCTCCAACCATTACCAGTGCCTGTTAGGGTAGGACAAGCAGTCGACGTTGTGGGACAGGCTGGAAAGCCGAAAACCATCACAGGTTTCCAAACACACACCACACCTGTTCTTCTTGCTTATGGAGAAAGAGCTGAACTCGCCACTGAGGAGTATTTGCCTTTAACACCCATTTTAGAAGGGTTTGTGATTTTAAGGAAAAATCCAAACTATACAGCTGTTTAACTTGGGACTTTACAAATAGAAAATCATTTTTTTAGAACATATTTAATAAAAATTCATTTCTAATTGTCTTGAAATTTCTATTGGAATATATAACAGCAGCACATGTCCGTATATATTATATTTATTTAAAGATTGAATGTCATTCCGATATTGTAACTTGTTAAAATACTTAAAATCATCTTCGCCTGTTAAAAAAGTTTGAATGTTATACATTGTTATGTGAGCTTTGAGGAAAGTTATATTTTCTGATCTTGCAACTGTTCCAACATTTTGAGAATATAATTTTGTAAAAGATGGCAACAAAAATGATTAAAATATCCACTGGAAAAGTCATTTTTAAATCTATAATTACTTTCTTTTTCTTATTTATTAAAATGTAAGCAACATTGAAATGCTATATTCATGTGTTAATTTTTCATATGATGAACAGTATCACTAGATACATTGTTATTATTTTTAAAATCATACTAATATTTTTTTTCTATGACTAGAAATATATATATTTTTTATTTATATAATGGCTTCTAATTATTTTTCATATAATATTGTCTTGTGGGATTTCATACTCAATTCACTATTTCTGTGTTGATTATATTTAATTTGACATTGGACAACTATGCATGCTGGATGGGAAATTTTTATGAAATTTTATATATTGGGTGAAAGTTTAAAAATTGCTTTGATTAAGAATGTTATTCACATTAGGGATGTTTTTAATCTTAATTTTTGTAATATAGCCATAAATATAGAAGATCCTGGTGATCTTATGTTGTTATTGAAGCCTTCTGTTCCTTGTGATCTTATAAGCTTTTCTTTACATCCCATTTTGTATGATACCTTTGGGACAAGAGTCGAATATAACTTTTAACTATTATGTGTGTGCATGAAACATCTCGTATCTCTGCCAGATTGCAAATGACATACTTCAGTGGTTAATTAACCATTATTTAAGTACATTTATGCTGGTTTTATTTTGTGGAAAAGTATTAAAATGAAGCAAATTTAAGTGAACCTGTAAAGCGTAAATTCTTATTTGGTAAAAATTTGCTGTGAATAACCTATAAGCTACCAAAATAAATTATTTTTTGGCAAAAAACATGAAATCAATTATAAATGCAATTAAAATAACTGTCTACAAGTTTATCACTCGACAACTAGGAAACAACTTTTTGACTGTGTATCGATTGACACTGCTTTCTGTAATTTTTTTACATATATGCTGTGGGAAAAAAAAATTAAGAACTTTTACTGAGCAGAAATGTTTGACAAGCTTCTATTAATTTGCATATTTTCACATTTATTAGATTCAAGTTAAGAAATCCAAACAATTTATTTATTTTCGTGCTAACTTGTTTGAAGCCTTCTGTTACATTTTTTTCTAAAAATGAATTATATTGCTTACAACTGAGCCTGTTGGACTATCTGAAAAGGAAAAGTGGGCTATTTTAAAATCATTTTCAAGTCATAAACTTAACTAAGTATCACATCTCACCAAGTATAATTTCAGATGGGTTATCAAATGGGAATTACACATTTTACCAGGTGCAAAGGCAAACCCAAACGACTTTCAAGATCCATAGGTATAGCCAAGGGTTGAAATGATGTCATACTAAAAGTATCACCAGGACGGTGAAATTACATAATAAATTACCATGTTAGGGAGCTATGAACAGAAAATGACGTCTTACTGAAAGTATTGCCACATAGTGTTATTGGAAGAGTCATTCCCCCACACAATAATATTATTTAGTAATATTGAGCTGTGTGCATCCCCCACATGATACGATTCTCTACTCCCAAACAATTATATATTGCATTTAGTAATAAAGGGGTACATTTCCTTGCATGATAAAATTCTCTGCTACACATTCTCCACTATGTAGAAAGGGTTATTTCCCTCACACGATTCAATTCTACGCTTCCCAAATGATATATTTAGTAGCGTTTTGAAAGGGGGATTCTCATAATACAATTCTCCTACACACAATTAATGTCAGGTAAGGAAAATTTCCCCCAAACGATACATTTAGTAATGCTTCAGGGTGTACATTCCTCTCTCCAAATGATGTACAGTTGAGGGTCATTCCTTCACATAATCCAATTTTACTTTGAATACGATACATTCTGAATCCTAGTGGCTACATTTTCCCACATGATGAGCTTCCGTATACCCACAGTACAATTCCCAACCTCCAAATTATACAATTATTTTATAAGGGCTTTCCCTTACATGATATAATTTTCCTCTGCTGAACGATACATTTGGTATTTTTAGGGGCACATTTTTCCATACAATATTGTTTTCTCCCATTTGTTCAAGTCATCATCCCCAAATAATATTAATATTTAATAACTTTGGAAGATGTATTCTCCCATGAAGGATGCATCATTAGAGAAGTCATTCCTACACACGATACAATTCTCAACCCCCACAATATATATGTGAATATTTTTAAACTTAACAAGAATAGCAATTCATTCTTTTCCAGCCCTGGCCTTGCACTATATAACCTGACACATGTAGCAAAATCGCAACATGATATTCCTATATAATGGTTCAATTCCTCCTCGACATTAAAAACCTCCACAACTAATATTCATAATCCGCTACTTTATATTAAAATATATCAATAACAAACATTTGTCATGACCAGCATGCATCCCAGACATGTAACGCTAACCTCAAAGTACCTGTTCGATAGCTCACTCACACACACACACAAATAAACTCAAATAATAAACACTTGATGTGGACTGTATAAATTAATCTCCTTTATTTAGGCAGCCATCACACTCGAGGATGAACTGACCACTCTGTGGGGTTACACTTTTTGAACTCCCTCTCTCACATAATTTCTCGTCCTCTCACCCCCTGCCAGACACCCCCACAGACAGGATGTTTACGGGACATAGGGCGTTGACTTCCCCTATGCACGGGATCCTGGGTTTTGAGGCAACAGTACCAATTTCTATCCCGACAACAACATGGATTCGCCCTCTTCCAGCAAAACCGGAACTTGAATCTGAAACGAGTGACTGCAACGGACGCCGGATTAGAACCTTCCAAGTGTAGATGCGAGACACGCTGTCACATTCACCATCGAGTTTCCTTGTTTCTGAAAGCAGAGGCTACAACAAACAGGTGCCGCCAGCGGATTCTAACAATGCCATTGAAGAAACAGTCTATAATTGCATTTGAGAAATAGAAAGCTCAAAATTTTTATCTGTATATTACTATTACATGGAAAGGGCGAATGCCTCGAAGGGTCCTTTTGGGGTATTATTTAACAGGGTTCATATTTTCTGAAGGGAACTGACAGCCGAATAATTAGCGCTCGGGTTCGAGTCCCGGCGGTGTCATGAATGTTTGTAGGGGTTCATAATCCACTTTAAGACGTAAGTGCCGGTCTAATATGACAACTCTATTCCGTAAAAAGAAAATATCTTTATCTTCAAATCTGCCAGTAGGCAGACGATTTTGTAAATGTCGTTAGGATTATTAAGAGAAATGCAAAAGATGCGAGTGAAAAATATTAGTAAATGATCAAATTAATACCCATAATTGAAATAGAATAGGTGCTCCTTTTTCATAAGAAGAAATTTAAAGTAGAAAAATAATTAACGCTAATAAATAATAATTATAAAATAAGATATACCTATTTATTTTACCTCTATCTTAATTTATAATTTTCGTAAAGTATTAAAAAATAAGATTATTTCTTTTTTAATTATAATTATACTATATATTCCTTTTATTCTGCTGGAAAAGGTTGTATGAAAATAAGTAATCAAAATTATTTCTTTTAAAAAGTTCGGAACTTACTAAATTTTTACTTTCACTCAATAACTCAAAATATTTAGTTCTTTTATATTACATTCTGTTCGATTCTACAAAGTTTCCTTATGAATGATGATGAATGAAGTGGTATATGGGGATGTGAAGCAACAAGGACTATAATCCCCCCAATCACTATATATATGAACAGTTAGTTTTTCCTTATTTTTTAATATGTCACTCTCCACAACGCTCTACGATCGTATTAGACCGGGACCTACGGTTTAAAGTGGATTCCGAACCACCACAAACATCCATGGCACCGCCGGGATTCGAACCCGAAACCTGTGGTACCGAGCGCTAGCCACTCGGCCATTCAGCCCCTCCTCCCCCCTCTTATGAATGTTTTTTAATTCAAGTTTTGCTAATTTTATTCAAGTATTCATTTCACTCTCAAAATTTCATCAATATATATAAATAAAATAAATACCACTAAAATTACTTGTACCATCTTTTAAATTCAATTAAATCTATCATACCAATCCCAATGACGTCATGCAGTTGTTCTTTAAAATTCCATTTCATAGTCAAAATATAATCTTTTAATTACCGTACAAGAAAGAAAAAAAAATTTAGTATTCAACTGCTAATATTTTAATAGGTCATTTAAGAAAGATTTGAAAAAATTAATTTTCCTTTATTGATTCAAATTTGATCGGAAAGACATGATGTGAAATTAATTTCTTTCGAACTTTTTATTTTATTTTAATGGCGGTAAATAAGTTGGTGATTAAAATCAAACAGTTGGCACATCATGGCTTGAAACCCCCTTTTTGATCAATATAAAGAAGAACATTGGAAGAACAAGGTCATTTTGCATGCATGCATCAATAGCAGTCATCAATAGAGAGAGTTCCCAAGAGTTCGTTCTTCAGTCCAAATTTCTAATTACAATAACCTTTTCACAGGTGAGGTCCTTGCATTGCTTTTGATCATTTTGTCATACACTCTGTCAGTTCAAAACTATATCTTCCTAACAGACAGTCGTTCTGTTCTTCACGCTTTAAAGAATTGCAACTTTCAAACCCATGTCATCAAATTACTAGGAAGTCAATTAGATGAAATCTTAAACAACAGTTTACCAAAATGCACATCTGCACTCCAGGGCATGTCGGCATTACAGAGCATGAAGAAGCAGATTCTCTAGCAAAGTCCGGAGCTAACCTTAATTTTCCATTGGATATCTCCAAAGGACCTTACTTGTCAACAAAAAATAAAGAAGATATTACAAAATCCGACAGATCAATGCATAATGTTAAGTTAATCAGAAAATATGCATAATGCATTCATTAAAATTGTAATCTTTTCATCGACTTCTCACTACAAATCGAAAAGATGTACCACTTTCGAGATTTCACACAAAAACATACCCGTTAAACTGTACAGGTCGTCCTCAATCTCTTTTGTGTCCATCATGCAAAATACCAGAAACTGTGGAACATATTTTGTTCCAATGTACGAAATACTAGAAGACCAGACATAAAGTATAAAAAACTTTCAGATATAAGGCTGGATATTCAATATATCTGAGGATGCGTATTAAAACTTTAATAATATTTAATTTCCTTTGAAAAGTCCCGTAACTTCGTAAGCAAAAAGGAATCCTCTTTCTTTTCATTGTTTCCCTAATTTTCTTGTCCTTTTTCCAATGTTGTGATCTGGTCGATTAATATTTTCATTTATTCTTTATATTTATTGCGCTTATTAGTTTATTTAATGTTGGTCGCCAGAAATACCATGCGATAAATCGTTTCTTTCAAAATCATATTTCAAGTTCAACATGAGATCTATCAAATTTGTAAGACTATCATAGATTCATGAATTTTGGGTTTTATATACCTTTTCGATCATCATGAGTGTCTCTGCATTTGGATAAATTTAGATAAAGCAGTATTCGCGGATAATCATCTCAAAAATCCAATTCAAGTTGTTGGCGATTTTTCTTATACATTTTTTGGGAATACTTCCTTTCGAGGTGCAGGAGTCCTCCCCCTCTTGTGGGGGAATGGAGTTAAAAAAAAAAAAAAAAAAACAATTTTCCTTTCTCTGATACTGCGAGCATTCCATTTTAAAATCTTGAACGAGAAATAAAATAAATAAATAATGAAAAATTAGCGGAAATCGGAGAAGTAAAAATTGCAGAACAGGGACCGTAGAGATTTGGAGTCAAGAAATTTTTTCGCTAAAGTGAATTGGAAACAGTACAAGAAACATAGGTTACCGCATTTGGCGACTTATCGCATATTTAGTGCAACAAAAAAGGTTACTAATCTAAACGGCTCCTATTTTGCGATTTGGCCTCGGAGAAAATTAAAAAATCCACATCATTTGTTTAGATTTCTTAACTGGCTGTTATGATGCATGATGGGCAGAGAGAAACCGGATGGAAAACCGTGCTCCACCAAATCTGTCATTGTGATGTCAAAATACTGCAGGACTTCAAAGTTTTTTTTTTTATCTTTAATTTTTAAAAGGAGTGATTGGAGTCACGCAGATGGAAGGAGAGAGTTTGTTCATCGCTTGACTGATTGAAATTGGGGATGCAGCTATATTCGCCATCAACATTTTGATGATTATTGAAATGATAAGATTTGTACATAGTATATGTCTCTAATCCTTTATTCAGTTATCACCAGGGATAGCTGTTTTAACAATTGACTTCTTTTCTTTCGGAATATAATTAGAGGATCTGAGATGAAAACGAGTTTCCCTTCAGAGTACGATCTTGTATTTCCTTGTAGCCTCCTGGCTTTTATGAATGAAAGACGAGGGTTTTGAATTTTAAAAAAATGTTCTTCTGACGTATGTTTAGTGCAGTTGTCGACCATGGTCTTATGTTCCTCGCAGCAGTTAGCACATTTAGCAATTCTGGCTGAACATGACGTGGAACACTACAGAATTCACAAGTGGGCTTTTGCATGCTACAGTAAATTATTGTTTAAAGATTCAAGCTGAACTCTATGGGATTTATATATATATATATATATAAACTAACAACTTGCAAGAGATAAGTGACTTATCTAAGATAGATACAAAACCTAAAAATCTATAGAAAAGAAAAATAGCTCCAGAAAAAAACCGTAAAAAGTGAGATGTTTGCCGAGCAAGCCTGTACACAAACACACTCCCAAATGACCTCAAATCGAATCGAAATATTCTTAGGTAATATTAGAAAATCGATTATTTACTGTATGTTTTGATGTCACAATAAAACTATTCATTTATTTTTTACTGTTCATTTTCTCTATTGCTTTTGTAAACATTTTTATCAATAAGATAAATTTAATCTCCTTATATATTTCTAGAAATTCAGTATTTTTATTTAAAGTTATGTGTTGCACTACACATTTCGACATTAATCACTATGTGATAAATTTTAAATTTAAACTATAGAATTGTATAGATGAAAATAATTAGTTGTCTTTCAGAATAAAAAACTTACTTATACAAGGGTGGTTATAGAAACTATGAAAAACTTTTCCTCACTAAACTTATATTTCCCAGACTAATATTAATTTCCTGGCTTTTGCCCTACTCAAAATCACTGTATGCGCACAATATACGTTTTTAAAAACGCTCTTATTAGTTATTTAATATGAAAAAATTACATATTTTTATAAAATTTAATTAAAAAAAACCTGAATGAACAACTTAAAAAAAATCTATTGAATCAGTATATTACAATAAACCCCGAATTATTACAAGATAACCACTCTTACTAAAATAAATACAAACCAATTAACTCATTTAAACTATTTTTAAGAGACACTTTAAATTTTTTAAAAACAAAATTTACATGATTTATTTTAACAATTGTTTTCTCCATTTCGCAAAAAGAAATAGCAAAACATCATAAACAGCGAAAGACAATTGCCGTTAAATGTTAAATTAAGGCGACACAGTACCACTTAACGGTACGAAATGCAACAAACATAATAAAAATTTAATGCGTTACACCATACCCTTAAATTTTGTTTCTCCCCCTCTATATACGCATATAATGAAGGCTCAATAGAAGAGCAGAACAATAACACACAAATATCAAAGTAAATTACGAATTCAATGCATATACTATAAATACTTGATCAAATAATTTAGGCTTAATACACTTAAAATACATATAAATAATAATTCCTTAGACTTAATTTTCAGGTAATTAAATACATAAATAATAAATACCAATCAATGTATATGCTAAAGGATTGTGAAATTCGGTTTAAGGAATGAATTTAAGCTTAATACACAATAAATAATTATTAATAATAAAATATTGGAAACATTAAAATCCTTACTTTTCTAAATCGGTTGAAGCAAACAAGCTAATAATAGTACAAGCACAATTAAGACATATTTAAAGTATGAGATCACAAGCTGGAAGCTCATCATAAAAAACCAACTGCAATGTTGTCGTAAAATTAGGAAAGATCCAAGTCACCATGCATATTTGGTTACAAAATCTATAATTGTGTGCCTGCTTGCAGAAAAATAACCTCATCAGCAACTTTCCCTGATTTTCAGATATCTTTTAAGAATTTTCTTGAGTTTTCTAGATCGATAAAATTACGTGACTTCCCAGTTCTGTTGGCACTCTGCAATACTTACAATAAATAAAATGCTTAATCATAATATCACTTTATGTATATTTTGAGCAACTAAAATATGTAATTGATTTCTTTGATTTAATATTTATCATAACAATGTTCTTAAAATATATGTTACAATATTCAATCGAGTTGAGACACTATGTTAATCAAATCACCCTAAAGAATTAATATGCATTACTCACTAATGCTTCTGAAAAAAGTAATTTATTTAATAAAATGAGTTAATTGCAGTAGCATGCAATTTTTTATTTATAAAAACTGATATTTTTGTTTCTTGTTAATATGAAATAAAAAGATTAGCATATATGTTGAAAGCTTCAAGTATTTAAATTTAATGCTATGTATGGATGTATATATACACTGAAGTGACAAAAGTCATGGGATAGCAATATGCAAATTTTCAGATGGCAGTAGCATCGCGTAGAACAGGTATAAATGCGCAGTGCTTTCATTTCTGTTCCAGTTATTCATGTGAAGAGGTTTTGACGTGATGATGACCGCACGACGGGAATTAACAGACTTTGAACGCGGAATGTTAGTTGGAGCTAGACGCATGGGTCATGACCTTTCGGAAATCGTTAGGGAATTCAACATTCCCAGATCCACTGTGTCAAGAGTGTGCCGAGAGTATGAAATTTCAGGCATAACATCCCACCATGGACAGCGCAGTGGTCGACAGCCTGCACTTAACGACCGAGACCGGCGACGTCTGCAAAGAGTCGTAAATTCTAACAGACAAGCAACACTGCGTCAAATAATCGCAGAAATCAATGTGGGACGTACAAGGGACTTGTCTGTTAGAACTGTGCGGAGAAATTTGGCTTTCTTGGGCTATTCCAGCAGAAGACCGACTCGAGTGCCTTTACTGACAGAACGACATCGCTTGCAGCGACTCTCGTGGGCACGTGAGCATATCGGTTGGTCCGTAGATGAATGGAAAACCGTGGCCTGGTCTGATGAGTCACGATTTCAGTTGGTAAGAGCTGATGGTAGCGTTCGAGTGTGCCGCAGACCCCACGAAGCCATGGACCCAAACTGTCAGCAAAGCACTGTTCAAGCTGGTGGTGGCTCCGTAATGGTGTGGGCTGTTTTTTCATGGCATGGACTTGGTCCTCTGGTGCGACTGGACCGAACATTGACTGGAAATGCTTATGTTCAGCTACTTGGAGATCACTTGCAGCCATTCATGGACTTCATGTACCCAAACAATGATGGGATTTTTATGGATGACAATGCGCCATGTCACCGGGCCACAACTGTTCGCGATTGGTTTGAAGAACATTCTGGACAATTCCAACGAATGATCTGGCCATCTAGATCGCCCGACATGAATCCCATCGAGCATTTATGGGACATCATCGAGAGGTCTGTTCGTGCCCAAAATCCTGCACCATCAACGCTTTCACAATTATGGACGTCTATCGAGACAGCATGGCTCAATATTCCTGAAGAAGACTTCCAACGACTTGTTTAGTCCCTGCCACGTCGAGTTGCTGCACTTCGCCGGGCGAAAGGAGGGCCGACACGATATTAAGAGGTATCCCATGACTTTTGTCACTTCAGTGTATATATACATTCAAGAGCCAAAACATTATGACCATCTGTCAATAACGAGTTGGCCCACCTTTGGCGCGCAACACAGCTTCAACCCACCTTGGCATGGATTAATACCACTTCCACCTGATCACGTGCCTTCCACGCCATCCAGGCGAGTTCATTGCAAAATGTAGGGGTGGTCATAATATTTTGGCTCTTGAAAATATGTTTATTTTCTTTAATAATAATTTCTGAAAGGTGAAATGATATATATATATATTTCACCTTTCAAAAATTATTATTAAAGAAAATAAAAATTATTGTTTATTATTCTTTATCTTTTATATATATTATATAATATATATATATATACTTTATCAGAAAAATTGTTTTTATTGAAAAGAGCTGTTAGTATACTTTTATATTCTAAGTTGATATAGATTGGAGAATGCAAAAAATCAATGTGAATGACTGCATTTGTAAGAAAGTTTCATATGGGCATAAATAGTTAAATTCATTCACTTGCCACTTATCATACTATAATTTTTTTTCATTAGATGAGATATTATTTAATTACCATAATATGCTGTCATGTTATTTCCCATAAATAATTATAGTATATTTTGCTTTCATAAAGTACAGACTCATATATGTTAATAATACAATTTTGTTAAAAGAAACTGTGTATAAATAGATGATATTTTTTATATAGATTTAATTACATGAAATTAATGAATAGAAAGCAATAATTTGTCTTAAATTGTTTGTTTTTAACATATGGAATTGCATGAGATGAGACTTCCTTTTGAGATTTGTTTTTTTAAGAAAAAGGAATTTCTATAAATAAACTTTTAAGTATTTTTTTCTCTTCTGTTTTCTGCATATTTCCTCTCATAATTCTGAAATATGAGAGAAAATTTATACTGTTAAAATGACGATAGGTGAAAGGGTTTTATTTTCAATGATTAGATAGAATTATGCTTTATTATAACAAACTTCTTGCAAAGGCACAAACACTATAAAATTTTAAAAAAAAAGACATAATATGGGTGATGTCATAAATGTACAAATTTCATCTGATCACAATTTAAAAAAAAAAAAAAAAAAAATAATAATAATAATAATAAAAACATTAAGCTCTATTATGTGAATTTCTTTTGTAAAATATTAAAAGAAATAATACTTTTAAACATTTCAAAAGGTTTGAATCACATAATATAATATAATATATAATTCCTTCAAGATGAAAATTTTTATATTTTTAATACTTCTGTTTAACAAATATAGTTTGTAAATAACCTTAATTCAAATCTCAAAATAACGTCTATAAATAATTATTGTAGTAGTTAACAGTTTTTAAAGGTTATACATATAAAAATAGTTATAGAGAAAAATTGAAAGGAAGCCAGAATAAATCTATATAATGCAGTTAATGTCAAGTATATCAGATCTTTGTAATGCATTACATACCTTAATAATTAAATGTTACTATATACAAACATACAAATGTAAAAAAAAATATCCTTAGCAAGAAAATAAACATTCTATATACAGTGAATAAACAGACAACATTCAAAGTATAAATAAATAAGAGTATATAAGGCACTCATAAATTAACAATGATTTTTTTTAAATTAGCATGTTTAAAACCAGGTACAAACTATTAATATATCCATTAAACCTTTTGATTATTTCAATAACAATGTAATGAGATTCCTTATTTTTCAGAACCACAACTTTCATTCTTTATAGAATTCTCATTCTGAGTTTCTCCTTCAGAAATAATGGATTTTGATTCATTTTCACGTGCAGGTGCTTTCTGAGTAGGTTTCAGAGTTTGACAACAATGATACGTCTCGTCATTAAGATGGCAAAACTTTGATAAAATCTATAAGTAAAGAAAAATTAATTTTCTTGAAAAGCATACATAATTAAAGCATTGAATTCCCAAAATAAATCACCAAATTAATGAAGACATTTATTTTTTCTAAACAATGTATTTTAACAAAAAAAAAAAATATATATATATATGAAATAGTTTATTATCTGCAATTAATTTTAAAAATTACCTTTCGTAAAATTTTAAATTTAGGAATAATATAGCTTGTTTACATCAGAAGATTAACTTCGTTAAATATTTATTATACATATTCAGAAAATTTAAAGCCTAATATTTTCTACTTAAGCAGTAATATAATTTTTCATTAACATTTAAATGTATATATATATATATATATATATATATATAAGAATGCTGAAGAAAATATAATGAAAAAAAAAAGTGCTGAAGACTTACTGGTTGAGTATCATGTATTTCATAATCTTCAATAATTGTTTCCATTTCTAATTGTTTCATAAGTTCAACCAATTTGTTAGCTTTTCTGTTCTCATTTTGTTCAATAACAGCACACAGATGTTCGGTGAGTTGTTCTTTCCTTTGCATTTTTTCATACAGATTTAATTTTGCTTCGATAAACTCTTTTTCCGCTTTCAGATATCTTTTTCTGAAAAAAATTCATCATCATGAGATTTCAACTAAATTTTTTTTTTTTATAAAAGACTACACAGCAACATTAAAAAAAAAAAAAAAAAAAAAACTAAAAATTAATATTATCTAAAAATATCTTATATATTTAAGCTAAATATCTTAATATATATTATAGCTAAGATATTTTTCTGAAGACCTTATTGATTTATATTATCTGTTCAACGATTCATTTGAAACATTTAAAATTGCAAATAAATATGTAAAAGAGAATTTGTTTTCTTTATTAAACTAGAATATTTTTTTATTTGAGACTAACACAGTGACTCAATATCTTGAATTTCAATAAAAAAGCAGACCATTTTTTTTTTATATATTACTTGAAAAAATGCAAATATTTTCTTGTTAACTTGCACTTCTATCTTTTCAAGCATTTAATTGGCAAATCTAACTTATATTTCCATTTTCAACCAGTTCATTGACAGGTGCAATCAATAACTTTTTTAAACATTACATGGATTATTTATATGTGATCCTATTAGTAAGAATTAAAAGTATTTCATTAATGAAAAAAAGAGTACATTTTACCTATTTCAAAAATGTTTTCTTCTATGTTCCTAAAATTCAATAACTTAAATCACATAAAATTTTTTATACTTACTCAGCTTTTGTGAATTCCAAACTAGCTTCTTCAATATAATCTCGTAGAATAGACACATCTGCACTCAAAATGCTATCTAAACGGTTTAACTCCTGAGTAATTGTTGCCAATTTCCTAGCTTCGGCTTGAGTTTGCATTTTTCTATAAATGACAATTTTTAACTTTGTCACAATTAGTTATATAAACTTACAATTTGTTACATAGAAAACATAAAAAATTACGTTAAGTATACCATTCCTATTATTTTTCACAGATATTTTATTTTAAAAGTAAAACATGAATATTTTAAAAATATCATTTAATATAAAATTATAATTGTTTTGTTAAATGAAGTATTTTTGAAGCATTATTGAAAATATGTAATGGAAATGCTTAAAATTAAAATGAAGGTTTAAAGTTTAAAAAAAGGGATTTATATTTTAATAATGTATCAATGCAATTTTTAAGAGGAATAAATAATAAAATTCACAAATTATTTTATGAACTATAAAAATGCTGTCAGCACTGAATATTTATAAGACAAGTTTTTTTTTTTCACTTACACTAATTGATTTGATCTATGACAAAACAAAGCAAATATTTTTAATTACATAATAATCAAGATTTAAGAAAGTATTATTTAAATTTTTTTTGAATTAATAATTCTATAAAAAATAGAAATAAAAAGTTTTATAGTTTAATCGAGCATTTCTCTCAATAAAATTCGCAAGACTTTATACATTAGGATTTGTCTGTAGAGAAAAATTCGGCACTCTTAAGAAATTAAAAAATTTTTGTGAAGAAATGGAAAAATAATGTATGGTGGTGAAAGTAAGAGCATGGTAAGTAAATTTAATTAAGTGCAAAGTTTTAATAAAATTTGAAAATAATTAAAATTTAATGCTTTTCTTTGAAATAGTTATTATAAGAACAAATAGTATTATATTCACCAAATTGTTTGTTCAACAAATTATTTATTTTATTTGTTCCTATTAAGAGCATGAGATGGTATAACAATATAGAATGAATCTATATAAACAATTAAAAAATTTTTTTGCACTATTTGTATCATTAAAATGATTCCAACAGCCTATCATTAATATGAAGACGGAAAAAAATGCATGATGAATATTGTTGTTGATGTAATCACTAAATACTATCGCCCGCAAAAACATCATAAAAACAAAACTCTTACCCCAGTCTTTAATTCTTATCCCCTCTAGTGCTGATTTTAAGTGAAGGCTGAGGATTGCCTCATTCATATATGGCTATTTTTCTGTGGTTACTAAATCAAAATAAAGGAAATATTTCATTTTTGGTGCAGAAATGCGAATTTTGTGGTTTTTGTAATAGAATGTAGTCAGAGATGAATTTTGGTGCAGTCTAGCACAGATTTTCCACCTCTGGTAGCAAGTTCATGTTCTAGAATATTCCTCAATTTTATTGTCACTACATTTTCATTGATATTCTAAAACCAAATAAAATTAATAAAACTTTACAAATAAATGAATTAACCCTTCTTCACAATTTATTGTATCATCCTTAGTAGCCTTTTCATATTCATTTAATTGTGAATAAAAAATTTATTCTTCTTCAATGGAATTTTCTACTTTTGCAACAATAAGAATAATTTTTAAAAGACATAGTTCATATTTGAGGTTATACTGCATTTATAAAATTATCCTAAATGCAAAGTTTAAATGAATTGAATACATAAAAAATTAAATAAAGACTTTGACAGAAACACACTAAAACCTAATAAATGTTAAGTTTTTATAAATTTTATGAGTTTTGGTACAAAAACATATACTGCATTAGACATATATTCTTCAAGAATATCAATAAAATAATTTGCAATAGTAAACAAGACTTACTTGTCAGTTATAGCTTTATTTATGAGAGCTCTTCTTTTAGCATTTTCAGCTTCAATTCGTTTGCGACGCATTTCAAACAATTCCAATTCTGCAATGCTTGGACTTGTTTCATTCTCACAAATTTTTTCTCTGTAAAATTTAAAATAAAAATTAATGGAAATTATTTTATTATCAGTTAAAAAAAAAAATACATTAAAGATTCACAAATGATAATTTTTTTTAAAAATTTTATGAATAGGAAAACATAGCCAGATTAATAATTTTAGTAAAAAGAACATAATTATCCTTTAAAAACTACTTACTTGAAGTCCTTATTTAAAGATTCATTTGATTTAGATGAATCTTTCAAAATATTAGGTACAATGTTCTCAGAAGACAAGCTATTGGAATTAACAGCACTGTCTAGAACACCATTTGGTATTTGAAGTTCTTCTGGTTTTGATGTATTTTTTAATTGAAGTGAGCTTTTATTAAGATCCACGTCAGAGTAAGATGTCTCTTCTTTTGATAATTCAGAAAGGAACGCTTCATGTTTTAAAGTTTTAGTATTAATGTCTTTTATCTTTAATGGACCAGCAGTTTCCTTCTTGCCTAAAAAATTAAAACATGAAAATCATGGTAATTTATTTTATATAAATGCATGAATTCACCTTTATTATAATGAAAATATGTGTAATAATATTTGAAAAATGAGTTATTATTCAGTTCATTATTATAGTTCAATTATTCAAATGAAAGTAAAAAGTTACAGTTTGCAACATTACTTAATGCACTTTCAGCACTTAATAAACTATGATAATATCTAATTTACTAAAACACATTACAAGATTTAAAATAAATTTTTTTAAAGTTGCCAAAGGGAAAATCCATAATACATTACTGGCCATTAAAACTGCTACAATGATGAGAAGAATAGCAAACAGGTAATTCATATTTATTGTACAGTTACAGAATGACAAGAAAATGACATATTTAAATGAATAGGAAATTTTGAAATATGGAACATGTAGAAAACAATAACCAAAGAAGCCATAACAGGTCTAATACAGCTAGGCAGTGTCGAACATATAATGGCAAATACAGGCACAGCATTCCATATGAGGTTTCAACTGTATACCAGAGTTCATTTATCCTACTGGATAGTGGATGATAATGTATTAATCTTTGGGAGTCATTTGCAATCAGCAATAACATGCCAATTAGAGCAGCAGTTGAATATTCCCTACATTAAAGAAGATCAAGATAGTACAGGTAATATGCAGCCATATACTGCCCTGTTAAAAAGTAATGTACAGTTCCATTAAAAAGTAATATGTCTTATATAAAGGTACTGTCCTAACCATGGGGCAGTCCTCAAACATAATGCACAACAGTCTTTAACACATCAGAATGAAGCAATGGCTATTTAAATTTAAGGCTAAATAAATAACAGGTGGCAAGAGCATATATCAAATGACACACTATACCATTCTGCACAACCCAATGAAAGTCCTTCATGCTCAGGAATAGATGCTTATAATTGTCTCTTTGTACTTCTAGAGTACAAGAATCACAAATCTCCCTCACTTTGTCTATATTGTTAATCGTTACTACTGATTAAAGGATGCACCAACACTAGGCCCATTTAACGATGATGAATGCAAGCTGATAATGCTGTTGCATGCAGAACTGACATTCATATGAAAAAAACAACAACATAATGAAACTTTTTATTCCATGTTTACTGTTGAATGCAGAATTACAGGTATGCCTGTCTGTGCTACATCAAGATAACCCCAGTAATGATGTCTGTGCTCACATTTATCAACGTGAAAACAACTAAATTCTTGATTCAGGATACATGATGTAAGGTTTTCTTGGTCACGGCCATTCCATATTCTCCGAACAGTCATGGAACTCAACCAATGCAAGCAGTAATATGACAGAATGTTAAATCACAGTCTCAGTAGTACACCATGATCTTGCAGTAATTCTGACACATGCTGGTAGGTCTGCACCCTTTTTACAAACAGCATAACAAGAACTAATCCCAATCAACCAATGTCTAAATTTAATTTTCATATAAAAAAACCCACTGTATAATTTTTCCTTTTATAAAGATTACTACCTATTTTGCAAACTTGAATTGAAATGCTAATCATTTGCATATCACAGCATGTTATACTATTTATTTAAATTTTACATATGCTTTCATAGTGAACAACTTTAATGACCAGCAGTTGTATATGTATTTTCTTATACATTATTAATTTTGAAATCATATTTTGGGAACTATAATATATTTTATGACTGTTCATCATTTAATACAACTAACAAAAACCAATCACAAAATTTATAAGTACATAAAAAAGAAAATATATTTGAAGCACTTTTTCCCTATGATATTTCATTATTATATCCTTTAAACTCACTTATATACACAAAAATTGATAAACTAAATAAATCTTTAGTTTTACATTTCTGTTAAAATAAAATATTTTATATGCAACAGTTGAATTTTTTTGGCCTATTTTTACTTCAATTTTTATCATATAATGTAATAGCTGATATTTTCATTATTATATACAACAAAAACATAAAATTAAAGCTAATTTGGTAAAAGAGTGGAAAAAAAAAATGAAAATAAATATTATATAATGAAATAAAATATTTCGTAAAATGTAAATATGATAATGTCTTTTACAGGAGCAGTAAAACATTATTATTGATAAATGTATCAGATCTTATTAACCATTGTCAATCCTCTATATATATTTGTTTGCATTGTTATAACATACAAATGAATAAAAATTGAAAATGCTATTATCAGCAGAAAGTGATTTAAAAAAATCATTTATTAAAATACATGTTTTGAAAATTTTTTTCTTTTTCACTATATGCCAAAACTGATATAATTTTCAAAACAATTTATTATTCCCACCAGCAAACACTTTCAATATAACCAATAAAATTTATATAAAATAAAACCCAGTAACTTGTTGAATGGCAATAATTTTTTATTTTATTTATATAAATATCCCTCTAAACAACATTATAAAATTTAGACAAACTTCTTTTAAATCTCAAAATCAATAAAACATCATACAATAAATTCACAAGTATAAGCTATGTTTAATATTTGATTTATTTATACATTTATAAAGCCATATTGATATTGGTTCAGATGACCTATGGGTAAGTAATAATATTTTTAGCATATATTATAGAAAAGTAATGGTTACAGATAAATAAACATGCTAAGAGGAGATTATATTGTACCTGCTAATTTATTTTAATATCCTTAAATAAATTGTTATGGCTTTAAAATGTTTTTGTCTAACCTTCTCAGAATCTCTTACAATAAAATCAGATTTCCTCTCCGATAATTTTCCAATTAAAGAATATTTTCCAAAAATTAGGAAATTTTCTTCTCTGAGCAATATTTTAAGAATTTTTCAAAATTTCTGCTTATTAAATAAACTACAAAAAATAAAAAACATTACAATGCTATCATATTAATTTTAATAAAGAAATTAATACTATGTTACAATCTTTTACACACACCTTTTCTATTTGTTGGATGTGTTTTAATTCGTTCAATATCTTCATCAGTAAAACCTGCCCATTTTTCAGAAGCCATGATTAAATTGATGAATAAAAATTATAAAAAACAAATTCAAATCAGATTTATCTTCATAACTAAATATGCATCAAAATATTCATTTTCCTTTTAATTCATTAACCTGCAAACCACCCGAACAGCATCATAACACAAACAAACACCACGAAACACAAGAATGCTTAGTTTCTATTCGGTTACAGTAATTTTAAAATTATCTTATGTCAAAACTTATATGTAAAGAGATAATGTCAAATTATGTATTTCGCAATTTTTAAAAAGCTTATAGCAAAATATTTTGGTCACTTAATAACTTCGTATTCAAATTATTAATATTTATTTTCAATTATAAACTAACAAAATAAGAAAAAGGAAATATTGGCTGAATTTTTGCTTCTTACATAAATACGAAAGTTGGCAACAGTTTGAATATTTTCTTCTCTGTGTTTGAAATAATACATGCTCGATTTGTTTAATTGAAATTTTAAAAAAATCCATTAATTTTGTACAATATTTTTCTTTTATCATGGCTAGTACTTCGCCAAAACCCCATAAAATACCTAAAGTAGCGAAGGTGAGTCTTGCATTAAACTATAGGAATAGTTTGATTAGTTCTAGCTTTATTTATGGGATTAAAATGCACAATTTCAATTGTATAATTTGTTTCTCTATTATTTTTTTTATGGAAATATTAATTATCATCAATTTTTTCATTTGTTGATAAGTACCCTTAAACTGTGTTGTCAAATTCAAATGTGAAACAAATTAAAAATTTCAATACAGTTTTGAAATACAGCAATCTTTGTAAGACAAAAAAATCATTCAACTATTTGATTTTTAAAGACATCTCATAAACATTCAATGAAATCATTAATGCTTCTGCATAATTTATATTTAATTATGATAACACATTTGTGGAGAACACTTGTTGTTTTTAACCGCCTATTTTTATGTCACAATAACAACGACTTCATCATCGTAAAAGTTGGCTTTTCAATGCAACATTTAATTAAAAAAAAGAAAAAAAAAAAATTGCAACATTCTTTCTGGCATTGAACTTCCTTGCTACTTCTGCTTTTTCTTTTTGACGATTTTTCAAAAAAAAAAAAAAAAGTCTTTTCAATTTGTGGCATTTGGCGTTTAATAATCATTGAATGCTTCACCGTAATTGCAAGTTCTGAATGAACTTAAATGCCGTCATGCTCTTTAATTTTTAAATACTAATATTATAAAATTATTGTTATTATTGGCTTTCATTATTTTTTAGTACAATTTTTTAATTTACGTAATTTTTTTTTTAATAAATTTGATCATTTCTTCTTTTTATCAGCACTTAAATTAGAAAAAAAAAAGGAATTAGAGACCTATTAATATAGGCAATTAAATATAAAATAATTTAAATTATGATGTTTAATATTAAATGGAAAAAAATGTCTCGCAATTCGTCAACATCCCCCTCTGTTCTTTTAACTAAGGAAGAATACTATAATTTTAGATTCAATAAGGAGTCACAAATTTTTGATTTATGCTAAGGAAAAATGTAAAAATTATTTAATATTTATCTATTATATCAAGCTGGTGTCTTTAATGGTTATACAACTCTAATGGTGAAACATTTGATTATTCCTTTTTTCAGATATGCACAAAAAGAGCATGAGCACACTGGTAAAGCACGGGATCAATGGTATCAGATAAGGTTAACAAAAAAAAAAAAATATGAGCAGATATGAAAAATAAACATGATGAACAGATATATTTTAACAAGAACAGATGAATAGATACAATAAAAAACATAGCAGTTATGCTATTAATCATAAAAAAATGAGTAACAAGCTGACTTGAAATGATTATCACCTTTTGGTGCTTAAAAGAGACTTGAAAGAGAAATCAAAACCATAAACTGCAGAATCCCCACTTTCTTGATGATCAACATGACTAAGAAAATTTCTTAGAAATCTAAATTAAAATAATCATTTATATTGCATGTCTTATTAGGTTGTAAGAAAAGTTTTCAACTTCTTTTAGCTTAAAAAGCTTGTAAAGCATTTTGTTATAAAAACTATGCTTGTGAAAAAAGAATTTTAAGGAAAATAAAATAATAAATTCTCCTATAAGAATCCTCTCCAATTCCTCCCCCTTTATTTCATATTTATTGATTGTTAAGATACTTGCCAGTTCTATTAATGTAAATGAACTGTGGAGCATGTTGTTATAAAATGTACTTGTATTTTATTGTTAGATCTAGCTCATTTTATTATTTCTAATATTAAAATTGTAACTTTCTGATTAAATTCCTGCAATTCAAATGCAAATTTAAGAGTTAATACATTGTCAATGATTAATTTTTCTTGTAGAAATTGTCTAATAATTTTGGATTTTTGTGGTGAGTGCCCTAGTATTTTTCTAGCCTAGTGTAGTTTGTCAACTATTGTTTAATAATATTAGCTTATATTTACAATTTGAAAATATTATTAAATGAGTACTTATATTAAGTAAAATACTTAGAACAAAGTTAGAATTTTCATTTAACTTTTGTAATCTAAAATTAAGATTAATTAGTTGAAATATATTTTACTTTAGAATAACTAAGTTTTAAAGAAAATCGGAAAAAAAAAGTTTTTAATGCTTTTAAAAAAATGGATTATTTATGTTTTTTTTTTTCTAAAAATTGTCATTATTTTTAGGTGAAAAATAAAACACCTGCAGAAATTCAAATTACTGCAGAACAGCTACTTAGAGAAGCTAAAGAAAGGGATTTGGAAATATTACCTCCGGTAAGTTGGTGTGTTATTTGTAAATGGTATTTGTTTTGCTTTATTTGAAAAAGGTTTTTTAACAAAATTGTTAAGGTGAAATTATTTCTGAAAATAGCTGTACTTATAATTATTTATTTTAATTACATTCATAAAAAAATTCTTCTTCTTAAAAAAATTATTTCTACTTTTGCATGAATTATTTATGTAGAAATGAATAATTTACATATTTGAATTTATAGAAATGTTATAGAGTTGTTAAGTTAAAAAAAAAAAAAAAAAAAAAAAAAAAAAACCATTCAAATGTAGAAAAAGTTGTTGATAATGAAAACTGGTTACCATCAGTCCAGAACTACTTGTAGTTATAAGAAATGGGGGAAAAAAATCAAACAACATTAATTAATTCACATGAAAAAAAATTCTAAATATATCATTAATTTGTCTGCGAAAGAAAACAAAGCTGATTCCCATTCCTTATAAAGGTGTTGATTCTGGTACAAATATTTATAAAAGTACTTTTTAATAGTTGGTTCCATAACATTTTCTAAACAATTGATCATTTTTTCTCCTTCCTCTTGTAGCCTCCAAAACAGAAAATCTCTGATCCAGAGGAACTTGCTGAATATCAGTTACGAAAACGAAAGGTACTCTTTTTGCTTTATTATTTTATTTCTGTTTGATTTCTTTGTAAATATGTTATTAAAAAAATTTATTTATTTATTTTCACTCTGCATTAAAGTATTATAAAAATGTTATGAATTAAATAAAACTATATCCATATAATAAATAATATCTTTATTGGAGATTTTCATAATTGCAATGATGACGTTTCACATTCATTGTGAATACAGTAACTTTTTTGTAAATTGAAAAACCATATAAGAATTATTAGAAAAAAATGAAATTTATTCTATATAAATAAATGGTTAGAGTTGCTGTTATAATCATATTGATGGCTATGAATCAGTAACTTGTTAATGCCACTATTAGTGATATTAAAAATTTCTAAATATGTGGAATCAAATCAAATTACTTTGAGAGTAAGTGTCCATGGGATATTACTGCAGGCTGCTTCTATTTGAATCCACATTTTTTAAAATTAAAGTTGTGGAAAAATAGTAATAAGACAGAATATGAATAACCTTATTTCATATGGGTTACATTTAGGATATGTTTGGTGAATAGGAATGTCAAGGAAGGAATTTTAAGCATTCTGAACAAAATATGCAATGCTTTACTGGATTATGGATCAAGAATGTGTTAAAGAGAAAGTATAACTTCTCTGATATAACTATTGTTATTGAAAGTGCATTTATTTTTGTAATAACCATATTTGTGTGTGATAAGCAATGGCAACCACTTCATTATTTATAAATTGTGCAGTATAACACTGAAATGCATGCTATGTAGTGGCTATCACCACAGTATCATTTCGACAGCCATTGTGAAGTACATACAATTTATTCTATGCTCAAAGTCAAAAGTAAACTATAACTTATCAGACTTGATGGCACTTCCCATTAATATCTATATTTATACACTTATTATAATATCGGTGGCGAGGATTAAAAGTAACTTTAATAAAGAGATGTAAACATGCAACCTGTTGCTGTATTCACTCAAAACACAGTTAATTGGCTCATCACCTCTGTTGTTATATTATCCTTTACTCACTGCCAGGTTTTCAATTGGCAGCTTTCTTTCTGCTGTATCCTTTATACAGTTAACACTATCCCAGTAATAATAAAAAATCCTACTTTAGAATGATCAGGGGTTTATGATCAAATGCATAATTTTAAGGCCTAGAGATTTTGCATTTAAGCACATAGGTTTATACAAATTAAAATTTTAGTTTGATAATGATAATATGATATGCCTTGCAATATCTCTAAATTTTTGTGTTCTGCCATCTATATTTGCATAACCGTACTTGGGCATTCTATTTTCTAGATCATTTGTGACTTTAAAAAATATTTTTGTACCCAAATGAGTTCTCTCAAGATATTTCCATATGGAATCAGAAAGATTTTATTTTAATGATCTCTATTGAAACAAAAAAAATTTTTTAGCATTAAATATGTATGTAAATTCCATTATAATGACCAGATTGTCTAATTTAGAAAAAAAATTATGAATTCAAGACAGTATTTATATTTGCTTCTTATAACTCTCTTATTCTTTTTCAAAACGTAAGATTTCAAATTTCTTTTTAGACTTTTGAAGATAATATTCGTAAAAATAGTGGATCAATAAGCAACTGGATCAAATATGCTCAGTGGGAAGAAAGTCAAAAAGAAATTAATAGGTGAGTTACAAATTAAAATTTTTTTTTTTTTTGTACTTTAATAGTTAAGATATGCCTCATTTTATAATTTTATTTTTATTTTTATTATTTATTTATTTATTTTTTTTTATTCAAGTACGGAAAGTTTTAAGGCCTGTGATTTCTAAAATGCCTCTATTATTATATGAAGGAAACGTCACATTTGAAAATTTTGTCATATTTTTACAGAATATTTAACAATTGATATATTTATTTTAGTAAGTTTGTTTCCTTGTGAAATGTGAAAACATTTATATATATCTAACACTCAAAGAATAAAATATATAGCAGAATAATTTTAAGCTCACTTAAAATTACGATGTCAAATGAAAACCCTATTACTCCTATTGCAGAGATCATGAAAAAGATAATTTCTGTATACTCTTATAGCTGTAACATGACAATATAAGTTCTAAAACCTTAAATAATTGAAATAATTATCGAGTTAAACCTTTGTGTTAATAGTTACTAACTCAGGCATAGACAATATATCTGCTGTAAAGTGAAGAGGATTTAGGACTGTTAAAGTACATTTTAAAAAATGTACTTTAAAAAATATACTTCTGTTAAAGTACATTTTTTAAAATGTACTTTAACAGTAAGCTAAAAGTACATTTTTTTAAAATTCCAATAAAATAAATTTTTTTATAAAAGTTTAAAAAGAATTCTGCTCCTACAAATTACAAAATCTATCTATCAATGTGTTAGTAGCTGTGAATCAGGATTAAATAAAACCTACCAGATATTAAATTTATTTTAAAAAGAAGGGATTCTAATCTTTAAATGATCAATTGTTTAGAAGCCTCAAGCATGGCCAAAAATATTACAGAAAAATTCGGATTAAAACGTATTATAAAGCAGAGTCAAACTTTTTCGTAAAGGAACATAAATATGTCAAAATACTGCAGACATTATCAATAATCAATTTAACTCTAAATGAATAAATTTGTTAGTTTCTTGAAGTTATCATGCACCTTCATAGTTTATTCAATAATATTTTTATAATGAGTATTATATATGTATATATATGATTCTGCTTTCTAACAACGATTATTTCATTTTAGAGCTCGTTCTGTGTATGAAAGAGCCTTGTGTGTGGACCACAGAAATGTTACCCTATGGCTGAAATATGCAGAAATGGAAATGAAGTAAGGTTCTTTATATTTTCTGTTAAACATATTTTTGACTGTAAGGTTCTGTTAAAACAATTTTTTTTATTTAATCACATATGCCACCTACTACATATTCACTGTAGTTACCACAGAAAATTAAAATTTTTTGATTAACTATGGAGAATAGATAAAAGTCAATACTTGTACAGAAATTAAAATATATATATATTATATTACTTTTGCAATTTTTTTGTAATAGTTAAGCAAAGAACATTTAATCTTAAGGAGTCTTTTTAGTTAATGATTAATTTCAGTACACATTTATAAAATATATAGCAGAAATTGGCCTTAAATAATATCAAAATTAACCTTATCTTAATGAAATGTTCCTCGATTAAAAAAAAGAATTGCTACATTACATGAAAAAAATTGAAATTATAGCTACAATTGTAAATATATTCTGTTTATCTGAATTTTGTGGCAATGTTGGGAATAATTTCAATTTTAATGTTATGGGGAGTATTTGCCACTTAATCCTTCCTTTCCCACACATATTACTGACAAAAATACAAAAATTACTGAAAATTATCTTTAGTTTAAGTTATAACTTAAACTTAGATTTCTTAATAACTGCTTCATTTATTCTTTCAGGCATCGTCAAGTGAATCATGCTCGTAATATCTTTGATCGAGCAGTCACTATTTTGCCTCGAGTCAATCAATTCTGGTATAAATATGTTTACATGGAACAGATGTTAAACAGGAGTGCAAATGCAAGACAAATCTTTGAGCGATGGATGGAATGGCAACCTGATGAACAAGCTTGGTTGACTTATATAAAATTTGAGCTGAAATATCAAGAAATTGAACGTGCTCGTGAAATATATGAACGATATATCCTTTTATGATTTTAATATTTTTTAACTATTGTTATTTTTTAGCTAATCTTCTGTATTATTATAGTTTTGTTAATAAATTAAATAGAATTAAACCTTTCATTCTATTATATATATATTATGTGTTAAATGAATGCAAATGTATTAAATATTAGGAATGAAGTGGACCTAAAAGAAGCTGACTGTTATAAAAAAGGCCTCCTATTTTATTGATAAGTCATTAATGTAATACATTGTTGGAAATAATATTTTCAAGAAACCATGCTATTGAGAAAAGAAAGCAAAATTTGAGTACATTTTAAAAATAGTGTTCATTAAAATATTTTTTTAAAACATTCAAATCTGTTACGAATACAGATATATTAGTAAAATTTGATGCATTGTATATCTGATAGTGATTAATTCATTCTCATTTTTTTTTCCTGAAATTTATTTTCCTTCATTCTTTATTACTTGTAATGGTTCATCCTGATGTAAAAAATTGGATTAGATTTGCAAAATTTGAAGAGTCAAATAGTTTCATATCCAGATCTAGATCAGTGTTTGAAAGATCTGTTGAATTTTATGGTGATGAATATTTAGATGAAAAACTTTTTGTAGCTTTTGCAAAATTTGAAGAACGACAAAAAGAAGTAAGAATTATTTCTATTTAAAAATGAAATGAAAAGTAATTTATGAATTTGTAAAATATTTAATAGATATTGTATATATACTTATAAAGATAGATATTTTTATATTTGTATATATTCTTATAAATGAACAATGTATTTTTAACTTACCAATTATTAAAGCCATTATCCGCTACGTTTTTTGTTTTACAGTATGAGCGAGTGAGAGGAATTTATAAGTACGCTCTTGACAAAATTCCAAAAGAAAAGGCTCAAGAACTATTTAAAAATTATACGATTCATGAAAAGAAACATGGAGACCGAGCTGGTATTGAAAATGTTATTGTCAGTAGACGAAAATATCATTATGAAGAGGTATTATACTATTATTTTTCAAATTTACTTCTGTTTTTTTCCTTAATTTACCTAAATTTTAATTAAATTTATTTGTTTAATATAATCAGTTCTACCTAAAAGTAACAGCATATAACCTTTAAGTAGCATTATTGAAAGAATTTTAAATTATTATTTCTATTTTTCAATAATCTATTTTAAATTTGTTGTTTATTTTGAAAATTTTTCCAAATAGTTGCATTTAATTGGGGGTTAATTATAACTTTTCAAAAGATGCCTCTTATTGTTATGTATCTATTGTAACAATTTGTTATTGTTCTAAGAGTTGTGATTTATTTTGGAAACATATTACTCTTAATTTGAATTCATTTCTGCCAGGTTTATTGTTTGTAAATAAATGAAGTGGATATTTAATGGTGGCAATTTCAGCTAAATTAAATATCCACTTAATTAAATTGAAGACAACTGTGCTATATGTTGTAATACATATTCGTTAATACCCTAACACTTCTATATTATTAATTTTAATTGTGTTGTTTTTTCTGATCTGTAAACGAGATATCTCTAAAATATTAATTTATAATAAATGAATATTATAAATTAATATTTTAGAGTGAATTATTAATAATTTGTTAATAATGCCATGTCCATCTGAGTCAAAATTAGACTCATCATGGAAGAAAAATTTCCATTATCCTAGAAAGATTTCTTGTGTTAATGCAGTTTGGAATGAATGCTTCTAGGATGGTACCTAGGACCAAATTATTAATTTGGTTTAAATGTTATACGATATGTTTGCTAAACTTTTTCAAGTTTCTGCAAAATTAAATGATTTTCTTGTATTATTTTTTTTTAAGGAAGTGAAAGCTAATCCTCATAATTATGACAGTTGGTTTGATTATTTACGTCTAATGGAAAGTGAAGGTAATATTGAAGCAACAAGAGAATTATATGAACGAGCAATTGCAAATTATCCTTTAACACAGGTAAGGTCATAATTAAATTAATCTGTATTTAAATAAACTTGATTTTTAATAAGAAATATTCAAGATAATGTTATAAGTATCTAATATAAATTAAAATCATTAATTTATTTTTAAGTGCTAAATTATTTATTGTAATTTTCTAAATTCAAATTTTTACAACAATGGTCTTTACTTCGTCTCATCACTACTACTGACCGTAAGATCGAAAAAATACTGTTGTGATCTTCTAATGTTTTTTTTTTTCGTTATTTAATTAAATGCCTTTAACACTTTTAATATTTATTTAACTTCCTTTCTATTAAAAATTTTACTAGCAGAGTAATGAAAAGTGAATGGAGTAGCAGAGCAGAGATTCTAGCTGAGTTCTTTTTTTAATCAAAAATGTAATAAAATGCTAATCATGTCCTAAAATCATGATTTTTTTTTTTAAACATAAATCCAAAAGAAAATTTCTTAACAATACATCATAAGTTTGATGAATGAGTTGCAATTTAATGTATAAGTGTATACTGGTGTATGTTAATGTATGAAAGCCAAAGCACTGATATTCAATAATAAATCCTATTCTTGTCATATAATGTTTATAGCCTTATTATGAACAGTTATTTTCATGATATAAAAATCTTGTGTTCATTAAAAATTTTTCTTGAAGGATATTCATTTATTAACTTGCTAAATAATTTCAGATATATATAGGAAATGGGGTATGCCTCACAATTTGAAGAAATAGTTTTAAAATGTAAAAGCAAGTAACTGTATGCAGATACATGAATATAGAAGATTTTTAATTTCCTTTTTTTATGTTCCAGGAGAAAAAATTTTGGAGACGATACATATACCTTTGGATAAATTATGCCCTATATGAGGAACTTCAAGTAAAAGGCATTGAAGAAGACAAAACAAGAGAAGTGTATCAAGCTTGTTTAAGATTGATACCCCACAAAAAATTCACCTTTGCTAAAATTTGGCTTTTTGCTGCCCAGTATGAAATTCGGCAAAAGAATTTAACAGGAGCTAGAAAACTACTTGTAATTTTTTTTTTTTAGTTATTAAGTCATATTAATATTAAATAATACAAATGCACTAGAAATTTTATATGTTTATAAAAGGAATGTATGCTGCTTACTGTTAACTTAATTTAGTTCACTGCAAAATGCAGATTAATTAATTAATACCTAATTGCTCATTATGGTAAAGAAATATGAATCTAAGTTTCATATTTCTTCTTTCATGTAAAATTATTTAATGTTTATTTATAATTTTTATTAATCTTAATAATCAAGTTATAGAAAAAATGGCATTGACAAATGACAATTTAAAAAAAACAAAAACCTTTTTCAGTTAATTGTTGAACTTTTAAAAATACATTTCAATTAAAAGAATAATGTCTTTATTAAAAATTATTTTTAACTAAATAAATAATGCAATTTTTAGAAGTTTTAAATGTATAAATGTTGGGAACATTTTAAAATCTTATTATAGTTTCACATTTGTATATTAAAAACAATTATTATTAGTTATAATTCAAATAAGGATTCTGGATGATTGAATTACTTTTATTTATTTTCTATTAATCTATTTTAGTAATAGTATAACACCAAAGTTGCATTTATAGTTGACATTTTAGGATTTTAGTTAGTGAAAATTATATCAGTGGATTAGAAGGAAATTAAGGAAACATTTATAAACTGTATAAATTTGAAGTTAAATTAGATTTTTTTTCCTTCTTCTTTATAGGGCCAATCTATTGGTATGTGTCCAAAAGATAAACTATTCCGTGGTTACATTGATCTAGAAATACAATTGAGAGAATTTGATCGCTGTCGGATTTTGTATCAGAAATTTTTAGAATTTTCACCAGAAAATTGCACAACATGGATGAAAGTATGTAATTTTCTTTTAATTACATTTATCGGGTTGGCAATTTGAAGTTATAAATTTTAGTTTTTGTAATGCTTTTTTTAATTGGTGAAAAATGAAAGAACTTTCTATCCAGCCCAATATATTTAGCATAATTTTTTATTTTAATATACATAGCAAAATTCAATTTTAATATTATAAAATAATTAAATAATATGCTCTTGCCCATTTTTATTTCATATATTTTTAATTTCTTTTGAATATTTATATTAAATTGATTTTGGTAATTTTAAATTATTTATAATCTTAATATTGGTGATATTTACATAAATTTGTTGATTCTTTTATAAAATATTTTTATAATATTTGCCATAAATTCGTAGATATCAAAATAAAAATTCTGGCAATAAATTATAATAGTTTTATAATATATAATAGTTTTTCTTTTGTTGCCAATTTTTAAATTTATATTTAATAAAGAAAAACGATAGTTTTTAATATAAATTCAAAATTAATTTTAATTGTTTAAATTCTCAGTCAAATTTTCAGATTTCTCATTTGTAAACTTTTTGTGATTAATTAATTCTTGTGCCTTTCGGTAATTTTGAAAACCCTTGATAAGGAATATTGTTTTATTTACAAAGATGTTTATTTCTTCAAATAAATACAATTTTTTTTTTCATGTATAGCTCTTGGTTTAATATTTAAAGTACTTCTACTAGCTCTGGTTTAATATTTAAAGTACTACTTTTACAACTACTAATTTGTTGATTTAATTTTTTTATGTAGTTTGCTGAACTAGAGACAATCTTAGGTGACGTTGATCGTGCCAGTGCCATTTATGAAATTGCTATCAATCAACCCAGATTGGATATGCCTGAAGTGATTTGGAAAGCCTACATTGATTTTGAAATAGAGAAAGAAGAATTTGACCGAGCTAGGGCTTTGTATGAAAGATTGCTCCAGAAGACGCAACATGTTAAGGTTTCTATTTTCGATTTTCTTAAAAAATCTAATATTGATACAAAAAAGAACTTTTCAATCAGATTTTAAGCTATTGAAAAGCATGTGTACTTCAATATTAATGCTTGCCTACATTTACGTCAAAAATTGCAATTTTTTTTATCTAAAATTGACAGAAATTTGATTATAATTTTTATAAGAAATCTATATAATAATAATAATTTATAAAAATATTTTATTCAAGTAGTTAAAATTTTGTGGGTTTTATTTTTTTGTCATTTATTAATGCTTTTTAAAAGCCTGTATTTTCAACATCTTTTTGTTCTGTCATGCATATTGACTCTTGTGACTTGCCAGTGTAAATAATTGCTGAAAAATAATTAACAATGGATAAATATTAATGCTAAAGATTACTAGTAATAATTGTTTAAATGCATTAATTATTTAATTCATATTCCTAAAGGTATGGATTAGTTATGCTCGATTTGAACTTGGTTGTAGTGATGATAAAGATCACATTCTTCAAGCTAGGCACATATATGAAAGAGCTAATAAAAGTTTGAGGAATTCTAATCAAAAGGAAGAACGAATGATGCTATTGGAGGCTTGGAAAGATTTTGAGGTAAATAAATTTTCAAATTTCAATATTTATGTATTTGCAATCTTGTGCATATAATTCTGGGGGGTTCTAATATATTAGGATTTGTAGGGTGGTTCTAATATATTAGGATTTGTATTAAGGCAAGCAAACTATTTCAAACCTACTACCAATTAGTATATGTAGAAATTAATTAAAAGCACGTCATTTTTCAAATACAAAAAAATATATGTATAATTTATTTCACAATATATATATATATATATATATATATATATATATATGAGTTTCATGATGGAATCAAATTTGTTAATCTTTATCCTTAAAAGAAAAAGAAATTCTTGGGGGAAAAGAAAAGGAATTGAAAAAATTTTCTTAATAGCTTTAGTAATTTCAGATTTGCTTTTCAGAAGTATATCAGAATAATTTTAATTGTATCAATTAAAATTGTTCATGGTTCCTAAAATTCAATTGCTGTTTTGTGTATGCATGTTATCTAATCAGGGAAATACAATTTTTAACGCATTTCTTCTCATGCAATTGTCGTAATTTTCTATAAATTGCATGCATTGATATATATATATATTAAAACTAAAACATTGAGTTAAATTTAGGCTTAAATTAATTATGCTTTTTTTTTTTTTTTTTAAGGAGCAATGTGGAGATGAGCAGTCTCAAAGAGATGTTGAAAAACAAATGCCAAAGAAAGTCAAGAAGCGAAGAAAGGTTCAAACAGAAAATGGAGTGAGTAAATAAAAGATTTTTGAATTGAAGTTTTTTCAATATCCGATTTTATTTAAATTTCGTTTGTTTCATGATAGTCACTTACTCGACTTTTGTAAAATATAATTATAATTTTTATTAATTTTTTAAAAAATTTTTTAATTTGGAAACTAATTTCATTACTTGTATATAATTTTAAAGTAAGAAATTATTTAACTTATTTTTAAATCTGTAGAAGATAAATGGTTTGTTAGGTTAAATGTGGAAGGAACCTTATCTGAATATAATTTTTTTGATAAGAAGCATTTAAAAATTATATTTTTAATTAAAAGTTGTGAGAGGTAAAACTCAAAACAACAAGTGTTGGTATAGATTTGTATTTGCATGAGTACTAAAGTTTAAGTCACACTGTTGAGGGGGGGGGGGGCCAGGTTTCTGTTTATTATGGAAGATTACTAATTGAAACAAATGGAATTAAATTGAACATATTATTATAAATATTAAATGTCTATTTTTTTTCAGACGGATGGAGGCTGGGAAGAATATTTCGATTATATATTCCCATCTGATGAAGTTGCACAACCAGTTCTCAAACTTTTAGAAATGGCCAAAAAATGGAAAAAAAGCCAAGAAGTATCTAAGCCAGATGAACAGGAAGAAATGGATAATACAGAAAGTTGAACTTTTAAAAACTGTAAATAATTATTTGTAAAAAGTGTAAAAAAAAAAAAACTTGTTGTTTTAACTTGTAAATAAGATAAATGTTTTGTGAATCTATGTACCATTTTGAACTTTTTGTACTTTCCCCACCAGGGAGAGATGGATGAAAAATGAAATTAAAATATTTTTACTACATCAACTATTATGAGAATAACTTATATTTAATAAAAATTATATATTTAAATCTAATATTAATCAGAAATTAGTGCTAGTGTAAAATCAAACTGAGTTCACATATGATTTATGGCGATGTTTTTGTAAAAATTTGATTTAGTCTTATTTCAACTGCTAATTTACATAATAAAATCATTTAGAAAATAACAAAAATCTTCAAGTTAATATTTTGTTTCATAATTCACATTATGGTTATTGAAAGATAATTTCTGTAAATATTCAGGAAAATATATATATATATATATATATTTTCAAAATACCTCTCTACAATTGTAGCAAGGTACTCTATTTTTATGTATTGAAAATTCCAATGCATACAATTAAATTTTTATACTCAAACTAGTATTTTTGAAATCCATCAAAATACAGAATATTTCTAATAAAATACTGAAAAAAAAATTTACAAAACATTATGTTAAAAAGTAGAAGAGATAAGTATAAAATGCTTTTATTTTTTTTATAATGTAAATACAAAAGTCTAAATTTCAATATGAGATCCCTTATCTCTCATAATGTATCCTTATTGCAAAAGTGATTCTCAATTTCATGCAATGTATGACAGATATTTAAAAAATTATAGAATAAAATATTCCATTGCATTGAAATTATAAAATATTGTATAAATTCTTGAAATTTTTTTAATGAAGTTATATCTGGAGACTGTCCACCTAAATTACCTCTTCAGGTGCTTACCAATGCATGGCAGCAAATTCAATATTGCTTGGACATATTGTATGAAACCAAGGAATCTTAAATCAAAATTTATCAACTTTTATAGTTACCTTATAAGATAATAATATTTTGCTCATTTGACTTTGACTTTTTATTATATATATACATTGCATGATTTTGTAATGTGTCCATTAATTCTTGGACTCCCTGTATACGATAAAAAGATTCACACACTGGATTTAAAATTTATTTAATTCAACTTTTAGAGGGAAAAAAAATTGAATAATAAATCTTTGCTTTTAAATAAACTATTCTCATTATGAAAAAATAACTTAAGGTTGAACTGCAAACAAATGTAGTGCACTGTTACCTTTATATTTTCATTAGAGGGCATTTGTATTCTCAAGAGACATATTTACTGAAAAATGCACAAATAAAAGCTTTAAGAAGAAAGATTAAGAGAATGGTTTAATACCTAAAAGTCTGTTTTCTGAAGAATTGATAATAGTATAAACTATGATTAGATACTCTTAAAATTTTTCATATATATTGTCCATTGTATATCTCAATGCATCAATTTTATATAGCTTTAAAACTTTGAATATGGAATGTGGTTTTTAATCTTAAACAACAAAATGTCTGTCAAAATCCAAATTTCCATCACCAATTAAATGAAATTCATTTAAAAAAAACTGTTATTAATAGTTAAATCTATTATAAATTCTGTTCATTTAGTTTACTTCATTTTTCAAACTGAATTATCTTCTTTCTCACATTTGATTGCATATTTCATGTCATTAGATTTCACTGAATGCTAAATAATTACGTGCATTTTTTAAAAAAATTTTCCGGGACAACTTTAAAATGAACCACTTATTTTCTTGTACAATAAATAAGCAAAATGTATATCAGTCTGTATATTAAATTTCCAATATGAAGTAAAAATGTTTGTGATGGGGAGATAATTATTTGTGAGCTTATTAAAAAGGAGAATGCAAATTAAGGTTATCTATATTTCGTGTCCTCTCCCCCTGACACTTTAAAAGTAAATATTGGAACCCATGTTTTTTCAATGAAAACAACAATATCCAAGAATAAATCACTTTATAGTATTAAGGAATATTTAGTTGTATAATTTTAAAGTTACCAGGTAAAAAGATCATTATGGTTAAAATGGCAATATACAAATTTCTAAAATACTAATTTAAATTTCTGCTAAACAAGCACATAAATTGTGTTAAGAAACATGAGTTTGTATGAAATCAAACTTTTTAATGACCTTTACTCAGACTTAATATGATAAAATAAATTATCTTTTAGTTACTAAATTTAAAAAAAAATTATAATCAAGCAATAATTATTAAATAAAGTTGATTAAGAATATTATGTTGAAGGCTGTTTTGTTTACATTCTGATTAGTTTAAAAAACTTTCACTTTTTTTATTTACATTAAAAATTACCTTTTAAATAAAATCAATTTATGAACTATATAAACAAAAAAATAAAAGCATCTTTAAATAAATATGGATTACATAAATACTAAAAAATTTAAGTACCTAGAAGTATAAGCAATTTCAAAATGATATGAAGAAAAAACAAAGTTAAAACTTTTAAATACAGTTTTTATTTTGCATATTAAAAAAAAAAAAAAAAAAAAAAAAAAGACCTGAATAACAACCAAGTTGAATCCATTATCGTTGGCGATCGTCATTTTAGCGTCAATTAGCGATCGAAGTACATTCCGTTAGAATGTCCTAAAACTAAGATTAAACAATATACAAATATCTAAACTGAATTGTTCGGTAAAATAAGAGCGCCGTTGCGATTTGTAAGTGCAATTAATTGCAAACAAAAAAGGCGCCAAATGCCAGTGGCCCTTATTTTGAGATATGGCTAATTTTTTCTTCAGTACAATTTATAAAAATTAAAATCTGATAAATTTAGATTAGAAAACTAATCTTTAGAACTATAAGTCATTTTAGAGAATATTACAATTACAATAATACTTTTAAGGAATTCTACAAGATACGTTTTATTTTGTGTGAGAGTTAATATTGATAATAGTACTTAAAATAACTTAACAAACAATATTTCTTTTTGGAGTTCTTCATTAAGTAGAAAAAGAGGGCATTGATTAAAATTCATAATGTAGTAATTATGCAAAAGCACTGATGAACAAATATCGAATATATGAAATAGCCGGATATATAGATAAGTTTGTTAAGAATCCTGGCTGCCACGACATATTCGCATTTAGCCTTTGTTTTACTCACAATTAAATTATTGTAAGGACCAGTCCTCCGTACTGGAACTTCATTTAAATATTATAGTTTAAAAACACTAAAAACCACGCTTTTAGAGTTAATCAAAGTAAAAAATAAATTAATAGCTTAAAAAACACGCTTTTAGAGTTAATCAAACTAAAAAGTAAAAAATAAATTAATAGTATAAAAAAATTAAAAAACATGCTTTTAGAGTTAATCAAACTAAAAAGTAAAAGATAATTGTTAACATAAGAATAAAATGATTGACGAGAAAATGATGTCACTGTTCTAAAAGCGTGAGGTGCTTTGTATGACATTTTTAAACTAACTCTGCATTTCGGAATGAAACTAGTGAAAAATTATAACGATTGATATCAAGCACCCCTCGCTTTTAGAACAGTGATATTCATTTCCTCGTCAGTAATTTTATTCTTATGTTAACAATTATTTTTTACTTTTTAGTTTGATTAACTCTAAAAGCGTGTTTTTTTTAGTTTTTTTTAAATTATTAATTTATTTTTTTGCCCAGACTTTGTATGAACAGACTTGTGAACTTGAATTATTGTTATTCTTTTGCCCAGACTTTGTATGAACAGACTTGTGAACTTGAATTATTGTGGACGATAATAAATTCTTTTGGATAACAGTCATCTGCATTTAATCTGAGATTTAGTCATTGGTTCTTCTGTGAATGTCTCACTGAAACAAGCACTGATTATTGTTAATCTTTTTCAACTGACAGAATCAGCTGGAAAATTACTATCATATAATGAGAAGTATGCTTTGAGCATTTTTTGAAAAATTAAAGCATTGATAAATAGGGAGAAATTATGTCACAAAAGCTTTTTCAAAAATTATATATATATAAAACTGTCTCTTGTAAAGAAACGAATATTTTATTATTATTATTAATTAAACAAACATGTTAATAAATTGTTGAAACTAGCACTTTTGACTCTTTATTGTCATAAATCTCTTCATATAAGGAATTCAGATTAAAACCATGGAAGTGGTCTCCAATCGAAGTGTGGCGGTATTGTAAAGGTTGCGTAGTGTTATTGAAATCCAGACGGCAAAATAAAAGACGATAATCAATTTTTACAATTACAACATGTTTATTCTACTTCGAACGCTTACTACGTTCTATTTTTATTCTAGCGGGAAAATTCCCTTTTTAACAGTGAAAGTAGAAGTCGTTCAATTTGTATTCCATTTTACATCAATAGGTGTCGCTACAGAAGCTTACTCAGCGTGAACAGCGATTTATTTTAAGAAAAAATTTGAATTTTAGTTTAGTACTGAAAAATTTTGTATAGTCTTTAACAAATAATTTTTTTTTGCTTACTTTTCTGTGAATATGCCTGAGTGATTTGAGTTATGTGGGTCAGAAAGAAAATTAATTTATGAGGGGGAAGAACAAGTAAGCCCATATCTTATTAGAATTTGCCCTATTCATAGATTATAATTTTCTTTTTGAATAGAAAGTTGTCCTATTTACAAATACCACAATTTTTCGAGTGGGGGCTTGGCTGGTGTTGTTTTATAACAAGAAAGAGCCATTTTGACTGAAGCTGCACTACACGGATTATTCCCAGTATAGTTAATAAAACAAGTAAATTATCATTATCTAATTGAATAAAAGGTAACAGAACAATCAAAGCAAATTTGAATTCTCTTGACACTTAAAACAAATTAACATGCGAATTAAATTAAATGTCACTACAACTGAAGCTGCACTTTACCCATGGAAAAGTCCCAATAAAAATCTATAATATTAAAATTTCCAGGTCCAATCAAGCTAAATACCTCGGTGTTATTCTGGATAACATGTCTTCCTTATATTAATTATATTAGAAACAAATTCAATCTCGCCATCAGAAAACTTTACCCTCTCTTTTCTAGAAGCTGCCCTAATTCTATTATTACCCTGATTCTCATTTATATAGCCTACATGCGTCCTATTATAACACATACAAATGCATAAATAATTTGCATGCGTCATTTATGTTGTACAATATATTTTATGTTTAAAATTCTAAGATATGGTTGAATGTTTGGTTATGACGGACGCAAACAGTGCCCTTTGTCACAGAATACAAGTACATCGGATTTGTATTCTCAGATAGAAAACTTTGTAGATTGTACCCGGATAGCAAACTTTTCTTTAATTCTCATTTGCAAAATAAAATTAATTCATGTTACGCGTTAAATCAAACACCAAGACCAATCGAACCAATCGAAACGTAACGTAACGGTAGATGTTTTGTTGGAGTACCAGGGAATTTCCCGTACCTCCATATCAGTAATTATTATTAAAAACATAATTTTAAAATCCAAAAGATGAGCAAAAGAAAGAATATTAAACGAGCCCATGCTCAGAGAGAATTTACAGTAGTAAAAAGGTTAGTAAATACAAAATTTAAAATAATAGTTCACAAAAGTATTTAAAAATAAAAACTGTGGCAATTAAAAGGAGTTAAAAAATAAAAGTTACGAAACCACGAAAACTTCTGGCTGGCTGAAGAGAAAGAGAAAAGGAAAGGGGAGGGCAGAGTTATAAGCAAACCAAAACTATAACTTTTCGAAGTTCCGCGTTGGAGCGACCTTGAAAGAAAACAGCGATTCCGAAGCTATCAAAATAAACTACAGTGGTGGAAAATGGTTCTAAACTAAAAATGGTTCTTTTTTTGGAATCGGAGAATGAAGTTCGCATCAAAACGAGAGAGTGAAATGTTTGGCACAGACCTTTTTCACCCCGGGTCAAAGTGAATTCTTTCAACCACGGGGAATGAACTGAAGTCTTAAAAGTAAATAGAACGCGGGCGTTTTTTCGCAGGGAGCGTGGTCGGATCATAATACGGGAGATTTAGCAGCGTTGGATTTGTAGACGCATCAATTTTTAGAATGAAATTTTCGGTAATCTTTTTGCCAAGGTTTAGAATAAGATCAATTTTTAATTTGTCGTGAATACGATGGCGGTTATAATGAAAAGGCGCATCTGTTATCGTCATTAAGAACTGATTTTGAAGAACCTGTAGTTGCTTCAAACGGATCATTGCTGAATTTATCCAGACCGGAATCGCATAAAGCAGTATAGGTCAGATATGTGAGATGTAAATATTTAGTTTGCCTCTGAGCGATATTTTGCTTTTCCTGAAAATTAAAGAGGCAATTGTGAATTTGGCCTTATTAGCTTTAGAAATAATGTAATGAATGTGTTTTTGAAATGTAAGGCGGCGGAACAAAAGGAGACCAAGGTATTTGTACTCAGTTACAAAAGGCACTGGTTCGTTAAAGATAAGAATTTGATGAACATTTGGAGTGGTTCATTTGCGGTGAAAGATGAGAACTGCACATTTGCTGGTATTAACTTTGATTTTCCATAAGCAGAGCCAAGTTTGTAGCCTATGGACAAAAGATTGAAGTCTAAAATAGAGAGTGAATTCGTGGAAGTGCTGTGTAATGATTGCGGTATCGTCTGCGTACATAGCTGTGAGAATATTTTCGTCTCGCGGGAAGTCATTCACGTAAATATTAAAAAGAAGCAGTAATAATAAGGATCCCTGCGGGAGTCTACATTCCATTTTTCGCTAGTAGAAGTAGTATTATTCAGTTTAGTTTGAAACGAACGGTTTTCAAGAAAAGATTTAATAGCCAGAGTGAGCGGAAGCGGGAAATTTAGTTTTTTGAGTTTGAAGATTAAACCGGTATGCCAAATCTTGTCAAACGCTTTCATGATGTCAAGGAAGAGCACACCGGTTAAACTTCGCGTGCTGAAGCCATGATTTATTAACTTAGTGACCCTGAACAGCTGATGTGTGGTGCTTAAGTTTTTTCGGAAGCCGAATTGTTCGGGGATTAAAATATTGCTGTTGTCACAAAATTCTTTAATCCGATTTAAGATCGCAAATTCGTAAATCTTGCTGAGGTTACTAAGAAGGTAAATTGGCCTGTAGTTAATTGGTAAAGAAGGATTTGTGCCTGGTTTATGAACGGGAGTAATAATGGCGATTTTCCAAGCCTCGGGGAAGTAAGAAATATTAAGCATATCGTTGAGAATGACGATTAACCAATAGATGAATTTTAACGGAAGATGCTTGATCATATTATTGTTAATTTTATCAAAGCCTGCAGCTTTTTTGGTGCTTAAGTTTTTAATAAAGTTAACTATTTCCTGTGCGGAGATGCAGAAGTTATAGTTGACATACGGAGTTTTAACCAATCGAAGAAGCAAGCTGTCGATCGGAAACGAACTCAATATTTATACATCGGTCATTAGACCATCTCTTCTCTATGCTGCTGCTATATGAATAAATACCGCCATAACCAGACTGAGGAAAAAAAATTAAAAAAAAAAAATAAAATACTTATCCAAATCACCGACGCTCTTCTTCCCTTCAACTGTGAGCTCCTACATAAAAAACTTCGAATTAAATCCATTGTTCACAAAATTTCTGCTAAATTCTATAATGATATGCGAAACATCAATAACCCTGTATTAAATATCCTACAAAATTACGATTATGATATTTCTTCCCGCAAACATAGCAAAAGACATCGCACTGTTCTAAATATTTTAAATTAATTCCTTACAACTGTCTAGATGAAAAAAGTTTGCTTTTCTCCTAACCTATTTTTCTCCTAATTTGACCTTTGCTAATTATGTTTTATTACACGCAACTGATTTCATCAACATCTACATTTCTGAAATTTTTGATATTTTTAATTTTATAATTTTATTAAACAAATAATTCTCTTTTTAAAAAAAAGGGCATTTAATTATCTATATTGCTTATAACCTCAAAGGGCATGAGACCACCGCTATGTTTCAACATTTTACAAAGAAGGAGCTAGTGGCCGCTACGCGCCCAAGGATCTCTATAATAATCTACAATAAGAATTAAATCCATTTTAAATTTTGTTAAAAACATCGCAGAAAATTTCCTTGCCAATAATCCCAATTGTAAATATCCTCTTCTAGAGTTTTTTTTGTTCTAATGCAGCTGGCAAACACTTAGACAATTGTCTTCGATGCCTTAAGGCAAGCGCCGCACTGACGTTACTCACTTAGTACTACCCAAGAGCTTGAAGATAAGATACGGACGTGGAGTAACAATACATCCACAATGCTCTACGATCATATTAGATCGGGACCTACAGTTTAAAGTGGATTCTGAACCACTATAAACATCCATGGCACCGTCGGGACTCGAACCCGAACCCTGTGGTATCGAGCGCCAGAGCGTTAGCCACTCGGCCATTCAGGCCCATCCTCTTCTAGATAACCTCCCGCATTATGATGCCCATGCTATTATTACATGAAAGCGCCCACGTGTTATTATTAGTCAGGACTTCTATAATCTATCTAAATAGAAACGTAACCATATTTACCCAGGATAAATAGCTTACATTTCCCGCAGATTTTTTTCTCTATAATACGCCTATCTTCCGATCCTTTTCTTATCACCGTCTTTTGGGTATTTGCTATTTTACGAAATCCGTTCGACTAATGAGAGCACAGCTCGAACTTTTCTAGTACTTACTTCGTTTCGCCTCGTCGACAGCTGTTTATGATTCCTAATATTTTCATGAAAGCTCTGCTCCCTTTTCCTTTTCTTTCCTTATTTACCTATTTAAACTGAACAAATGTATATAGAAAATTCTTATTTAAATTCTCTGAATTATCCCATTATTTAAGAAAAATTACTATTCTCTCTCGTTAAGCATTTTTAATTTTTATTTTCTGTAAATTTAAAGTCTGACTTAAATTATGATAAATTTAGAAACTGCAGGTTCCGGACTTAATTCCTGGTATTCCGTCAAACACACACATCCTTTGTCCTCGTACTTTGTTAACTTAGGTTCACAAAAAGGCATTTATTCATCCTTCACTAAGTATCCCGTTTCGTCTCAAAAACGTTCGATAACCAAAATGATTGAAAGTGTCTCCAAATATCGTTTAGTCGGTCTTTTCCTATGTTTAATGGCAATTGGTAAATTTGGTTTCTTTCTTTTGCTTGTTAACATATAATTGAGTAACCATAAAAGTTCGATTAACAGTTATTATCTTGTTTCTGATCTTGCATTCGTTCAATATATTTCGCTAGTTCACTGAGCCGTTCAAAAAGATCCGTTCGAAGAGATCCATAACATTCGACACAACTCTACTATTTACATTACAGTGAATGGCATCTGTGATTGCGTTTTCTAGTGTAAAGTGATTTTATAATTTTCGTACCCTGGAAAAATAAATTTTCAAATGGCTTCTTCTGTTATAAGCTGGGGTCGTAATCCTGTTGCTAGCTTCGATGACCCGAATGATAAGTTATTTCTTCGTGGCGATGCTTGCACAATTTATGAATATGATGAAAAGGCTATGTTTATCGATCAGGGTAAACATTTGATACCATGGATGGGAGATGAGTCCATTATGATTGACCGGTTAGTTATATAAACATTGCTTACTTTTTAATATTAAAATTATTTCACAGTTTTTTAAGAAATCCTTAATAAGGATTAAATTTCTTTTTTTTTTATTCAGTACAGAAATATGCTTAAAAATTCTCCTTATCTCATCTCATCTCATTATATGCATCACCTTTATTTATTTATTTGTTGTGTGCCTTATAAATATAAAATTTAACTATTCATTACTGAAACCTAGGTTAATGCACATCAAAAAATGAGCAAGGTGACATTGTTGAAAAATTTGTTAGTGTAGGAGAATGGATTGAAATAAATTATACATTCAATCTTTTTGTTATAGTTAATGTACCAAAAAATAAAGTTGTAATGTAAAAAAAATTGTGATAGCCTTTGATGGAATAAATTTATGTCATAATATGAATTCTATATAACATAAATAAAACTGGGATAAAAATGTAATTCATTTTATACCCATGACCTTATACAAAAAATTACAAAATATAACTCATTTGAATTTAAGCTGATTCCATAGTAGGCTTTAGGTATATAAATGTTACATATTAAAAATTTTATGATATGGAAGTTTGTTTCATAACAAGTAATTGTTGAAATAAATTTTTATAATTTTTTTAAGCCATTTTGTGGTCATGAATAATTGGTATTACATTATCATTACCTTAGTGTAATGTTCTTATAATGCTTGGTGCTACTTGTCCATTGTTGTTATCCATTGTGTCCATTAAACTGTCATTGTGTTTTTTTTAGTTTTAAATAACTAAGTTAGTTAGTTATATTATTATTAGTTTGTGAGTTAATATTTAAGAATGCTTGTTTTGGCAACAAACAAAGCAGCTAACATTGGCATTTTGAAAGATAGTTGGTTCTTGAAAAAATTCTGATTTTACTTAATTAAATAATATTAATTAATATAACAATTATAATAATTTAAACTAATTTATCATTTTGTTAACACTAGTTTGATCTTCAAATCAAAAAGTTGCAAAATTGATCGGGAATTTTGTTTATATCGTCATGAATTCTTTATCTAATTTTTCATGGATATATTTTAAATATATCTGGAATTTAGTCTAATGCAAAATATAAATTCTTTATTACCAGATATGATGTGCGTACTCATCTTCACGATCTGAAATTATATGAACCTAAGTCTCAAGATTTTGAAGATCCTTTGGCTGAAGAAGAAAAGATGTGTGATGAAGAAAGATACAGATCTTTAAGATCTGATGTATCTGAAGAATTATTATATCAAGGTAATTTACTGCTTACAGTTTTTTTATATATAGTTTGTTTTATATGTATTTGTTGAATTTAAAAAATATTTTATGATTCTTTTATTAAATCAAAATTTATCAAGAGTTCTTAATAGTGTTATCTGTGAAAAAAAATATATATTTTATATAGGTAAAAGAAAAGAATTTTATTATGTTATTTTATTAGTGTTATGTTACATTTTGAAATATGTTGTTTTGATAATTTTATTATCATATCTATTTGTAATAATTTTTTTGAGGTTTTTTTTTTCGCACAGAAATAGTATTATCATCTTGAAAGGAATTGGCCTTGACCAGTGTACATTCAGCAACCAGCCATTGAAGCTTTGTTTTAAAGACAAAGATCTTCCTAATTTTTAGAAAAATATTATAAATAATATCTTAAATTTAGTTTATTATTTAATATTTTAATTCATAAAGGTTTAATTGTTCAATAATTTATAGTTTTTTTAGATATACATTTATGATCAAATTTACATAGTTGATAACTTTTATGTATCTTTAAAAAAAAATAATGTTTTTAGTTTTATTTTCTGTAGTAGGAATCCAAGAAATTATTATGTTATGATTTTTTTTTAACTATGAAATATTTTATTTCAGGAAATGAGTTTTTATTGTATGATATATTATTTATTCATTATTGCAGATACTATTATTCTGCTTATAAATGTAGACTTCATATAAGATTTTGAAATGTAAAACTATATGTTTGAAATAAGTATATCAAAAGCTAGATTAAAAGTTCCTCCCCAGAGCTACCTATATATTAAAATTGCGTTTAAAAGAAGCACAAATTAAAAAAAAAAAGCTATTGTAAAAAAAATAATTAAAAATTACTATTCATGTAATTTATTTATTTACTTCTTAAAATTATCTTTTAAACAAAAGAACTCTAAAGAGCCATTTTGAAGAAAATTTAATAAAACAATTTTTATTGAAAGACCTTTAAAATTATATAATGTTAATTTTAATTGTTCCTATTTGAATGCAATCTTTAGCTCCTGAAGCATATTTCTTTAATTTCTAATTTTTTTATTGAGTTTCAGAAAAATAATTTTATATTAATAAAAATTCTGAAATTTCATGAAGCAATAAAAAATTCAACACAATTAAAAAAAATAGAATATTAAAATGATATTCTATTTTTTTCGTTTATTTGCAATGAATAATTTTATTAAAAAATTGCATCCAATTTTATACTTAATATAGCAATTTATTAAAGTTCAATAGTATGCTTATTTCTCATATTATAGATAAAATAAGCAAATATTAGATTGTAGAAGCCCAAGTTTTGTAACTAAACTTTGCCTAACCATCACAGTTTTCTCCAATATAGATTAACAGGGAAGATTTATAGTATTTTCAGTTTTTGATTCCTTTTTTTAAATAAAAATCTACAGTGAATTCTAAATTTTGTTGATGTAATAAAATCAGCAGTGGGGAGAAAAAAAAATATGTTATTAAGCTAAAAAATCTTCCATTTGGAAAAGGAGTAAATTGAATTGGTTTATCAGTGTTTTTTCTCAAGGTCATCAATTCTACTATGCGGCAAAAGGTATAATGAAACACATTTGCAGCTGAAGTATTTGACATCAGAATTAAATGTATTGCCCAATGGTAAAGTATCTTAAGGATTTTTTAAAGCCATGTATTTTAATGTAAAAGTATACAAGGTATATCAGAAATGATGGTCAAAACTTTAAGAAGTTTGTTGTCACTCTAAGGTCATTTTGTGCACAATTTGGGCTTATTAGACTAGGACCTACAGTTTAACCACTTGAAAACTAGATTTTAGATTTTGAACCACTAACAAATATCCATGCCAAAACTTTAAAAGAAGATAGAACATGGCAAAGTAATATTTTTTGCATTATCGGAAGACTAATAGTTAATTAAAAGTTAATACTGATATTGTCATACTACCATTGGTATTTACAATTACATTGTCATTACAATTTTTATGTAGTGAAAGATTTTTTAATAATTCAGCAGTTTTGATTGCTGAATTGACATTTTGTGTATGGATTGCCAAATATTGGTTCTATTAAAGGAAAATAACTAATAAGATTTTCCTGATAGACATACTCTTGATTAGAAAACCTTTTACCAATTAACTAATAGTTGTATGACATAGATTAATTTATTCCTTCAACAACCTTACGAATGATTAGAACACTGAATAAGATAAAGGTAATTGTGAATGAAGGAATTATTCAAAATTAAACACTAAAGCAACATTTTTTTAGAAACAGTATTTTTGATGTTAAAGTAGAATTAGACATATCCATAGTAAGGGTTGTTCTTCAGAAAAAAAAAAGTTGTATAGCATTGCCTCATGATCTAGGAAAGAAGCAAATTTTCTATTCAAGTAAATATTCTTAATTAAATAATTAGTACTTCATGTTCCAAGTTCTTATTATATTCTTACTTTTACATTTTACAGTTGTCATTACAGCGTTTTGCAAAAATTGCTTCTGTTTTTTATCATCCCTTAAAACTTTGACTACGTTTCTGATACAACCTATATATTTTTATTAATGCAAGTGTTGTATCTCTTTTGTGATTTAGATGGCATATGAGCTTATATATATATATATATATCCTTTTCTCTTATATTTTAATAGAATGTTGTAAACTATTTTATGTTTATAATATATTTTTTAAATTTTGCATATTTTTTTTTATTAATTAGGGCTGAGTTTAAGATGAACTTTGGAACTTGTTTGTATGTGTTGAATGTTACCAAATCGGGTATTTTTTAGTCAAACGTTCAACAATTTTTGATGCTACTATTTTATACGAGGTTAAGTGAAATAACATATTTTTAAAATCTAAATGAATTAGCTGCATACAAAAATTTTCTGAAAATTATAACATTTTTAAGAATAATTATAGTTGCCTATATTTTTACTCTCACGTTTTTTTTTTATATATAAATATTCATTAAAAATAAATGAATCAAATTTAAATAATTTTTAATGGCTAAATTTATTTTGTCACTTTTTTCTTATAAAATTTATATTATTTTAAAATATTTAAAAGGTGATTAATTTGTCAATAATTATAATCTTTTTACAACTTGTTACTATTGATTTTGTTTCTAATTTTTTTATTTTGTATAAAAAGGATGAAGTTAGGTCATGTATATAACTTATTTGTTGTTACAAGTTCTAATTGTATTTAATAATATTTTTTGTTTATCTTTATTTATTTTGTTATATTATTAAATCAAATATTTTAAATAATGTTGATAAGTATTAAAAAATATAATACATAATAAAAGGCAAATACATTTTCTTAAATGATTTGGTAATTGCCATAAAATTTTAAGGGGTATTTTTATGTTGATGGAGTCAGTTGCTAAAGTTCTGTTTTAGTACCAAATTATTGATTGCCAAGGGGGGATAAATAGTTCAACATGGCCTGTTAATCAGAGGTTTATTTTTTTATGGAAACCTATTTTTTCCCCCCTCATATTGTGGTAAGTTCATTTTTATGGAGTTAATTTTCATTTGCTTTTGTATTCTTTTTTTTTATTACAACTGAATAATTTTAAATTATTTATTTTTCTCTCAAATATATATGAATATGAATTGAATATGGAATCGATATTTATGATTTATATTTATTTTAGAAGTTAATTTCTTATAAGTTGAATTATTTTTGCAGAGGAAGAGCTAAAAAGACTTCGTGCAGCTGTAGCTAGTGATGGAGCATATCATGAAATAGCATTTACATACGATGATCCTGAAACTGATAAATATGTTGAACCTCCTCCTAAAGGTATATAATATTTATTACTATTCACTTTTCTAAAATATAAAAAAGTATAATTAGTAAAAAATTTAATATTGATAATTGTTTATTTTTCGCTAAGAGAAAATTTATCAAGTTTTATTTTGAAATATGGTATGGAGTTTCAAACAATATAATAATTGAAATCTTCAAATATATTTTAAAAGTTTATAAAACTATCCTTATTAAATCAAATTTTGTTTTTATATGTCCTACATATTTACATGTTTAATTTAAAATAAAATTTATTAGGATGTTAGTTTTAAATGAAAATGAAATGTAATTAAAAATTGAAATTATAACCAGATGATTTTCTTTTACATTTCGGATAAAAATTGCTTGACATGCTTTCTTGAATTGTTTTTGAGTTTAGATTCAATCATACTTTAGTATGACTATAATTTATATGTTATTAAAAATGTTATATATTTTAAAATATTAATAAAACCAATGACTTATTAGGCTTTTTGCAGTAATTATAGGTTTTTGTGGAATTATTCTGAAATACACTGAAATATTTTATACAATGAGAAGATAATATTATACATCATGTTTAAAAATGATTTTTAAGATTGACCCTTAGTATTTTTAATATTAATTAATTAACTTGTCATATGCATTAGATTAAAATAAAGATTTCTTACTTCATTTAAGGTAAGCACTGGATTTTTTTTTAGATTTTTGTTTTCCACTTGATGCTAATAGTATTTTCTGAAATTAAATTTAAGACTTATATTATAGTTAATAATCAATATATATTTGGAAATGATCTGTTTTTGAAATTATTTAATTTTAGAAATCTTATTAAGATTTTTAATTTTCTTAAAAATGCTTAATAATTTTGTAGTATTTTCTATTAAAATAAATATATTATTTGCAAAACTTATATTTGTAGATTGTTTTGAAAATTTTTTAAAATTATTTATATACTCTTGATACAAATAATTTTGAAATTTTCAAAACTTGCCTTAGGTTTTACGTTATTATAATCATAATTATTACTATTATACACAATGAATTATTTTCTTTTGAATTGTAATTTCATTGATTATTAAACCAAATATTAAATGTATTTATAATTGAAAATGATGTGGGGAGTCACTAATAATCTAATGTTTATTTAATTTTAGTTCGCAATTTGTCATTCAGTTAAATTGTTCTCGAACGCAAATATAATTTTTTGTATTTTTTTCTTCATGTATTATTTATTTTGCAAATAACTTAATAAGTTATATTCATTTCAAAACATTGCACATAAGTATTTAAAATTAGATTATTTTTGGCTCTTCATGCTTTGTGCACATGTTTTGTAATTCATGAACTATATATTTAATTCAAAGTCGATATAAAAAAGGTCTATTCTTTTTTATAGATTTTTTCCTAAAGAGAATGAATGACTTTGACCCACCTGTTGGGAACACTTCGCCACATAGAAGAAAATGAATATTCATTGTTTTCTGTGTACATCTTAACATAATGGAAAATGTTTTCAAAAGACATAAATATTTTATATTTTTGATTTTCTAGTTGAGGAACCAGAAGATGAATTATATGAAGTTCCTGGAGGTCTGACAGTGCCAAAAGGAATGGAAGTAGTAAGTTGTTTTGATATTGTTCAATACTGCTAATCACAATTTTTTATTTGCAAAAAATAATTTGATTAAATTCCTATTTAAAAAAGTGTATTAATAGTTTTTAAACTTAAACTGAACTTTGAGATTATGCTTTCTAATTGGTTGCATTTTTTTTTTTTTTGCTGAGAAGGATATAACAATATAAAAATATTTGCTATATTGGTAGCTAATTTTCAGTAGCCTATTTAAAATAATTGACTGGCTAAATAAATTTTTCTTCGAATATGTAATGTTTCATATTCAAATAAATTTTAATCATCTGTAAGAGGAAGAATTAAAAATTTAAATAAGGTGATCAAAATATTGTAAAGTATAAACATTTTTTTATATAATAATAATAATAAAAACTGCGATAATGTATCAAGCACATTGATTTTTTCACAATCAAATTTTTCACAAATTGCTGTAGATACTTTAACAAAAACAGAATTTTATAACTTTAAATTTTTAGAACATTGAAAAGCAAACATCTGTCAATAAAAAAATTAACATATATCAATATAAAGATAAATATTTCAATATGAAAACAAACATATAAAGATATCTTAACTACATGAAATCAGAAATTCAACTATTCTTACTGTCTTTGAAAAATAGGAATGGTAGAAAAAGTAGGTAGTAAAAAGTCTCGACATTCAGAAAACTCTGAAAAAAGGTTTTCTGAATGATAGAGAGCCTTAGAGGTGATTGTGCCAAAATTAAAACTGCTTCTGAAATATTCTCTCGCCTTTTAACAGTTATGCTAATCTCCTATGTAGGTATCTGAAAACTTTACCAAATTAATCATTAATATGGTCACATTTGTTAATAATTAATTGCTTTGTATTGCATATGTTTATATAAAACAAAAGCATGTTTTAAGATAGGCAATTAAATTGAATGATTTAAACAATTAGAGACAGCCGAGGTCGTGTGATTTCAGAGATGTGTACTATGTATGTATTATAACTGTAGTTCAACCACCGATAGTATGGAAAATTGGCAAACAACTAAGTGGATGGATTAAAATAGAGCCATGTCATAGGAGAAGAAATGCTACTTAGATGGAATTTTAATTGCGATAAAAAGAATTTGAATGTTTAATAATTAAAATTTTAGATGGCCCGACATTTAAAAAAAAAATCATACGAAAAAATTCTACACTAACTGTTATACTTTTTTCTTACAAAGCAGCTTGGTAGCACATATATCTGACTTGCACTACTAACGATAAAAAAAAATTGTAACAATTTAAAAAATATATTTATATGATTTTCAGTCATTATGTGGCATTATTTACAAAATCCTCTATTGTTGAGATTTTAAACTTTTTTTTTTTTGGATGCTGTACAAAGTTCTGTAAACCACATATTTTATCTTGTAGATTTTTAAATCACTTTTTAATTTTGTTGAAATTTTTCGTATAATCCCTTTTAATACAATTGTACATTATTATATTTTTCATTTCAGCCTTCCAACATGAAAATTCACACTATCATTGAAAAGACAGCAGTATTTGTGAGTCAACAAGGTGGTCAAATGGAAATAATTATCAAAATGAAACAGGGAACAAATCCTTTGTTTGCATTTATGAATCTGGACAATCCTCTCTATCCTTATTACAAACACTTGGTAAAAGTTATTAAGTCTGGGGCTTATAAACCTATTCCTACAGAAAGAAAAAGTAAGTTAAATTATTATTCCCATGGCAGTAATTTACATTTTTCTACTATTCATGTAGTTTTTCAAAATATCTTTTTAGATTATTACTGTGATTTTAATCACTTATTCAATTTTTAATGTAATAAAATTATGCAGCTTTATAAAGTAGACCAATTGCAAGTCAAGGATTGAATGTAAAGTGTATACAAGTATTGATTTAATGAAAAAATTAATTTAATTTAATCTACTTGTTGGCTTAATATTTTATTAACTTTTTAGAATCAGTTTCTTTGAATAATATTTCAATTATATTTATAATTCTACAAAACAGGACCCTAGTTTTTTTCATAAAGTAGCAATCAATGCATTTTATTGGGCCCAGACAATCAATAGGCTTAGACTCCCATTTTGTTAACTATCTAAAACAAATTCTATATTCGAAGTTTTAAATCTGTAAAAAATTAATATATCATAATATTGGGAAATTAGAGGGATGACATATTGATTTTAGAATTTTCAATATTGTCCTGCCCTAGTATTTAGTTATTGATGAATTTCAATTAACATTTTTTAAAATTTTCGTTACATCATAATTTATATTTTGTCTTATTTTTAATTATATAAATGTGAGCTTAATCAAAACAAAAAGATGGCTGTACATTGTATGGATTTAACACATTTTGTAAGGTTGTAATGGTGATAAGATTGTACATTTTTGTGTGAAATTTGCATTTTTTTTAATAAAGATTTTTTTTCGACTATGATAATTCACCAATTAAATTTACATGAATCATGGAAAAATAATTTAATTGCTCTTTTTAGGTGTGTTGAGAACTACATCAGTTTGTGATTTTTTTTATTTATATCTTAATCACAGTCATAACTTTATTCTTATTTAATTATTTTTATGATATTTGTTATTTCAGATATTGTTTTGTAATATTTGAAAAGTGTTAAAGGTAATAAAGTTAATTATTAATTAGGAAAACAATGGAATAATTATTCAGAATAGAAATAAGGAAATTTCAATAACAGACATTTTTTATCTGAAGAAAATTTTTTGAATATTATTGATAAAAAGGTGTTCACGTTAAAACACTAACTAAACATGCTTGTTCTTTCTTTGCAGTTAAGATGATAAATTAACTATGATAAAGTATAATTTCTTACAAATCATTCTATATTTGATTAAATCAGTTTCTATATTAATACAGATAGTTAGTTAGACTGAATAAAAAAATACTTAAAAAAAACAAACCCTTAAAGCATGTTATAAAATAATTAATGAAATTAAAAAAAAAAAAAAAAAAATTTGTTACTACTAATAAAAAAAAAATCTACTACTAATATGAAATGAATAATGCATTATAATTTTGTTTACTTTCTAGTTTATTTTATTGTTTAGATATGTCAATTTATTTTTGTTTTCCTATTTTTAGTTAGCAAAAGTGAAGATGAAGATGATGATGGGCATTATTTGCATCCAAGTTTAATGTCAGGTAGACAAGAGGATGTACCAAAGGTAAAAAATTCTGTTTTCTCTATAAAACCTCATTGGTAATCATAACTTAAATAATTTTTTTTTTAATTTAAGAATAAATCGCAAATAATTTTTGATTATGGATGAAATAAGGATACATGTTAAATTAAATCTTTTTTTTTTTTAATTCAGTATTTCATAGATTTTTATGATTAAAAATGAAATAAAAAATAATCTTTACAATTAATAATAAAATTTGAATATAGTTCTTTAAAAAAACAAACAAACAATCATACTTAACTGTTTTTACGTATGCAAATTTTTTGAATTAAATGGTTATGTTAGCATAAAAAAATAGAAAATCTAAATTTAATTTTGCTTTCATGCATGGTTTATTCTAACTTTAGAAAAATGTTAATGATTTTTGAAAATACTGTTTTTTTTTCCTTCTAAATTAATAAATATCGCTATTAAGTGAAATATGATTTAAAGAAAATAGTATTTAAAAATAAACTGATATTAGCTATAGATTATTTAATACAGATAGTAATGCTATGTAAAAAAGGAAAATTAATTTCTCTTTATATAGTAGGATTGGACATTATTGAAAATTTTAAAATAGATGTATTGTCCATCTAATATCACAGTATTATGCTATATTGATTTTATTTAAATTTAAAACTTTGAGTCTGGAACTTGTTTCTGAATTGTAAATGACGAAATGGTTGTCTCTGAACTTTCCCAACTACCAAATTTTTAAAAATAGTACTTAATGACGATAAGTATGAATTATATTGATTTTATTTTATTGATTATGTTGAATTATTATTATTGAATTATGTTGATTCTATGCAGAAATGTTGATGAACAATTATCAAATATCTGAAATCACTGTATGTCTTTGAGCTAGTTGTAGAGATTTTGAACATTGGTGTTGAACTTGTTTTTCTCCTCTTGTGTGCAGCTCAGATTTTGCAGCTCAATTCCGGAGCAGTCAAACCTGTATAAATATATATATATATATATATATATATCAGTATTTCGATGCTGGGCTCCGAAAGCATGTTAACAATGTTGTTGTACAAGATTAAACATTTAAAGAAATCAGTATTATTGAGTTAACATTGGTGTTAACAAAACATTGAGATCTTAAATTGTAATTTTATTAATAATATATAGCACTCTTTCAAGTAAGTAAGTATGTATTCTGATACTATGTCATGTCTATTTATATAAAGATGCCAATCACTACAGTTTTTACTTAATAAACTCTGTAAGAGATGCTTAATGCTACAGAGTTCCTTTAAATATTGACTACATAATAAAACTAAAATTTCTATGGAAATAGTCTTTTATTTATCTAACTATATGCATATAAAAATCTTCCATCATTTTCAAGGAAAATAGTTTTTGTAAAAAGTAGGCAATTTTATTTATATTAATATTTTAAAAATTAAGAATGTAACTATCAATCATTCAATAATGTGTAAAAATAAGTATAATGTCCTATTACATTATCAAAAAAAAAAAAATTTGTTTATCAGCGAGGTCTTTACTTAAAGGAGAATAAGTTTAAATATTGTATATATTTAAACATAAGTAAAAAATTGTTAAAAATTAAAGAATTGTTTTAAATTTTGTAAAATTTTTTTGCACTCTAATGCTTATATTTTCACTTTAAAATACTGTACAGTATTATGTATTAAAAAAATTTATATATATTTTTCTATATTAGATTTACTCTGCTATAAATAATTTCAACACACATATTGGTAGCATTAATTAATCTTTAAATTAACCTTATTTTAATGAAACTTCATCAAATTAAAAAAAAATAAATATCATTGCATTATTTGATAATGTAAATCGAAGCTATAGTTGCAGAGGTGCATCTCGGTTGATGTAAATTTTGTGGTAACATTAATATAATGATGTATGTTCTATACTGCCATCACTGACAAGCATAAAAATTTATTGGAAATTTTCTGAGACATTGAAAAGCACAATTTAGGATTGATATCTCTCCCTCTGTGTGTGTGTATATATATATATATAAAGAGAGAGAGAGAGAGAGAAAGAGATTCATACAACATAAATGTATTTATATTCTCTTATTTTAATTTCAGTTTACAGTTCCTAACTTAAATTTTCGCCGTAGCCATGATGACAGTTATTCAGTATTAGTTAGAAACTTGCAGCAGCATCGCAAAGATGATACAGCTTCTCCACAGCAAGATTCAGGAAATAATTCAAATGAAGGTAAACTATGATCTTATAATAATATTTTTGCATTTTATTTTGAACTTGCATCTGTCTATATTAAGAATTTCCGTTTTTAGCAGATTCTGAATTTGTTAGAATTGTCATTTATATATATATATATATTGAATTTATATATATACATATATTTTCTTATTATGAACAACTATATTGACTACCATATTTAACATTGTTTTCCTCAGCTCTATCAGCATTTTCTGAAGTTTCTAAATTTTTTTTTTGGTTAATATTATATACTAAATATTTGCAGGTCTGATTGTGGTTTACTAAGACAAAATTGTACATATGAAATAGATATAAAACCAGTCCTTAATTTGTATGATAACTTAAAAATGTTTGAGATAAATTTGGTAATTTTACCAAAGTTTAAGAAGTTAAACGACAATATTGCATTTGATAATACACCTGATATTTTTTATTAACATTTTTTTTAATTGAGAAAATAGTTGCTAACCCTTCTGATTCAGTTGGGAGACTTCCAATTTTCCCTCCTTCTCCCGCTTTTCTTCTGAATTCTCGATTTTACAAAATTCTGATCAAAACCAATCAACCAATTTTTAAAAGTGTAGAAATCTCTTCTCGACTGAAATTGGTTGTTGTTTGATGTTATATATTACCTCTATCTTTGGCAAATGTGTTTTTCGGCTAAATTCGCCAGCAAACTTCAATGACATGAGGATCAATAGGTGGGTTATCAAATTAATCTTAACTTTACAATATAGTGTTTGTAACTTTCACATGTGTCCTTTCTTCTTCATACTAATTGATGTCTATTATTATTATTTATAAAATGGCTATAAAAAAGCCAAAGTATTCATTGCCATTTCAAACAGGATTTACTAATTTGCCATATATAACACTGTCTTTCAATAGAAATACCTATGCAAGAGGCATAGCCTGGTCAATAGAGGAAAGATTTGGAGGAAAAACATGTTACAAAACTGGAGTATGCAAAAGCACAAAGAAAATGTCACATACAATGGGAAAAAAAAAATAATTTCCTGATGGTCAGGCTAGTACTAACACAGAATGTTTCTTCGTTTTTACTGAAGTATAATTTGTCCATAGTGTATCGGATCATGCACCAGCATTATTTAAGGGAATGTTTCCTGATAGCTATATCGCTGAGTAATATAATTGTGCTAGGACTAAAACAACTTTCATTGTTAGAGAAATAGCTAATCATAGTCATGATAGTGCTGTTAAACTATTCAAACAATGCAATTTATAGATGTCACGACAATAAGAATTCAGATTAAAAAAAGTTATTCAATTGTGATACCTTTTTTTAAATGCCACAAATCTTGAAATTGCAATTTGATCAATTGCATTTTGATCATGAATGCAATTGCTTTTCATGGCTATTCTTTAGGGAGATGTTACTGGAGCTAATATTGCTCAATTGATTGAATTCTTCACAGAATCAAAAATTCTAAGTAGTTATTTGGTACTTAGTGCTAACAATGCAACTGCCATGATTGGAGTCCAAAATTGTGTTTATGGTAATTAAAAAAAAAGAAAAAAGAAATCTCTAATTTGTATGTAATGGGCTCCCAATGTTAGTTGGCAGGCATAGCAATTGAAGAAGGTGATGTAAATTTACTTATCAAAATAGACAAACACCTTATAGATTTATTTTATTACCTGAAAAAAAATGGCAAAAGAAAAAAAAAGTTAAGGCATTTTCAACAACTGCGAGGCTCAGAAACAAGAAAAATCCTAAAGCATGTAAGCACTAGATGATTATCCTTAAGGAAGTCTTAGTCAAGAGTCATTTATCAATGGTCACCATTGTTAACTTTTTTCAAATAAGAAATTAATCTTAACTAAGTTGGTATGAGTAGCTCAATTCAGAAGACCTAATTTATCTGCATTTGATTTATCGAATACTTAATTGCAATTCAGAAAACCTTTGATATTTGCCTTACATCTAATTATCTCTGATTTAAAAAAAATATATAGTATCAAAATTTGTTAAAACTTGATGTTGAAAAATAAGCTAATATTGTAAAAAAAGAGCAAGTAATCAGAAATTGGATGAAGATGTAGTCACAGGAAAGCAGTCACTAAAATATTAGAGCAATTTGATGAGAAGGATAGTCTTTTCTATTTTCATGTCTGTCAATATTTTTGCAAAGTTTGTGATTACATCATAAACAAATTTCCTATTAAGGATGAAGTAATTGTATGTGCTAAGGTTGCAAATATTTCAACATTCAAAGATGCATCTTTTCGGATGTGAAGTTTTTTAAGATTTTCATCTATACCAATGTTGGTATTTGGAAAAGGTGAATGTGATGATTCAATAGATGCATTAGAAGCTCAATATTGTTCCTTACAGTTAGAAAACTTGGAAGAAGTTAAAAAGGAAGAAAGAGTTGATAAGCATTGGGTTTTCATAGGGAATATAAAAAGCTGTAATAGAATTTTTAAGTACAATAAACTATTCAAGGTAGGGTCTATTCCACATAGCAATGCAGAATGTGGAATAATTTTTAATGTATAGTAGGGAGCGAAACTAAAGACAAGTTCCGTTTCAACGGATGAAACTTTCAAGAAAGTTATAATTGCTAAAGTTAGCCTACAAGGTAGCTGTCATGAACAAAAATTTGACATTTCCTTTTTGTAAAAAGCAAAATTTTCTGCTAAAATTAGCAATAATGAAAAATGAAATATTGTATAAAATTAGAAAGTATAATTTATATCTTCATTGTCTTTATTTTTTGTTTTATTTTATAGAATCTGAAAATACAACATCAAGTGATGAAGAAAATAGTGAATTGAAGCAAAACTCTGAAGCTTTTGAATCAATAATAATTCCTCCTCCACCTGATCTTCAACCTGTAATTGACAAAATGGCTGTTTATGTTGCTAAAAATGGTGAAGATTTTGAGACTATTGTTAAGAGTAAAAGTATGTACATTTTATTTTTTTATTCTAAAATCATTATTATCTCTTACTAATTATAATATTGTAAATTGTGGTACAGTGATATCAATGAAAAATTGTTGGCCATTACAAGATTAAAATGATGTTTACACCCTAAAGTATTACATCATAAACATAAGTGAATTAACTATAATAAATAAAATAGTTGAGAAACATTTAAATAACTGAATATTTAAATATCTTAGTGATTGTCTCTATAAATATACATCAGATTCTTAAAACTTTGTGTATTATCATTAATTATTTTTTTTTTATTAGATAAGGAATTTTAAAAACATTAAATTTTCTAATGCATATACTTTTTTTTTTATTTTTTTTTTATGTACTTGTGAATGGCATACTTTTTTTCATTTGAATTTTTCTGACTCATATTTCACTAAAACTATAAATTTTCATTAATAAACTGCCTAACTTGCCTACTTTTAAAAGAAAATCTTTTTTAGAAGTAATTGAAAGATAATAGTAATTACAAATATGAATTAAAAATAAATTGCAATTAAATTAAATTAAAAAAATTGATGAACTAAATAAAGTTCATTGCAATAGATAGAAGATAATGATTAGCAATTATTAAAAATGTTTAAAAGGAACTGAAATAACAAATTTATTATATAAAAAACTAATAAGCTACAAAGTATTTTTTCATTACATTTTTTAAAATTGATGTAAAGGACCTCCTCCAATTAAAGGACATAATAAAAAGCCAATTTAAATATATTTTAAGTTATAGGGGGTAATTTTATTGACATAAATAAAAAAACTAAATATCTTATTTTAAAATTACATCTTTTGCTTGTTCCATACTAGCAGACATGGCAATGTGTCACTATTGCTATATGAATTAAATAAATATATTTGAAGTTCTATATCAATTCATTTATTAAAATAAAGATGGCCTGAATTGTGTATCATAATTCTTTTTTTTTTTTTTCATTGCTATTTTGTTTTTGGTGTTTTCACTTTTTTACTTTAGCTTGTTAAATTATTTGATTGCACATGTGAATCCTATTTTGTAGTATTTTGTTCATTAACTTTTTGTATTCAATATCTTGGCATAAAATGCTTTTTTTGAACAGCATTAAAAATGTGAAAAAATCCAATCTTCAATTAACATTGTAAAAACAGCAACACTACCTATCAAATTTCATTCAAACTTTTCTCTAAACAGCTCTGTCACTATTAAAAACAATCTCTGAAATTCTCAATGAAATTTGTCAAGTAGTTTTTGAGCCTAAAAGGCACACACATACATGAATATTTTCTTTTATTTATGTAATTTATTGTGATAAATGTTATGTTACTGAATAATAATAAAGAAATGTAATCTATTTAATGTAACTTTCAAGAGGGGTACTTGATAATTTTTTTTTAAATAGTAACAAAATTTTTAATTGCTAAAATCTATGTAACTTTTATTGCCATTCAATGCATACGGAAATTTTAAATATAAAATTTGCACAACTTTACAGTAATTATTTTAATCAAATTATTTTTTATTTATGCATGTTTTTATATAATTAATTTATTTTACAAAATATGAATGAAATATAGTATGAAATTGAAATAAATTTTACTTCAATTTTTCTTATTTATTGTTTATTCATAAATCTGTCAGCAGTTCAGAAAAAGGGTAAGACCAATTATTTGATGTAAAAGTAAGTATAAAATATTCATACTGTAAAATTTGGAATCTTAATTCAGTTTTAATTTCAAATTTCAGAGGATGGACGTTTTGAATTTCTAAATCCACAGCACAAATATTATCAGTACTATATTAAGCAAAGAAATATTATGAAAGCAAAGATGAAAGCAAAAGACAAAACTGTTTCCCACAAAATCGAAAATGCAGTTAATCAAAATGCAGTGCAAACCGATGTTTTTTATCAACATCAAAAACCTGTAGTACAAGAGAGTGGACCTGTGTTATATTCAAAAGTTCCGCCTTCTAATACAAATCCACCAAAAAAGAGTTCTAAACCAACCATTGCTATTACTGTACCTACTAAAGAAGAATATGATTCTCTGAATCCTCAAGATGAAGTGCCTGCACCTGAAATTAAACCTTCAGAAAGCCCTAAAAGTAATACTTCTAATTCTTCAAATTCCCAAGATTCTCTATCTCAGATTGAAAAGAACTATGAAGAAGAATCTAAACCTGTCAAAGTTTTAAAAGGTGAGATTTGCTTTTATCTTTTATGGAAACAGCTGTTGTTAAGAAGTTACTCGTCAAAGAATTATATTTCACTTTAAGGAATATCAGTTATTTAATCCTATATTCTAATTTCGTTAGTAATTTACATGAAATAATGCTTGTGTACGAATTTTATTTAAACATCCGTTATGTCTAATATTTTAATGAGCAATGTATTAAACTAATAAGCAATACTAAAAATTTATAGAATTTTTTTTAATTTAGCAATTTATGTTTATGTCACAACTATGTATTTATTATGAAGCTGCTTTTATGTATATATATATATATATATATATATATTCAGAAAAATAATTTTCTGCTGGAAATGTCAGATTTGTGTTAAATTATTAAGAAAAATTCATTGGTTCCACATGAGTGAAATCTTCCAATTCATATGATGAAATTTTTAGTATTGCAAATTGTTTAAAGTTTTTTAATAATGATATGACAAATATTGATTGTAGTCTGATATTTTAATGAGGAAAATTGAAATAATATAGTTGTTTTTGCAAATGAAAACCACTTACGTAATGGGAAATATAATACAAAATCTATTTGCTTTAAAAACAGCAATATATAGGAATTTTTATTAAACTTAACCACACTCTCAGGGAATAACAGCAGTGCACATAACAGTTAGCATTCTTTTGTTTATACTTTTTTTATTCACATTAAAGAAGCAATGTTTGATTCAAACTGTTTATTTATATAGGAGAAAGCTGCTTTTGTATGTCCTTTTCTCTATTTTAAATAAGCTTGAAAAATAAGCAGGAGTATGTAGCTTAATACTGATTCGACAAAGAAGAGGCACAATAGATAATAATAGTGTACCATTAGTTTGCTTAAAATACATTTTTTGGATAATTTTTTTTTCTCCAAAATTGAATATTTTTTTTTTTAACTAGTATCATTTTTTGAATTTATTACAAATAACCAGAACTGAAAAATGTGCAATTAAAATTACATTATTATTTGAGAATTTAATATAAACATAAAATATTGTTGACTGGGGATGCATGGTTGTGTTTATTAGATATCAAATATTAATGTGGCAGTTTCTAAAATTTCAAATGAAAAATGGTAGAAATATCTCAAACTAGTTAATTAATAATTAAAATTTTAATGTATTTTTTATAAATGAGTTTTAATAAATAAAATGTGCAAAGTTAGTTATTCTGAATTTAAATCATAAGTATATATTTCTGAAATAAAAAATACCTTTATATGCTTTTTTTATACTTATACTATTTATTCATTGACTTTTTTGAAGCATTACTCGATATAAAAATTCAATAAGTTATAAAATAAAATTTAGTTAGCATATACACTGAAGTGACAAAAGTCATGGGGTAGCAATATGCAAATTTTCAGATGGCAGTAGCATCGCGTAGAAAAGGTATAAATGCGCAGTGCTTTCATTTCTGTTCAAGTTATTCATGTGAAGAGGTTTTGACGTGATGATGATCGCACGATGGGAATTAACAGACTTTGAACGTGGAATGTTAGTTAGAGCTAGACGCATGGGTCATGCCATTTGGCATATCGGTTGGTCCCTTGTCACGTGAGCATATCAGTTGGTCCCTAGATGAACGGAAAACCGTGGCCTGGTCCGATGAGTGAAGATTTCAGTTGGTAAGAGCTGATGGTAGGGTTCGAGTGTGGCGCAGACCCCACGAAGCCATGGTCCCAAACTGTCAGCAAGGCACTGTTCAAGCCCAAACAACGATGGGATTTTTATGGATGACAATGCGCCATGTCACCGGGCCACAACTGTTCGCGATTGGTTTGAAGAATATTCTGGATAATTCCAACGAATGATATGGCCACCTAGATCGTCCGATATGAATCCCATCGAGCATTTATGGGACATCATCGAGAGGTCTGTTCGTGCCCAAAATCCTGCACCTTCAACGCTTTCACAATTATGGACGCCTATCGAGACAGCATGGCTCAATATTTCTGCAGAAGACTTCCAACGACTTGTTGAGTCCATGCCACGTCGAGTTACTGCACTTCGCTTGGCAAAAGGAGGGCCGACACAATATTAATAGGTATCCCATGACTTTTGTCACTTCAGTGTACAATTATGCAGTAAATTTTCTTATCCGATAGGGCCCATGAAAATAACATGCTGAATTCACATAAATTGAGGTATAACTTTGTATATAAATAACAAATAAGTATTATTTAATGCATAAATATTAATAAAAGCATGAATTAAAAAATATATGAAAATGTCTTTTGTATACAAAATAGTATTAAAATAAATGCTCTTTAAAGTAAAATTATTTTGATGTTGATAGCTTCTTGAATTCTAACAAATTCATTCAATGTCACAATATCTATTTTATCATTCAGAATCCCAATCTCAGAATTCCATCCTAATGATTTTTTATTCCTTGCCTTGCAGTTATAGTGCTCACTTTTTTTGGAGTTTTATGCTTTCCAAAATTTGTATTCCTATTCCAATTGAGATGAGGCATTCTGTCAATCATTCAGTTTTCATATACTTATGTAATGGAATGAGTCTGAAATATCAGAGTATCAGTCAAGTTTTACTGATTGTCAACTCCTAATTATGCAGTTGTGCATATAACAGCCATGAGCTTAAAATTAACACAGAACATGTCTATGTGTGTCACTCTGAAAATAGATCGCATAGCAAGTTGGGATGATCTTTATCCAAGGAAGTGCGAGAAAATATCGTGAACCATATTACTTTGAGTATTATCAAAAAATTGAGTAATAATTATGAAAGTAGTGAGTATTAATTAAAGAGTATTAATTAAGAAGTATTGCACATTGAGTATTAATTAAAAAAGCTATTTTAAACATAGACATAATGAAAATAATTATTAATGAAAGTAAACTGAATGTTTATCAATTATCTAAAGTACATAATAATATGTGATGGAGTAGTAATTTACACCCTACACTTATTAACACTTTAAAATGAAATGTGTGAGCTTGTTAAGCTTAAAATTTTAAACTACAGTAGTTGTGTTTTACGGAATTTATTGTCTTATTTAATTTCTATTATTTCTTACTTAATATAACATATACTTTATTTTCAGGTCCAATAAGCTTTTCACTGAAAGCGAAAGACTTGGATACATCTAGTGATAAAGCAAAACTGACCCCTTTGTTGATGGATGATTCGGATGATGATAATTCAGAAGAAAATAAATCGGAGATAGAGATGCTAGCAAAGAGAAAAAAATCACCTGATTTACATGAATCAAATTCACCAGAGGCAACTTTATTAGAATCTGAAACTAAAGTTCCTAAACCAAATTCTGAATTTTTGGAAGCTAAGCAAGGTAAATTTGAATATTGCTAAATTAAGTAGGAATCTTTTTCTTTTTAAAGAAAATCACAGTATTTTTTTATCACAAGATTTAGAAAGAAATTCTATAATATTCTAGTTTTTCTTTACATCATTTTTTCCTTTTAAAGTTACTTAGGAAATTCTAAATATTCAATACACCCAATTCTGTTATTACATGAACTTCTTTTACACGATTTTGATTTTACACGAATTACAAACATAATGTAATTCTCTTTTTGCAGGATTTATTTTGATCTAAAACAATCAACCCAAATCCTAAGAAGAAAATTTTGCTTTACTTTTATTCTTATAAGTGCTGCATTGGAGATGTAATGCTATTTCCATTTCATCGAATTTTATAACCTCAATGTGGAATTTTGTCTGCATTTTGAGTTTAGTGTTCAAAGTGAAAAGTACCTTTTTGATGCTTATAAACTTTTGTTTTATTAATTATAACTGAAATATTTTTTAGTAATCCTTTCAGTTTGGCCAGAATGTATTAAAAACAAAGATCCCGTCCTCACTAATACGACCAAATTTTCCTACATTGTAACATTGGCACATACAATTGGCGGAGAAGTATTCAATAATCTATTATTTGAACATATTGATGTATTATTAGTCATTAAAGCTCTAAGCAAAGATGAAATAATAGAGGTTGTCATTGAAACTCCCAAATAACATAGAAGAAAATCCTGTTTTTAAATGCAGATTTAATTAAAGAAGGTCTTGAACTGGCTGGTAAATTGGGTAATCATTTTTTAAAACAAAATCCTAATGAGGAATGAGCTGTGAAGTTTGAATGTGATCTGAGTCATTAATGTTCTTATACTGAGGATTGGTATACAATGATTTAGCCAAACACAACAATTAATTATTGGATTTGTTTTTAAAACCTTTGAAACATCAGCAACATAGGAGGCTTGTCCTAATTTTGTTGAAGAGATTAGAGAAAGAATTTTGCCAATGGAGCATGAAGATGTTAATCAAGACATTTCTAGTAATATCAGTAATAATGCAGTCTTATGCAAAAATATGCATTTATTGTCAGATAGTGACAATGAATAAAATCTTTATATGTGTAACTTATATTATTTTGCCTAATTTTGGTGTTCATGAATTAGTGACATGTTTTTTTTTCCTTTTCAAATGATAATTTACATTGTATGTTACATGTGCAATCTTTACGAAATGAAATGTTTAAGATCCTAACATGAAAACTTATGGTTTATTGAATTATTTTTGCTGATTTCTTAGGATTAGAACCAATCTTCTATTTTTCCATAAATGCAGTTTTTTTTTTGTACAATTTTTTTTTACATGTATTTTTTTGAAATATATCTGTATAAAAACATTATTATATATATATATATTTTTATGTGTAGTTATAGGATACATAAATATTATTTCTAAAACTGTTTGGATTCAAGTATTTATTTACATGATTATATTTAAATAATTGATATGAATAAAATTTGAAAAAGATTTTCTTTACATAAGCAAAAGTAAATAATAATAATAATAATAATTTCAAGTAATATTATATGAGAATAAAGTATATTCAGTCTGTATTTAATAGTCAAAATATTTGAAATATTTTTTTTCTTTCAAAAGCATTTTTAGCAATTGTTCGGTGTTCCTCTTAAATGATATGTCAAGGATGTTTTTTTTCTTAATTGCCAGTGTACTTTTTGTACTTGAAATATAATTTTCCATTTTTTTTAATTATGTAAAATAAAATCTTTTAAGGTTTTCATCATTGAATTTAGATCTATGATAAATATTTGCTCTAAATCAGCTAGTTTAAATTTTTAAGATTTCAGGCTAGAAAATTATGTTCATGTAAAGATAGCAAAAAATAAAGTATAAATAAGCAACAATAAAAGAAAAAAAATATAAACAAATAAATAACATAATGTTTTGCTAAAATTTTCACATTTCAATTAAAATTTCATTATTATTAATTATATATTAATTTTATTTTTAGCTGAAGAGCGAATACGAGACAAATTATTGAATGCTGCTCGAGAGAGACTTGCTCAACAGAAGAAAGAAGCTCAACTTCAACAAGAACAGCAAAAAAGAGAAGAGCAGCTGAAAAAGGAAAAACAAGAGCAATTAGAACAGCAAAGAAAAGAGAAAAGGTTACAGCTTGAAAGAAAGCGTAAAGCTGAACTGTTTCTTAAAATGCTTAAATCAAAAAATCCTGATTCTACAGCTGTGGTATCGCATATACTAGCTAGCGATAAGTCATCTAGTGGAAAAAATCCAGGATTATGGAATTTATCTGACACACCTGAGGTTTCCGTCCCTGATAATCTTCTTTCCCATAAAAACAAATTGTAAGTTATTTTTTTATTCATTTGTTATATTATTTAATGTTCTGGTTTTCTGAAGATCATTATTTTTGCAAACTCTTGCTTAAAATCTATATTTTATATAAGTTCCCCCCCAATAAAATTATTTGTAGGGTTCTGTGGGAAATTAGTTTTTTTTTTTTTTTTTTTAATATTGATAAAAACTAATTTAAATAAAGTACTGTTTAAAGCTGCTTTTTTCTAGATGCAATTATAAATTCAAGAATTAATTATAAATAATCCTTTTTGTGAACTGCTAAAAATTATAACTATAAAGGCTATGCTACCTCGAATTTGACACAGGAAATTGCAGTGTTTTCTTGTTTCCGTTTTTATTTCTGTCTTGTACATCTTTTTTAAAGTATGGCTATTTCAATTAAAATTTTTAATGAAATCTAATCAAAATTTTTTATATATGTCTAAATGATGATTTTTTTTATTAATCTATGTCAAATTTTTATGTATGCCTAATGAATAAATTTGATTTCAATTTTATGTATCTCTTATGTGTATTAAGTAATTGATGAGGGTTAAAAAGAAATTTACATGTTTTGATTAATATTAAAGTTTCTTATATATTTTATGCATCTAATTTTAAAGTTAATTTTATTTAATTTTTTAACAAAAGCATATTTTTGTTTTTATAAATTTTTAAACTTATTTCTCATAAATCATTTTTCGTTTTTATTTTCCTCATTTTTTCATGATGGTTTCTAACAGACATTAATTAATGGATTGTAGGGGGGATCTCCAAGAATAGGAAAAACCCCACTTCCTAAAATAATACCCATATATTTTATGAATAAAAAAAAAAATTGTAATTGGATAGGCCAATGTATGGGTTACCCATAAAATTTAGAATCTAATGTAAGAACAAAACACATAAGAACTATTTTAAAAAAGAAGACTATAGAATTCCAAATGAATTTCTTTTTTTGAAAAAATTTCATTTTCACTTTGAAATAAAATTGTCTTTGCTTTCACAAGAGAATCTTTCAAAACAATTTTACATTTTTTTCTTCAGAATTAATTTTTATTAAGAAATTATTTAATAATTACTCAATTATTTTTCAAATAAATAAAAAAGCTTGTGAAAGAAATTAAAAAAACGATATTAAAAGTGGTTGTCACAAAAAATCCTGTTCCCCAAAACAATATCCATGTATTTTATGAGTAAAATCGGTACTTACGTATTAACGATACCTTGGCGACAGTTGCGCCAATAAAGAGCACACGCGCCAACCGCAGCTACAGATTTGGCGGTTTTTAAGTGGCGCCAATCTACACTTAATTTTTGTTCCAAATAATAAAATATATAAAACACTTAATTTAAAATCAAAATGCTTTCAAAATGCAAAACACTTTCATCAATTTCCACAATGCAATCTGGTCCACCTACCTTCTTTTTTGGTTTATTCTCCATATCCAAGACACATAATTCACGCATGTAATTGTTCCAATCTATAACAGTTTTATCCGATAAATCAAGTTGCTTTTCACAAAATTTAATCGACGTCAACTCCTTGCACCAGCAGTATATGGATCTCAAAGCTGTACAAAATGGAATTCTGCTTCCCTCAAACCAGTTGTCTTTTCTAAGTCCCACACGATAAGCACACTGACTGAAATTGCATTTCCGTTTTACCAAAATAAACCCTTACGTTTTAAATACCTTACGTTTACCAAAATAAAGTTTCATGTCATGGGAATTGGGACATTTTCGTTGTTTTGGTAAAATATTTCGCTCCTGAAAGAATAAAATTGCATCTTGTTCTGTTCCTGGCAAATCCCAAATACGCATTTTCGTAGCACTACAAAATGGCGTCAAAACGCAGCAAATCTGCAGCTGTTAGATTGGCGCCACTTAAAAACCACCAAATCTGTAGCCTTTAGATTGGTGACACTTAAAAACCGCCAAGTCTGTCACCAAGGTATCGTTAATACGTAAGTACCGTAAAATCTTTTGGGAATTAAAAAAAAAACCCTTTTTTTAATTAAGTATGATTATGATTTAGGTTAAGACCAAAGGCTGATTGTTCATCTGACTCTGCACCTGAGCAGCAATCTGGGGAAGAAGAACCAATTTCTGTAATTGGTGAAAAATTAAGTAGTGATCCTGAAGCAGTGGAAGAACCTGTTTTGACTAAAGTTGAAAGGAAAAAGAAAAAACGAAAGCATTCTCGTTCAAGAAGCAGAGAGCGCTCAAGATCTAAAAGGTCCAAAACACCTCGCCAATCTAAAGACAGACACAGATCCCGATCTCGATCTAGAAAATCAGAAAAGAAAAAGCTACCAGCAGCGTATGCTTTGACACAGTAATTATTATTTTTCTCTTTTAAATCAGGGGTAGCAAATTCAGTCTTTGTAAATAATAATTTTTTTTTTGTTAATAGACCAAGATTGAAAACTAATTTTATTATATTTAATTTAAACTACATATTTAATTCGTTATAAAATTACATTATATTAGAAATCAAATTTTAATATGCCATTTATGGACATCAAAGCAGTTGAATTTTAAAATTTATTTTTCCCACTTAATTGTTTTGAATGATGCTGAATATTAATTTTTATTGTGAAAAATTATAGTAGTTAACATGCCTTCAAAAATGACGAAAATGTAATCAGTATAGTTTTTTATATTGAAAAATTGCTATTACAATTGAAAGGAAAAAAAGTTAAAATTAAAATGAAATTTCAATTTTATAAACTCATTCTGTTTGTCAGTGTTTTTTCAATTTTGAAAATATAGAGGAAATGTGAACATATTTAAGCTTAGGAAAACTTGAAAAAAAATCAATCAGATGAATCAATCAATTTAAGTAGAACCTGTAGGGGGAAATTTTTTTTTAAAAAAGTTTTTTAATATTATCAAAAGTCGTAGACTACATCCTGTTCCTGGCTGTTCTAAATTAACCAGTTTCATTAAATCAATTAGGTATTAAGTTCTCTTTTCAATAAAGAATTTCAATTATTTCTCTTTGTAATAAAAATAAATTCATATTTTCATTTTCATTTCTAAATGGATTTCATGAGTAGTATTGACGTAAAGCAGGATATAAAGATGCTGCTTTATAGATAATTTTTAAAAATTGCACTATACAAAGCAGTTTTTGTATAAAGCCTTTTTTTTTAGATTTTCATTAAAAGAAAAATTTATTAGTAGAATTCTTAAGCAACTTTTTTGTTATTTTCTTTTAAATGCACCAAAACTAATATAGTTTTAATTCATTTTTCTGCAAAATAGTATTGATTTGCAAAAACAAATATCAACAAGGGTATTGGACTTCTAATGTTGTGTTAATAAAAACAATTATAAATTATTGCTAGATAATGCATTAAAATACCTAAGCCTCTTTGAGTTAACTTACATCTATGAATAAATTTTTAAATCATAAATAGAAATACATAAAAGAAACTTACTTGATGAATAAAAGTCTAGGATCAATTTTGTGCTTGGCTATCACAAAAATTGAATCAAATATGAAATCAATTTAGGACTGTTGACCAAATTAAATTCCTATTTTTTTAATATTCTTTCTGTATAATAAGATATGATCTAATAAAAATAAAATAATTAATGTGTAAAATCTATGATTTTAATGACTCTTACTTTAAAACAGAATAAATTTTTAAAATTCATGGTTTAAAAAATATGTTCATAACCTGATTTATTACTATCAGATGGGAATTTCTTCTCGAGGTTTTATAGAATATTTGATGCAGCCATAAAATTATTGATAGATGTTAGTAAGTTAAATGTTTTAAAGATATTAGAAAAATGCCTTTTTTCATTCAATTTATGTACTGAAGACATTATTCCAGCATAAAAAATTGTATTTATACCTTTTTTAATGAATTTTTAAATAAATAAATTTTTCTTTTTCAGCTCTAGAAGTAGATCAAGATCACCTAGGCGTTACAGACCATATTTTAATAGTTGGAATAGGAGAAGATGAAAAACTTATTTTTATACAGATGGTTTTTCATTATCAGAAGTCTTTGTAATTTATTGTATTGTAATCTGTAAATAAAGGTTTTTTATTTTGAATTCATTTATTAATCTTTTTTGCTGTCTAACAATATCACTGACCAATAATATATCTCTAAAATATATGTATAGAAAAATTGCATTTATATAAAAATATCTATAAATTATTAGTTTTTTTAGAAGTGGCTGTAATTAAAGAGAATATTGTTTTAAGTAAAGTAAATAGTCATGGATAAATTATTGAACTACAAGCAGTAAATTAAATAAGGAAGGAGAGAAAAATCCATTAAAATGATTCTTATTTTAATATTAAATTCTTTTTAAGTAATCTGATAATTATTTAAATGATATGACAATTCTTAAAGGAGTGATCTTATTATTTCTATTATAAATCTGTTTTAGTTTAAATTAGTTCATTTTTTGTCGGACACAATTTTTAATATTTTGCAATTCCATGATTGTTTGACGAATTTGTTTTCAACACAGATTTGAAATTTTTTATAATTACTGTTGATTAACTAGATGTGAATAATTGTGACTAAAGTTGTTGTTAGTGTATCTTATATCCATGAATGGTGATTGTGGAAAGATATAAATTTTCAAAGCTTCATGAAGTGTAATTTTTTATAAGTATATTTAAAAAATTATAAGGATTTTTAATAATAAAATCCCCTTGAAACATGAAATATTAAGTTTTTGTGGTCATGTAAAAAAATGCTAATTAAGATATTTATTTATTTGTAGTGTCAAGAAATTTCCCATTCTATGTACATGTATAGATAGTGGAAATAGACTACAAAGAAATAATTTTTATGTGTTAAACGTCATTTAGTTTGCTTTCTTAATATAGGTTTATGTTTTAATATCTACATCTTTACTATGTGCAGGGTATAATGTAAGCTATTCTTTATAAGACTGAAAATATTATCACTTTAAAAAAAATAAAATATAGGAATATGAAATAAGATGCTAAGATAACTTACTACTGAAATTTCCTGCCTCTATCCTTGAATTAAAAGAAATTTAAAATTTTGGTATATAGATTATAGGCTTTTGCTTATATTTTTTTCATGAATGTTTCATAAGTATCAATTCTATAAAATAGCAGCTTAAAAATGTTTTTTTAACAACAAAAAGTTTAAAAGAATTTTATGAGAGAAAAATAAATAATTGTCTAAATATAAAGCAGGAAATTTTATGTTAAGGAGTTTTTTATGTATGTTTGCCAGAGTTTTGCAAAATTATACAAAATCTGACACGCATTATACAGTGTTGTGTGGCAGAAAAAAAATCATGTTTAATAGAAAGCCAAATTAATAATTAATCGTGATAATAACCAAGTTGTTCACTTAGTAAAAATCACGAATTCAAATCATCAGGAAAAATGCTCTTGTCTTTACCATAATTCTTAAATACATATATTCGTCCATGTTTCTACAATAAAAAATGTATAACTTTTTTTCTTATAATGGCATCAAAAACGCTATTAAAGGTTTTATTAGCTTTATGCTATGAGTATAAAAACAACGTGATTGATTATGGTCTATTACGTCTAAGAACATACATCTGTATTTTATTTTTTCATGCCGAAAATTGCGCTTTGCAGATTATTATACATTGTAGATTATAGGCAGGAAGATATATCATTTTTTTTTTTAAAATTAATTCTTCTTTAGTATAGTTTCTTATCACTTTCAAAATTATCAAAATAATAAAATTTTGTATTAAGACATCAAAAGTATTAAAAAAATATACATATTGAAAAAGTAAAAATACATTATATTACTCACTACTCACTAAAATTTGTTTAAAGTTTTTACTTAAGTAAAAATTACAATTAAAATATTTTCTTCTCTCATATTAAAAATATGCAGATGTTTATTAAACTAAAAGTTTAAAAAAAAATTTTTACTTCAGTTTTTATTTGATAAAAATGTAACTATAAAGAAATTTTGTTATTGATTTTTGGCTACTCATCAAGATTAAAAAAAATTTGTGTCTGTCAGTTTTATTTTTAATGTTATAGATATAACATGCACACATACAGATAAAAAAATTTCTTCCTTTACATGGATATATATATATATTTTGCATTTCAGAGGAAATAGTTGTCTGAAAGTAGTTATTAAAATGGTAATAAATAATGGCTTTAGTAATAAATATGGCTGATAATTGTAATGGCTTTAGTTTAATTATTCTTCAATATAAAATATTAAGTATTAACTTTGCCATTGAGAGTTGGTTATTACATCGTTAGTTTCGTTTCATTCTTTTTCAAAAGTCTGAAAACAGTTCACAATATTAGAAAGATATGCACACATATCTCAAACAAGATATTAATAAACAAAATTCAGTGCTTCTTTATTATTAAGGTTCCCGTTTTTTAAAAGGTGCCAATAGGGTCACAAAGACTTCTCCTTGTGCCAGAAGAATCATAAGTAATGGTAGTCATGCTTGTCGGCCATGTGGTTCTGGTGATATAAGTTGGCCTTTTATTGCGGGCCGTAATAATAAGGAAGCATTTTAATAAACGTTTTTTGTTTGCATTCCATAATAATAAATATAAAAATAGTGCAAGAAAGTCTATTAGCGATGTTGTTTCTAGTATATTCTCTATTCCCTTATTTATTTATTATCATGTGGGAACATGATGTTGTCCTGGTTAGGGTAGGTGATATTATCCGAAAATGAGGGTCAAGCAAATAAAACTCCTTTACAAATTTTGGCGGAAAATGGTACTTTGGGCAATATAACTCTTGAAATGATGCATGAATAACGTTAAGCCTCCTGAATTTTCTGGAGAATTTGGCTTTTGCTTGAAGTGTTTTGTAGTATGGTTTTGAACCGCTTTTCATGTTTTGGGTTGGGATTTTAAACATTTGTATATCCAATGGCTATGTACTCGTAGTGCGTTGATCAATTCCTTCCTTTTTAAGTTTCATATTTATCACTTTTGACATTTTTCCATGCCTATTGAGTTGTATAATGCTTCTTATTGTATTTGGTATACTTCTTTCTTCATTTATGCCTAGAATTTTCAAACTTTGATATATTCTTTTGGCTATTGAATGTTATAATGTTTCTTGTAGAATCTGGAATACACTCATTCTTCATTTATGCCTAGAATTTTCAAACTTTGATATATTCACTTGACTATTGAATGTTATAGTGTTTCTTGTAGAATTGGGAATTCTTCATTATGCCTAGAATATTCAAACTTTGATATATTTTTTTGGCTATTGAATTGACAACGTTTCTTGTAGAATTTGGAATACTTCATTCTTCATTTACGACTACATTTATCTTACTTTTGTATATTGTTTCAGAGATTCTTGAACAATTCATTCTTCATGAAGTTCTCGATCTATTCAGCATTGCTATATTCATGTGGCTATTGAATTTGGCCATTCTTGCAGTATTCCAATCATTTGCTTCATATATCTCGTGCATTATTAAACATTGGCATATTCGAGATTAGAGTTTATTCCTCCGTTTTCGAATGTTCACACATGATAAGTTGAAATTTGCCGAGAGGATTTCAGTTTCTTTCATTCATTATATATATATATATATATATATTATCTTTTGTTTTGATGTTGTTTCAATCTTATATCTTGAATTCACCCCAGAGTAGGAAGGAAGGTGAAGGTCTTCATGCAGGTGGCGGGAAGAACCCTGCTGGCAGTGGTGGCGGGGCTGAAGGTAAGTTGAACTTTTTAGAAGATGAAGGGGACACTGCAATATAAAAATCTAGTTTAAAGTATTTTTAAATTGCATGTTGTCATAGTAAAAGCATGATGCATATTATGTTAAGGCATTATAATAATGTTGTACCATATTGGCTGAATCATAGCTTTATTGTATCGTAAACATGGATTTAAGTAAAAAAATATTGTCCTCATTTATTTAAAAATTAAATTCAACAAATATTTTATATGTTTAGTGTAAAATTATATATATTGACAAGGAGTGAATTAGAAAGACTATTTTTCACGAGAAAAATTACTACTGGTATTAGCAATATGCAGATTCTCTCCCTCTTTCTCTCTCTATATATATTGTATGTATGCATTTATGTATCTATCTATCTATCTATCTGTATACACAGTCCAGTCACATGTGACCACCTGTCAAAAGCCAGAATATACACTCTTGTATATTCTGGCTTTAAGTGGAGTGCGGAATGTGGTATTAAGTGGAATTCTTTATATACACTCCACTTCAATGTGCTGCCACCTGCCTTTTGTGATTGGTTATTTCACGTTGACGTCGAAAGTAGGTGGTGGTCACATTAATGTGATTGGACTGGGTGTATATATATAATAATAGACACGAAACCAAATTGAGAACTGACAAAGAGTGAATTAGAGATTATTTTGCAAGAGAAAAACTACTACTAGTATTTGCAATGTTTGGTATTAATTGACATTGTTTTCTTTGGAAAACGTCTGTATGAAGCAAAATTCAGATAAAATTTCATAACATAGTGATAACTACAGATGTAAAATTTTGGGAAAAAGATTAGAGGGATAGAGAATTGGGGGAAATGAATGGACGAATACAACGTAAAAATGGTGAAAGTGAATGTTAGTGCATCAATATATTCCATTGAAGATGGAAAATGAAAGTTCATTGGCTCTTCCCCATGTCAAATAAAAAAAGAACTAAAACTGACGAAAATTGAATTTTTGGAATTTAAAAGAATACGTGAAAACGACAGCCCAAACTAGGAGAAATTTCTGTACTTTTAATACACAATGTATGTCTGAAGTGTCCAGAGCCCATGGCAATATCCGCTGACAAGTTAAAATTATGACAAAGCTGTCGAATGTTTAAAATCAAGATTCAGCAGAGATGAATTGTCGATGAATTCTACATATGCGAGAACTTTTGAAGCTTGTTGCGAAAAATGTAGCAGAAGATAACCTGGAAGCTAGACATTTCGAAGTTATTCGATATGCTGGAATTTCATTTAATATCACGAGGATCGACTGGTTTGAAATCCGATAAATACTGTGCTATTCCTTTTCCTTCTATAGAATTCCCGTTTTAGAGAATGGTTGGAAAATCCTGTTGTTAATAACACTTTTTTTTCTAAAAATGTTTACGTTCAAAGATTGAAGAGTTTGTTATAGTTTTTGAGAGCAGATTTGGTTTGTAACCCTACTGTCATTTTGTGCAAACTTTGGGTTAATTAGACCGAGACCTACAGTTTAATGTGGATTCCGACCCATCTAGCCTCTCTGAGAGCAGAAGTTGAAGATTTGTTTGTTTGTTTTGTCGCTGTACAGTCATTTTGTGCACACTTTAGCCTAATTAGACCGAGACCTACAGTTTAATGTGGATTCCGAACAATTAACAAACATTCATTCCACCACCAGGAATCAATTCTGGAGCTTGTGGTCTATACTATTGGCTATCAGGTCACTCTGAGAGTAGAAGTCTTCAAAAGATTTAACAAATTCATTTGTTGTTTGATTCATTTTGTCTTCAAAAGATTTAACAAATTTCAAAACCGTACAACGCGAAATTAAAAAAAGTTCGACTTTTTTTTCTTGTCAGCCGATTGCGAATTTCGTTATATTCAAGTATCAGATTCTGTGGTATTCTGTTATGTTCATTTATTGACAGCAACAAATTTCTTTTCAGGGTCAACTGAGTAGGCAAAGAAAATGTTCGCATATTTTGTGATAAGTTACATGAAAGTTAAGATTGTTTTTCTACCAGGAAACTTTTATTTTGTTCTAATGCAGATGGCAAACACTTAGACAGTTATCTTTGTTGCCTTAAGGTAAGCGCTGCACCGATGTTACTCCCTTAGCACTACCCATAAGGTGCGTGGAGCTTGAGGATAAGCTACGGACGCGGAGTATTAAAGAAGGTCTGTACAATACCGGCAACATGCGGTCGTGCGTTATCGGTCGTGCTGAAATGTAAGGTTTCGCAGGGTAACACACCAGAAATGTAACATGCACTGTTCAAAATGCCGTCAATGCGAACAAAAGGTGACCGAGACGTGTGTCCAATAGCACCCCATACCATCGCGCCAGGTGATGGGCCAGTATGACGATGACGAATGCACGTTGCCAATGTGCGTTCACCACGATGCCGCCAAACGCGGATGCGACCATCTTGATGCTGTAAACAAAACCTGGATTCATATGAGAAAATGACGACTCGCCATTCTTGTGCCAAAGTTCGTCGTTAATCACGCCATTGAAGACGCTCCTGTCTGTGATGCAACGTCAAGGGTAGCCGCAGCCATGGTCTCCGAGCTGAGAGTCCATGCTGCTGCAAACGTCGTCGAATTCATGCAATCACTTGTTGTCTTATAAACGATATTTAAATCTCACCTCTGTAGCATGTCGTCTTCTTGGTGCAGCAATGAGGTGTACTTTACAAAAAAAAAAGTAAAAAGTAAGTAAGTATTTGTGTAAAAACTGAGTCATTTTCGAGTCACGGAAGAAAAAAAACTTTCATTTTAACCATTTCTCCACTGAAGGAAAAGAAATTCGTAAGCTTATTTTTCTTGATTAAATGGAAAAAGAGTAAGATATAATTAATTTATTTAAAAAAATTAACTTATTCACTATTCATATATTTTATTAATTAATAAAACAAAATTTATGCATATATAATTTTTTATACTATTAATATAATTTTTAAGAAGGTGAAAAGAAATTCTTCACAAAGAGTAATAATAGTGTATATATATATATATATATTATTAATTTATTTAAAAAAAATTAACTTATTAATTATTTATATTTTGTATTAATTAATAAAACAAAATTTATGCATATATAATTTTTTTATACTATTATTATAATTTTTAAGAAAGGGAAAAGAAATTCTTCACAAAGTTCTTCATAAAGAGTAATTTATAGTGTATATATATATATTATTAATTTATTTAAAAAAAATTAACTTATTAATTATTTATATTTTTTATTAATTAATAAAACAAAATTTATGCATATATATTTTTTTTATACTATTATTATAATTTTTAAGAAGGTGAAAAGAAATTCTTCACAAAATTCTTCATAAAGAGTAATATATATATATTAATTTATTAAAAAAAATTAACTTATTCACTATTCATATTTTTTATTAATTAATAAAACAAAATTTATCCATATATAATTTTTTATGTTATTATTATAATTTTTAAGAAGGTGAAAAGAAATTCTTCACAAAGAGTAATATATAGTGTATATATATATATATTATTAATTTATTTAAAAAAAATTAACTTATTAATTATTTATATTTTTTATTAATTAATAAAACAAAATTTATGCATATATATTTTTTTTATACTATTATTATAATTTTTAAGAAGGTGAAAAGAAATTCTTCACAAAATTCTTCATAAAGAGTAATATATATATATTAATTTATTAAAAAAAATTAACTTATTCACTATTCATATTTTTTTTTTAATTAATAAAACAAAATTTATCCATATATAATTTTTTATGTTATTATTATAATTTTTAAGAAGGTGAAAAGAAATTCTTCACAAAGAGTAATATATAGTGTATATATATATATATATATAATTTATTTATTTAAAAAAAATTAACTTATTAATTATTTATATTTTTTTTTATTAATTAATAAAACAAAATTTATGTAATATATATATATTTTTTTATACTATTATTATAATTTTTAAGAAAGAAATTCTTCACAAAGAAAAGAAATACATATATATATATATTATTAATTTATTTAAAAAAATTAACAAAATTCTTTTATACTATTATTAAAGATTAATATATTATATATTAATTTATTAAAAAATTAACTTATTCACTATTCATATTTTTTTTTTAATTAATAAAACAAAATTTATCCATATATAATTTTTATGTTATTATTATAATTTTTAAGAAGGTGAAAAGAAATTCTTCACAAAAGTAATATATAGTGTATATATATACATATATATATATATTATTAATTTATTTAAAAAAATTAACTTATTAATTATTTATATTTTTATTAATTAATAAAATAAAATTTATGCATATATTTTTTTATACTATTATTATAATTTTTAAGAAGGTGAAAAGAAATTCTTCACAAAATTCTTCATAAAGAGTAATATATATATATTAATTTATTAAAAAAAAAATTAACTTATTCACTATTCATATTTTTTTAATTAATAAAACAAAATTTATCCATATATAATTTTTATGTTATTATTATAATTTTTAAGAAGGTGAAAAGAAATTCTTCACAAAGAGTAATATATATAGTGTATATATATATATATTATTAATTTATTTAAAAAAATTAACTTATTAATTATTTATATTTTTATTAATTAATAAAATAAAATTTATGCATATATTATTTTTTATCACAAAACTATTATTATAATTTTTAAGAAGGTGAAAAGAAATTCTTCACAAAATTCTTCATAAAGAGTAATATATATATATTAATTTATTAAAAAAATTAACTTATTCACTATTCATATTTTTTTTTAATTAATAAAACAAAATTTATCCATATATAATTTTTTATGTTATTATTATAATTTTTAAGAAGGTGAAAAGAAATTCTTCACAAAGAGTAATATATAGTGTATATATATACATATATATATATATTATTAATTTATTTAAAAAAAATTAACTTATTAATTATTTATATTTTTTATTAATTAATAAAATAAAATTTATGCATATATAATTTTTTTATACTATTATTATAATTTTTAAGAAGGTGAAAAGAAATTCTTCACAAAATTCTTCATAAAGAGTAATATATATATATTAATTTATTAAAAAAAATTAACTTATTCACTATTCATATTTTTTATTAATTAATAAAACAAAATTTATCCATATATAATTTTTTATGTTATTATTATAATTTTTAAGAAGGTGAAAAGAAATTCTTCACAAAGAGTAATATATAGTGTATATATATACATATATATATATATTATTAATTTATTTAAAAAAAATTAACTTATTAATTATTTATATTTTTTATTAATTAATAAAATAAAATTTATGCATATATAATTTTTTTATACTATTATAATTTTTAAGAAGAGGAAAAGAAATTCTTCATAAAGAGTAATATATATATATATTGTTGTTGCTGTCGTGTCCCTCACGGAAGGAGGGGAGAGGGGTGCAGCTTCTGTTCTGATGGAGCACCCATAGGTAGAAGTCTGACTTCTGCTCCGTAACGCTCTTACAGTCATAAGAGACCGGGACCTACGCTTAAAGTGGATTCCGAACCACTGCAAACATCCATGGCACCGCCGGGATTCGAACCCGAAACCTGTGGCACCGAGCACTAGACACTCGGCCATTCAGGCCCTAAATTTGTGAATGCCAACGGCACGCGGTGATCCCAGGTGGTCACCCACCCAAGTACTGACCGCGCCCAATGATGCTTGACTTCGGTGAGGTTTTCTAACGGGAACCGGTATATTCAGCATGGTATGGCCGTTGGCTATATATATATATTAATTTAATTTATATATTAATTTATTAAAAAAAATTAACTTATTCACTATTCATATTTTTTATTAATTAATAAAACAAAATTAAGGGCCTGAATGGCCGAGTGGCTAGCGCTCTGGCGCTCGGTACCACAGGTTTCGGGTTCGAGTCCCGGTGGTGCCATGGTTGTTTGTAGTGGTTCGGAATCCACTTTAAAAAGTAGTTCCCGGTCTGATAGGATCGTAGAGCGTTGCGGGGGCATTGTTACTCCGCGTCCGTGGCTTATCTTCAAGTTACACGCGCCCCCTGGGTAATGCAAAGTGAGTACGTTTGTGCATCATTTGCCTTAAGGCATCCAAATACCAAGCTGTCTGTGTTTGCCAGCTGCATTAGAAAAAAAAAATAAATAAATAAAACAAAATTTATGCATATATAATTTTTTATATTATTATTACAATTTTTAAGAAGGTTAAAAGAAATTCTTCACACGGCCTGCCTTTAAAGATAAAGTATACCTGTATTGATACTGAAATGAAAAAAAAAAAAATATAATAATGGACAACTGTACTTGGCGGTGAGAGTGGACAAAAGCATGCTGGACAGGGCACTCCGGAAAACTCGAGGACGATGCACAAGGGTGAAGGACACTTAGGATATCCACATGGGCGGTCACGTGCAAAGATATCTAAAGTTAAAGAATTCGCATTGTTCAGTTATAATATATTTTAAGAGTAACTTAGTACAGAAATTTAGTTGAATGACATACATTGCTGGCAACATAAAATGCAATACCGTAAAGAAAACATCTTAACGTTTTGAAATTTGTACGATATGTAAGTCATGTCATATAAGGACATGTAAATGATTAGTACTGCAGAGTATGTGCAAAACATTTGAGCCTTATCATATAAAATTTCATGTTAGGCGAGTTTTGGCATTCAAGTTGAATGAAATAAAGTCACAATTATGGTCCCAATATGAAATCGATAGAATGAAACGTAGTCCTTCTTCAAAATACATAGATCTTGTGCGCATGTCAATTATGGATAGTTTTCCAATATCACAAAACTTTAAGTCAAGAATTAGAGTACATTGCACAAAAATTTGCAAGGCGTCTCAGCAGCAGGTTTGTGCAAGGTACATCTAGATGACCTGGAATCAAAAAGCAAAGCGAATTTCCTTTCATACTAGAAATGAAAGAACACTTTTTGTAAGCGAGTATGCGATTTATTAATTAATGTACATCAACAACAGTATACTGGTTAACAGTAACAAAGATGGACTATTGATACTTGTCGTTTTCGCTAGCAGTGCTCTAGATGATGCAACTGGATATCACGACATGGATTGTTCCTTGCAATAGATCTAGAACAGTCTCGTCTTTGTCCCGAATGAGTATCGTTCGTCAACGACTTGTGACTGATCTCTGATAAGGATCTTTCATATAACCATTGATGCAGGCGCCCCCAGAGGGTATGGCTGGAAGTACGCCTCATTGAATAACGTTGCGAGAACAAGTACGGCTCGCCCATTGCGCTTCTTAGCCCTGTAAATCAGATGTATTCCGCCTTCATATCACCAGTCATAGTACTACCGGTGCATCAGTATGTGAAACACAGCAAAGATGATCGGAACTTTCATATTCGTGCAAGGGCATCTTCCTCGTCTGGAAAACGCGTCCAACTCATCATGTAAGTTATTGTATTCTACTGTTACCACGAACAAGTGTACACATATTAAATAATGCAATATGAGACTTGGATTGACCTAGTGGTTATTCGCTACGCTTCTGATGTTGATATTTGAATCAAAGAAAATTGTACCTCGTCCCAGGGGTAGACAGAGGCACCCTTCGCAGTGTAATCCAGGGACCTTGTGAACGGAACACATGAAGGGACACTTCAAAGGCGGACACTTTACAGAAGATGGCACGTCCCGGGCATAGCTACCTGAAATATAACATAATACATACTGTTAATGATTACTATTATACAGGGTAAGCATAAATATATGACCAGATTTAGAAAAAAATAAATTTTAAAACTATTATGTAAACTCATGTTTGTGAAAAGGGCAACACCATGAAGGACTTACGCGAGTGAGCTGAAATTTTCAGGAAATGCAAATTAGCGCATGATATGCAAATGAGTAGAATTTCAAATCCGTAGCGCATGCGTATGCTGAGCAGCGCTCTCTGAACGGCGGATGGATCCGAATAAATAGACGGCTGTAGCGAGGCGTGTATGGTTATCGGTGGTTATTTGCTAGTGGTAAACGTTAGCTCAATCGTTACTTATGCCTCTTCGATGAAAAGAGCGTGATTTGAACAAATTACAGAGTTTGAACGGGGGAGAATCATCGGACTTCGTGAAGCTGGATTGTCTTATCGTGCAGTAGCTGCTCGCGTGCAGCGTAACAGCAGCACAGTGATGCGTCTTTGGAAGCAGTGGACGGAGGAGTGTCGGACAACTCGAAAATCCGGGAGTGGACCCCGAAATGTGACGCCAGCTCGCGATGATAGACACCTGGTCCGCATGGCGCTGACGGACCGTACAGCTTCCTCTAGACAATTGGCAGCACAGTGGTCAATAGCTACAGGTGTTTCATTGTACAGGTGTTTCATTCATAGCTTCAGGTGTTTCAACATTTGTTTCATTGTGTTTTATTGTGTGCTTCATCAGTTCGTAGATGTCTGCTGCAGCGTGGACTGCGCGCAAGGACTCCTTTATACAGGATCCCTCTCACGCTAAACCATCGCCGCCTGCGGCTACAATGGCCGCTCAGCATAGAGACTGGCGTGCTGATTGGCAGCATGTCGTGTTTTCTGACGAATCCCGCTTTAATTTGTGGTACCATGATGGCCGCATTCGTGTCAGACGCTATGCCGGTGAACGCCACCTTCCGGAGTGCATTATCGAACGCCACAGTGGACGAACACCCGGAATTATGGTCTGGGGTGCCATAGCATATCATGGGTGATCTCAATTGCAAAGAATTGTGGGCAATCTGAACAGCAACCGGTACATCAGTGAAGTTCTACAGCCCCAAGCTGTTCCCTTCCTTCAAAGCTTGCCAGGCGCTGTATTTCAACAGGACAATGCCCGCCCTCATATCGCTAGGACTGTTCAATCCTTCTTTCAACGCGGCAGGTACAGCTTCTTCCTTGGCCTGCGTATTCCCCGGTCGCCATGTCGCCTATTGAACATGTGTGGGATTTCGTTGGTCGGCGTCTCGCTCGTGATCCTCGTCCTGTTGGTTCTGCAGACGAACTTTGGATGCGCATACAAACGATATGGAATGCTTTTCCTCAGGCAGACATTCAAAATTTGTTTGACTCCATGCCACGTCGTGTAGCAGCACTTATTGCGGCGCGTGAGGGCTACACAAAATACTGATTCCGATCTCTTGTTATTGTTTGTTTGCTTTGAACATTTAATCTTTTATTTGTACCACTATCACTCAACTGTGTATTAAATTTCATTGAATTATAACGATTCCTTCATGGTGTTGTAATTTTCACAAACATGAGTTTATAATATACCGGTTCCCTTTCGATCGCCGAAGTCAAGCATCATCGTGCGCGGTCAGTACTTGGTACTACTTTTCAGTACCTGAAAACACCGCTTGCCGCTGGCATTCAACATTTTAATGGGACTTGATGGCCGAATGACTAGCGATCTGGTGATTGCTGAAAAAGGTTTTCGTGTTCGAGTCCCGGCGGTGCAATGGATGTTTGTAGAGGTTCGGAGTCCCCTTTAAACCATAAGTACTGGTCTAATATGACTACTACTACACCACATCACTGTACCTTAAGCTGAGTTGCCTCTATACAGTTTGGGAAAGTTGTGAGTGAGAAGTCTGACTGGGCTCTGTGTCACTCTACAATCACATAAGACCAGGACTTACAGCTTAAAGTGGATTCCGAACCACTGCAAGTATCCATGGCACCGTAGGGACTGGAACCGAAATCTGTGGCACCGAGAGCCAGACACTCGGTAATTCAGGCCCCGGTCTAATATAACTGTACAGCTTTGGGCGTAGAGCTGACAACTCTACCACTTAAAAAGCATCCCCTGTCTCGAAATCTGCCAATGAAGAAGAAGGCAGGCGGCCTTGGCTCAGCGTGGAGCTGTTGCGGCAATGAAGAAGAAGAAGATTTCATATAATTAAGTCAATGATAAATGAAAGTAAAGAAAAATGATAAATGAAAATAAAGAAAAGTGATAAATGAAAATGATAAATGATAAATGAAAGTAAAGAAAAAAACATTTAAAATTTATTTCCACATCGATCATTTAACGGTGTGAAAGTAGTTAGTTAAGCAAATATTAAACTAGCAGAAAGTAATTTGACTTGATTGTAAAGATATATTTAGATATGCATGCATTTATATGTAATATGTATATGCTACTGCCTAATTTATGCGTCTGAATTTTGGGATTTTCCTTTTGAAACTCCGTATTGCAAATAACTCACTGATTTCATAAATCAGTAAGAATATAAAAGACATGTTGGTGTTCTAATGCAGCTGGCAATACGGAGAAAGTTAATCTTTATGTTATAGGTTATGTAAAGGGAGCACGTGTAGCTTGGGGATATGCTACGGACTTGAATAACTCTACCCCCCACAACGCTTTACTATCCTATTAGATCAGGAGCTAGAGTTTAAAGTGGATTACGAATCCCTCACAAACATCCATGGCACCGTCGGGACTCGAAACCGAGACCTATGGTACCGAGCACCAGAGCGCTAGCCACTCGGCCATCACGCACACAGATTCGACAAAGTAACAGCAGATATTTTTTCCCTGGTCTGGTTTCATGACAGTCACTCTGCATCTTATTCCAAGGTAATTCGAGACACATTAAAATCGAATGGTTTTTACACAAAGATTGTATTTTACAATCGTTTAACAAAGTTATATGTCCAATTCTCAAGCACATGAAACAAATATTTTTTTATAAAAAAAAAAAAATTTTTTTTTCATGAAAATTAAATTTCCTGGCAAAAAAAAACACAATCTTAACTAACATGTAATTTATCACAAAATATGCGAACATTTTCTTTTCCTACTCTGTTAATCATGAAAACAAATTTGTTGCTGTCGATTAATGAACAGAACAAAATGCCACAAAATCTGATGTTTGAATATGACAGGCACCCCCTCGAACTTTTAACTTTTTTTAAATTTCGGCTTATATGGTTTTGAAATTTGTTATATCTTTTGAAGACAAAATACACGGATGTCTTATATTCGGATATATTTTTTTTTTATTCTTATGCAGCTGGCAAACACTTACGATCATATTACACTCTTGGATGCCTTAAGGCAAGCACTACACCGACATTACTCACTTAGCACTACCCAGGAGGTGAATGTAGCTTGAAGATAAGCTACGGACGAGAAGTAACACTACCCCCGCAACGCTCTACGATCAAGTTATACCGGGACCTAGGGTTTAAAGTGGATTCCGAACCGCTACAAAAGTCCATAGTACCGCCGGGACTCAAACCCGAAACCTATGGTATCTAGCACTAGAGCGCTAGTCGGCCATTCAGGCCCACATTCGGAAATATATACCTTTTTCATTATTTTATTTATATAGATGCTAAATATTTTGAATTTAATTCTACTTCTGTGTAGCTGAACGTCTTTTAATGAAAATGTGTATTGATTTTTAGCCACTCGGCCATCACGCCCTCTTGTAAAAAACATGCATTCTATTATTATATTACTTCTATTCTATAACCTCTTTTAACAATAACCATCTGAATGGGGGTTCCATTAACAATCCAACGTTGCTGGTAATCATTAAAGGCAAATTGTTGGCAGTAAATTGAGCATAAAGAAAGATTTTTTTATTGTCAGTCAATAAAAGCAACAAATATAATTTTTTGATCATTCAAAATAACAGTCTTTTAAAATAAATTCTTGAGCAAAATATGGGATATTTACCTTATACAAAAGGGATTTTACCTAATTTGTTATAGATTAATACAAAAACGATTTTTTTTGTTATAGATTAATACAATAAAAATGTTCGAAAACCACCCTAAAGATAATATTCGAAACACAAAACGCGAATAATAACAGAGTTGTTCTTTTAGCAAGGAACATGTCATTATTGATGGCAATTTTATGAAAAGCGTTACGAAATATTAAAGGAGCATGTTCGTTGATAACTGCGGTTGTATTGCTATTATTTATTTATTTTCATATGTGCTTTTTTTTTTTTACTTTTCAGATTTAATGTGCTTCTTTATTTGTTTAGTTAATTAGAGATGTAAAAGCAATCATTTTCAAAATAACAACAAATCAATCTCTTTATGGTTATAAAAAGGGTATGCCAGTAACATTTTGACATAGACCAGGGGTGGGCAACCCGCGGCCCACCTTGAATATTTTTCCGGCCCGTGAGATTTATCACATTTCTACAAAATATATTTATTTTATAATGGTCAAAGTAGTGAAAACCATAGTATTAAAAAAATATATTGTCTGTATCCGTATATTCAAAAATTAACTGTCGAAATTATGAGAAAGAATTAATTTTTTTATGAGTTTACAGTTATGAGTTCGCATAATAATTAAATTATATTCTGCCAACTCATGACGAGCGTGTCTTGGAACATCTAATATAACAGGTTCTATGTTTCACTTTAAGTGTCGCAGTGACCATCCCTAGATATGCACAGTTAATTGTTGATAGCAGAGCAAACCAGACTCTTAGTTGAAGTTGTTAGCACTTTTGGTACAACTTACATCTGCGAATCGTTTTTCCGAAAATGAATTTGACCACACATAAAACAAGCTCATACATAACGGACGCTTAAACCATTTACGATGTGCAAATACCCAAATTGAGATCGATTTGTAAAAGCTAAGTGAAAGAGTGGAGAAACAAATATCGCACTAGTAAAATAAATATTTTTTAATGATTTAATTTTTTTATTTCCTTTATATTTAACTTTTAGTGTTGTATATTTCTTTACAATGTGCGTTTAGTATCATTATTATTCTATTATCTATGTCTACATGTGAGAATAATAGTAAACACAAAAATAATAACTCATTATGTTTCAATTTTTCTCTCCAAAAATGTCTATAGAGGGCCAAATTCTAATATGGTGATATAGAATTTCATATGCAGCCTGCAGAATTATGTCGCATTTCCAAAGTGGCCCGCAAGATCATTTGGGTTGGTCACCCCTGGCTTAAACAGTAATCTTTCTCTATATATAATGTGAGAGATTTACAGGGTGATTATAATTAAAAGTCCCACTTTCAAAATGCTTTAAAAAAGAACCACTCATCACAATGAGTTCAAATTTGAACTGAAGATACTTAAATGAGGGGGAAGCGGTACGGCATCAAAAAGAGTTCCAAAGTATATTAATAGATGGCACTGTAAGCGGCATAAAGAAAGTGAATTTAGCTGCTAATGATATTTTGAATCGAAATTACTACGTATTTGGCATGAGTTGCTCATTCAACCAACTGTAGTGTAAAATGTGCTTGATTGTTTCGGTTTTATTGACGGAAAAAATGACTTTCCAAGTCATTCAACAGTTGTGACACTGTGAGTGGAAAGTCCATCCACCACGGCAAAGTCGTAACAAATTGGATAGGAAAAATCGGTGGAATTTCTTTTGGGACTTTTTTTTGATGACATACTGTTTCCCCCTTTTTCAAGTATCTTAAGTTCAAATTTGAACTCATTGAGACGAGTGATTCTTTTTTTACATCATTTTGAAAGTGGGACTTTAATTGTGATCACCCTGTATTTGTAGGTCTGTATTTCTTATAACTTACAAGAAATATAACTACACTTCACTTTTAGTAAAAGGAAAACTTTATTATTATTTTTTTATGATTAAATTACGATTTCGTCATTCCCATTGGTGCAAAAACGTGGGGATCCTTAGTGCTGACTTCATACGGCGTGATTGCTGGCACGTATTGTATTTTTTGTTTTTTTTTTTTTTTTTTTGTTTACGGAAATTTTCTTCTTTATATTAAAATAATATGTAGAATAATATATAAGAATAATAGTAAATACATATTAAAATAATATTATTCTTTTCTTCTTCATATTAAAATGTTAAATTTTTGAAGTTTCTATGTTTCTGGCAAAATCGCAGAATAAGGGCAGCTATGATTTAGATTAGATTTAGAGCTCATATTAGCTGACTAATCCCCATATTAGATTTAGAGCCTCTATAGATATTTTTTGTAGTGAAAATTAAAACATAATGAGTTATTATTTTTGTGTTTACTATTATTCTCATATGTAGAATAATATATAAGAATAATAGTAAACACATTATAAAATAATATTATTCTTTTCTTCTTCATATTAAAATGTTAAATTTTTGAAGTTTCTATGTTTCGGCAAAATCGCAGAATAAGGGCCGCTGTGATTTGCTCTCAGAAATTCTTTTCGCCAAAGTGCGCCAAGAAAAGGATTGCGATTGTAAGTGAAGTGAATTGCAAAGAGCACAAGAAATTCCGGGTTGCCACATTTGGTGCCTAATCGCTCAGTTGTTAGTATCGCTCAATATAATTAGTAAATGCTCTCACATCAAAATACTTGGAATTAGTAAATGTTCTTACATAAAAATACCCGGAATTAGTAAATGTTCTCACATCAAAACATCGGAAATATCAAACAATAAAAACATTTTTCACAGCTATATGAAATTTCATTGCAAAATTTACTTAAAAGAAATTACGATTAGGATGAGATATTTCAATACAAATTTATTACTGCAAAATTTCGATTTCAAACTATTTAATTCCGGAATTTTCTGGGAGAGAATTCAAATGGCAAATGGCGTCATAACTCTATGAGTTCTTATTCACATTTTTGTTTCTCCATTCGCATTTAATATGGCTTTTTTTATTTTCAATAAATAGTCCATAAAAATTTGAATAAATGTGATTAAAACTTTTTTATTAGTTCTAGAATTTTGCTTTGAACTTAAAATGGTAAATATTCAAAATTTTGTTGCTTTTATATATTTTTCCAATATATGGTTTATGGTTCCCTTTTAGAGCTAAATTTGTTATATATCTATTGTAGTATTGGAAAATGTTATCACATCAAACCGCCGGCATTACGAAAAAAACTATATTTACTGTTATGGGAAGTTTTTATTGAAAAATTAACTTCAGTTTTATTTAGAGATATTTCGATACCAAAATAAAACTGAACATTTGTGCTTAATATGTTTTGATATCGAGTTTTATTTTTATTTTACTAATCAGCTCAACTTAAATTAATCTATGTTAACTTTATTTTATTAATGAACCCAACTAAATAATGTTGATAATAAATAATAATTAAAGTTGGGCTCATGAATAAAATATAAGTTTACTTAAACTAATTAAAGTTAACTTTTATTTTATTAATGAACCCAACTTTAATTAATTTATATATTATTAACGAATTCAAAGTTCTTCTCCTCCCATCTTCGGGTGTATTATCTCAAAATTAATTTGAAGACAAAATTTTTAAAAAAATATAATAGAGATTTACACTAACCAACAACAGAGATTAAAAACTATAATGCAGATTAAGCACTCACCTATGTTTCTGATTAAGATATAAACAGCCAAAACGATGAAGAAGGACTTCATTTTATCCTTGCTAAGTGGACAGTCATTACATTTTGGTACAACGACGGTCTCTTTTAAAGCACATGGATTTCTGGATCTGTTTGTATGTCATGGGCAGTTTTCGCCACTCGCATTTCAAACAATAAATCCGATATCCAATTGCGTACCGATTTCTGGAATCTGAACAATTGACCAAGTGTGGCATGCAGTTTAAAATATGGGATCAACGTAATCATGTTACCAGAATCAGGTTTGGATTACATTACTATGAATAGAATTTAAAAAAAAAATTTAATTACAGGTAACTTTAAGCAGTTCAAATTCAATTTATTTCGTTTGTAAGTAATATTTCAAAGAATCTATCCTACGTTATGTGGAGAAAAGCAATAACAATATTATATAATAATCATAATATATAATATTATTTAAAAATATAATAATATAACTAATTAATTATAATAATATATATATATATATAGTCGTAATACAAATAAGTAGAAATTTTTAAAAACTTATAAAAATATTTCAAGCAATTGTTTTGGCAGTGAATTTTTTTTTTTGGTTTGATTATATCCGTGTGAAGTATATATGCTATTTATACAATGAGAAACTCCTGTCCTACTTGTATGTTAGGCAGTAAAATAGTGGCATACGAAAATATTTATATAGTGAGTCAACAGATAAACATTGAGGTATGGTACACCTTACTAAAAACGCATTTTTTATAGAAATGTATGGTCGGAAGTGACGGGATAAACACACCTTGAAACAAATTTCTGACAACAGTCAGGCTCAATCACCAATTGATACACGTCACATGACAAGTTTCAAATCGCCCAAATGGCAACCCTTGATGCGCACCCCATTTTCTTTTTACTCTGTGTTTTCAACTGTGTCTTCATTTACGAGACTCAATTGAGGGCCTTGTTGCTCGACTATCTATTGGTCTGGTTCCGGTCTAATATGCCTGTAGAGCGTAGGTCTGACATTCTTAACCCCTAAAAAGAAAACATCCCTCGTCTTAAAATCTGCCAGTAGGCAGACGGCCTTGTCCGACTATGGGGCTGTTGCGCCACTGATGATTATGAAAGTCAAAATTAAAATGCAGAAAATTCTAAGGAAAACCAAAACTTATGAAACGACAACTTGAACAATGAAAAAAAAACAAAAAGAACTTTAACTTTGTGGTTTTTATTGTAATGAATTATGTTAAGTTCTAACTATTTAACTATACGGTAAAAACCTTATAATTTTTCTTCTCCAAAATTTACTTTACTTTTTCCCATTGAAGCTTAGAATTTCTCGGCTGTTTTCTGTCATGCGAAATACGGAACAGAACAGTAAAAGGAAAAGAAAAACAGAAAAGGATGCAATTAAAATTCTTCTCTAACTCGAAAGTGGGATCTCGATAAGAAAAATAATGGGTTTCGAATCTCTTTAAGGGAGGAGGAGGTGACTTCTCTCGCACGAACAAGATCTCCAGAAACAGGACGGACCGCTTAAGTCCTTTCACATGCAAATTGCTTCCGCCCCCCCTACCCAATTCTATTTCCTTTCGCATTCGAGTTTCTTTTTTTTTTTTTATTCCCCACCCAGTTCTTCCTGGTTTAAAAAAGTAAGTTCAAAGTCTGCTGTTTTAACAAGTCATTTATTTTAATAAAAGAGAGAGTTAACTTGGGTGGCTTTTTTTCTTTTCCTTCTCTAATTGATGTGCATTCTATCGAATTCGAATGTTTCTTTTGCCAGATTTTGTTACAAAGCTGCGCAGGCTTTTGTATAAAATTGGGGAAACAAAGGAATCAAATTTCGTCAAATCTAGAAATAAATCTTTTTTCACCACTTTGTTGTTAAGTAATTCATCGCCAGAAAGATATAGCAGAATTGCTCATACAATTCAGTTGTATTTTTATACAGAAGATTTTGGAAAGGTTTTGGGCTTTCTCTTTTGCTGATTGACTCAGGAATCAAGGAAACCTGTTGACCACTTTTTAACAAATAATATTAGTCATGATTTTAAGAATAACGCTTTTCCTCATGCATGCACATCGGTATTTCGTGAAATGATGCTTTCCTGGAGGTTTTTAAAAGGTTACTGACATGTATTTGCCTGTCTTATTGAAGAAAATTTTAAATATTCTAACTAGAAAGCGCGTCTTTCTATTAGGGAAACTCAATCACAATCTTAACAAAAATCACGAATTCTTCAATACAATGATTGCGTTGTTTCTTATCCCACTTGATAGACAGCAACATGTAGACCAAGTCCAAGAAACCATGTGGTATCCTGCAAGAAGGCTTCCGGTTTGAATCCTGGCGATGAAATGGATGTTTGTTTGTGGTTAGGAATCCACTTTAAACTGTAGGTCCCGGCATAATTAACCTAATGTATGGAAAATCTGTAAAGCGACAAACCAAAAAACGGAAGAAAGGAAAGAGGATGGTGCAGCTTTTGTTGTATGGAGCACCCGATCACCGTCTGACTTGCCTCCGTGATACTAACATTTTACGGGATAGAATGCTGGCCCAACGCTCTACAGTCATATTAATCCGGAACCTACCGTTTAAAGGGGATTCCGAACCACTACAAACATCCATGGTTCTGTCTGGACTCGAACCCGAAAGCTGTGGCACCGAGGGCCACGGTGCTAGTCACTCGGCCATTAGGTTCCTCAGAACTCATAGGAGAAATTAATTCAGACGCAAGTTGGCTCCTATAATAATAATATTTTGACCAGTAAAGTCGAAATAGGAGGCTTGATAGGAGTCTCTTGTTCGAGTCTCGGCGGTGAAATGGATGTTTGTAACGGTTTGGAATCCATTTTGAACAGTAGGTACCGATCTAATAGGGTTGTAGAGCGTTGGAGGTAGAGCTGACAACCCTACCGCTTAAAATGAAAACATCTTCTGTCTCGACATCTGGTAGTAGGCAGACGGCCTTGGTCCACCATGGGGCTGTTGCGCCACAGATGATAATGAGGATGATGAAGTCAAAATAATGTGCAAAAATTGTGAGTATAAAACATATAAAACGACAACTAAAACAAAAGAAAAACTTACAGTATAACTTTGTGGTTTTTATTGTAACGAATTATCCTGAATTCTAACTTCTTCTCCAAATTTTACTTCACTTTTTCCCATTGAAGCTCAGAATTTCTCGGTTGTTGTCTGTCATGCAAAATACGGAACAGAACAGTAAAAGGAAAAAGAAAAAAACAGAAAGGATGCAATTAAAATTCCTCTCTAACTCGATAGTGGGATCTTGACAAGGAAAATAATGGGTTTCGAATCTCTTTAAGAGGGGAGGAGGTAACCTCTCTCGCACGAACAAGATCTCCAGAAACAGGACGGACAGCTTAAGTCCTTTCACATGCAAATTGCTCTCCCCCCCTACCCAATTTTATTTCCTTTCGAATTCGAGTTTCTTTTTTTTTTTTGATTTCCCACCCAGTTATTCCTGGTTAAAAAAATAAGTTCAAAATCTGCTGTTATAACAAGTCATTTATTTTGATAAAAGAGAGAGTTTTTTTTCTTCTCCTTCTCTAATTGATGTGCATTCTGTCGAATGCGAAGGTTTCTTGCCAGATTTTGTTGCAATGCTGTGCAGATTTTTGTAAAAAAATGGCGAAAAAAGGGTGATGTCAAATCTCGAATTAAATCTTTTTTGGCCACTTTGTTGTCAAGTAATTCATCAGCAGAACGATATTGCAAAATTGGTCACACAATTCAGTTGGATTTTAATGTTTGATACAAAAGTTTTTTTTTTTTTTGGGGGGGGGCTTCCACTTTTGAATATTGACTCATGAATCAAGGAAATGTGTTGATCATTTAATACATGACACATAATCAATGCACATGATCTTATCTTAAACACATGATCAACGCATAACATTATTTATGTGTTTAACGATACACATTCCTCTTTCATGCACATTGGTATTTAATGGGATGATGCTATCCGAAAGGATTTGAAAATGCTACTGCAGTGCATTTGCCTGTATTATTGAAGAAAATTTAAAATATTTTAACTAGACAGTGCGCCTATCTATTTGTTTGGTTTGGTTTAGTTGGTTGTCGCTCTATGATCATTTTGTAGACACTTTGGGCTAATTAGACCGGGTCCTACAGCTATCTATTGGAGAAACTCAATTCACAATCTTAACAAAATTCCCGTATTCTTCAATACAATGATTGTGTTGTTTCTTATCCCACTTAGTAAACAGCAACATCTAGATCAAGTCAAGAACCCACGTGGTTTCATGGAAGGAGAGAAAGGGGGACAGCTTCTGTTGGGATGGAGCACTCGTAGGTAGACGTCTCACCTACATCATTCCCATATAGGGTCAACTCAGATCTAGGCACAGTTATGTGGTGTTCGAGTTTCTTTTTTTGATTCCCTACTTAGTAGTAGTAATCACTAGGCTATCAAGCCTCTCTGTACTCGTAGAACAGATAAATTAATTCAGTCGCAAAGAGGCGTTTATATTAATAATATTTTGATCAGTAAAGTCAAAATAGTATGCAGAAAATTGTGAGGAAAACTAATACTTAGAAAATGACAACTAGAACAATGAAAAAAAAAATGTGTAATTTTGAATGAACAACAGTGTAACTTTGTGGTTTTTACTGTAACAAAATAGCCTAAATATTTATCTGTACTATAAAAATCTTATGATTTTTCTTCTCCAAATTTTACTTCACATTTCGCATTGAAGCTCAGAATTTCTCGAACGTTCTCTGTCATGCAAAATACGGAATAGAACAGTAAAAGGAAAGAAAAAAACAGAAAGGATGCAATTAAAATCCTTCTCTAACTCAAAAGTGGAATCTTGGTAAGAAAAATAATGGGTTTCGAATCTCTTTAAGAGAGGGGGAGGTGACTTCTCGCACGAACAAGATTCGGAGTCTCCAGAAACAGGATGGACCGCTTAAGTCCTTTCACATGCAAATTGCTCTCCCTCCCCCTACCCAATTTTCTTTCCTTTCGCATTCGAGTTTCTTTTTTTTTATTCCTTACCCAGTTCTACCTGGTTAAAAAAACAAGTTCGAAGTCTGCTGTTACAACAAGTCATTTATTTTGATAAAAGAGAGTTAACTTGGGTGGCTTTTTTTCTCTCTCCTTCTCTAAGTGATGTGAATTCTGTCGAATGCGAATGTTTCTGGCCAGATTTTGTTGCAGTGCCCTACACAGGGTTTTGTAAAAATGGGGGGGAAAGGGTTTTATCAAATATAGAAATAATTCGTTTGCGACCACTTTGTTGTTATGTAATTCATCCCCAGAAAGATAGCAAAATTGTCATTCAGTTCAGTTGAAACTGAAAACTTTTTGAAACTTTTGGGTTAGTGTCAGGGGGAGGGGGGCTTCCACTTTTGCATATTGACTCAAGAATCAAGGAAATTTGTTGAACACGTTTTAATGCAAACATTATTTATGTGTTTAAGAATAAACTTTTCACATTCATCTACATAGGGATTTAATGGTATGATGCTTTTCGAGAGGATTTTAAAAGGTTACTACTTTGCATTTGCCTACCTTATTGAAGAAAATTCAAAATATTTTAATTAGACAGTGCGTCTATCTATTGGAGAACATAGATAAAAACAAAATTCAAGTATTCTTCAATACAATTAATAGTTTACTTCTTATCCCACTTGGTAGAAATTAATATCTAGACCAAGTCCAAGAAACCATGGGGTCTCATGGAAGAAGGAGAAAAAAAGAGGAGCGGACAGCTTCTATTGGGATGGAACACCTGTAGGTAGAAGTCTGACTCGGTGTGACAGTCCGAGACGCTGCTTTTTACGGGATAGGCTTGTTAGCTCTACACCCAACGCTTTTCAGTCATATTGGACCTAAACCTACGTATTAAAGTGCATTCCGAATCATTACAAACATCCATGACACTGCCGGGATTCGAACTTGAAGCCTGTGGTACGAATGGCCAGAACGCTAGCCAATTGGCCATCAAGTCGTCTTACACCGCCGGTACTGTGGCTCCTCGGAGCTTGAATGGCCAAGTGACCAGTGCTCTGGCGCTCTATGCCACAGGTTTCGGGTTTGAGTTCCATCGGTACCATAGATGTTTGTAGTGGTTCGAAATCCATTTTAAACCATAGGTCCTGGTCTCACATGACTGTAGAGCGTCACAGATCCTAGTCAGACGTCTCAACTACATCATTCTCATATACGGCATATGAGCTCTAGGCACAGTGTTGTGGTGTAATAGTAGTAGTCACTCAGCCATCATTCCTCTTAGTGCTAAAAGAACAGATAAATTAATTCAGTCGCAAGGAGGCGTTTATATTAATAATATTTTGATCAGTAAAGTCAAAATAATATGCAGAAAATTGCAAGGAAATCTAAAACTTAGAAAACGACCACCAGAACAAAGGCCTAAAATGAAGAACAGTGCAACTTTGTGGTTTTATTGCGCGAAATATCCTGAGTTTTAACTATTTATCTGTGCAGTGAAAACCTCATGATTTTGCTTCTCCAAAATTTTACTTCACTTTTCCCACTAAAGCTCGGAATTTCTCTGCCGTTCTCTGTCATGAAAAATACGGAACAAAACAGTAAAAAGAAAGAAAAAAGCAGAAAGGATGCAATTAAAATTCTTCTCTAACTCGAAAGTGGGATCTTGATAAGAAAAATAATGGGTTTCGAATCTCTTTAAGAGGGGAGGAGGTGACTTCTCTCGCACAAACAAGATCTCCAGAAACAGGACGGACCGCTTCAAAGTCCTTTCACATGCAAATTGCTCTCCCCCCCCCCCAATTTTATTTCCTTTCGCATTTGAGTTTCTTTTTTTCTTTGATTCCCTACTCAGTTCTTCCTAGTTGAAAAAGTAAGTTCAAAGCCTGCTGTTATAACAAGTCATTTATTTTTATAAAAGAGAGAGTTAACTTGGGTGACTTTTTTTCTTCACCTTCTCTAATTGATGAGCATTCTGTAGAATTCGAATGTTTCTTGCCAGACTTTGTTGCAATGCTGTACAGGTTTGCACAAAAATGGGAAAAAAAGGGTTTCGTCAAATCTCGATTTAAATCTTTTTTGGCCACTTTGTTGTTAAGTAATTCATTACCGGAAATATATTGCAAAATTGGTCATTCAATTCAGTTGGATTTTTATCTTGATATGACAATTTTTGAAAATTTCTTTAAACTTCTTTTCATTCCTTTCTATAAATTTCTTTCCATTGTTCGTGTGAGGGGAGAGGGGGTGTTCCACCTTTGCATATTGAGTCATGAATCAAGGAAATTTGTTGAATGGATAACATTATTAATGTGATTAAGAGTACATGTGTTGTTTGTGTTGCTTTAATTTTCTTCACCTATGTTTGCCAGATATCGTCTCAAAATAAGCTCAACAAAATAACACTATAGGTACCGCTGTAAAAACACTGTAGGTTCCGGTCTAATAGGACTGTAGAGCGTTGTGCGTAGGGTTGACAACTCTACACCGAAAAAAGGAAACATCTCCTGTCTCAAAATCTGCCGGCAGGCAGACGGACTTGGTCCAATATGGGCTGTAATGGGGGATAAATATCCCAGAATGCTCCAATGAAGAAGACTAGCTTATCTGTTCATAACTTAGTACATGCTTGTTTGTTTGGTAGTAGTTTACTCTTATACAAATCGCAGAAGCAAGCTGTGATGCTAGATTCCCACCAAATACTAAGATCGCTCATCGCAGAATGCCAACCAATCAGATGGCGGGGTTGAAAGGAACTCGGACTTATGATTAACTAACGTTCCGCCAGGCTTAAATAATATTTGAATTCCTGCTGCTGCCTTTTTTGCTGCCTGAATTTGAGAATCCTGCTTTACTTCTCGGAAGGTACGAGTTCTCCCTATCCATTGTGGTTGGTGGATTATTTATGACATATTTTACGCTCCTTAATTTGCGTAAAAAAATGCTGGTTGACTTCTAATGAATAAAACTTATTTTGTTGTAACGAACAATGGGTGTGTGGCCTAAAGGTTCTAACGGACATTCATGCATGATTTCGAGTAATCAATAACAGATATTTCGCTGTATTTCCTTATATATAACGGAGTTGTAATATTTGTTTGCAATAAACATATCGTTTCATTTAACTTGATTCTCTCTCTCTCTAGAGAAAGGAAATGAAATGAATTGTGTATGTATCCTATTGAAGCACTTGTACCTTACAAGCTTTCTTGACAAATGAAGGTTTGTTTTTCATTGATGTAGTAACTTGCAGTCATTGTTGTAAGAAACGAGAAGGGCCTATGATGATTATGGTAACGAGTGGGTGCATCTAGTATTAAGCAATCAAGAGCCTATGATGATTATGGTAACGAGTGGGTGCATCTAGTATTAAGCAATCAAGAGCCTATGATGATTATGGTAACGGGTGGGTGCATCTAGTATTAAGCAATCAATCCGTATGTATCCGGGTTAGAATAGCCCCACTGTAGCCCATGCGTGTCGTAAAAGACAACTAAATGAGTACCCAGTGCTCAGGGGTATAACCGAGTGGAGTAAAGTCAGATTTCTTCCTTTGGGCGCTCCATGTCTTTGTGCCGTAAGGTCAAGGGCAAAAAGAAGCTAAATTTTTATTCAATTTATTTCTTCATAAGCTGCCCTTATCATGATTCGTCGGTGATGTTTGAGAACACACGGGATTCATGAACTTGGTCTAGATGTTTGCTGTCGACGAAGTTGGAGCAGAAACACAATGAATCATTTCGCCTGACTAAGTTTTCCAATGTTCATTCATAAGAAAAAAAGACAAGATTCATAAAAAAGACAAGATTCATAAGACATAAGACAAGATTCATAAGACATAAGACAAGATTCATAAGACAAGTTCCACTTAAAAGTCTGCGAAAATCACCCTCTTAACACATATGGATATCTTAGTACAAGAAAAAGTTTTTCGTTTAATCTAACAAATTATTAAGACAAACGGTTCATACAAACGAGAAAAAATTATATTCTTCTTTATGCTGACAAAAAATTTGTGTAATAATGAGTCAAATAATTAAAATATTTCACAAAGTTCATTTCTTCATTGGCACAATAGTTCTATGGTTGGCCAAGACCGTCTGCCTACTGGCAGATTTCGTGACAGGAGATGTTTTTTTTTTACTTGGCAGGGCTGTAGCCGTATGTTCTACAATCATATTAGACAGGGATCAACGGTTTGAAGTGAATTTTGAACCACTACAAACATCGTTGGCACCGCTGGGATGCGAAATCCAAAATCTGTGGCATTGAGCACCAGACTGCTAGTCACTCGGTCATCAGGCCCACATTTCATAAAGTTACTAAAATTTTAAATAAATGTAGCGAATATTTTCCTTAATCTCATGTAAAATTTTGAGAAAATAAAATGAAACTGTTTTATTGTTAATAAAAATGTAAAGCATAAAATGTATCGAAAAATATTATATTCTACTACAATTATTTAATTAAATTAAAGTTATTGTTTAAACACTTAAAAAACTAAGTTTACACCACAAAAATAAAAAAAATAATACTAAATTTTAACAAAAGCAATACATTCTAAAACTAAAATTAATGAAACTCTAATTTGCATCGTTAAGTGCGTTGCAAAATTACATTTAAAACTGAGAGATATTAGTTATTGCAAAATAAATTATAATGTAAGAAAACTGAAAAAAATTGTTAATTAATTACTATAACATCTGACAACGCATTCAAGTAATCAAATTCGATTTTATAATTAAAATTTTTTAAATATTTATGTGTAATTATTTTTCTATTCAGTTTTAATGACTTTTATTTTGAAATGAATTACATTTCAGTAACGTTAAAGTTATGATTAAAGATATGTTTAGTAATAAAATAAGGGAAGTTAGAGATAGTTGAGCCAGTTTTGAAATCTCTTAACAGTTTCTTTCCAGCATATATTTTATCAGCAACTAATCGTCAATAGCAGGTTTCCTGCTGCTATCGTCATTTAACTTCAAAAAACATGTAACGTCTCGGCCTTTACTAGACCTTTAACGGTCCATTTCAAGTTCATGGGTTCAAGTTCATTTAATTTTTATTTACAAGCATTATATATATATATATACATATATATACATTCAGAACTCTTTACAAATTATTATTTACAATTAAATGAAAATTAAAGATATAATTTAATTCACAAGAGCATTTCACTCCAAGGGTGAAGATTTTCAGAGGACTCGAATTTAATGCGGCAGACACGGTGTGATACACGAAACCACAAGGGGCTCACTTTGCAAACAGGCGGAATCTCCGGCCTGTTCAGTCACTCTTCCTCACAAAACCTCCCTTTAAGAAAATCCGTCAACTTAACACATTTCTCATTGGAGTGGACACTTCCTCAACCCATGATGCAACACCAATCATGATGCAACATTGATCATGACACCATCATGATCATACACCATCATTGACCATCATGACACCATCATTGGTGATATCATGACGCCATCATGATATCACCAATCATGATGCAACAACTCATGACGTAGTCCATATTCCATCTGTAATTGTTTTAACCTGTGAAGTTTGAACAGACAGTCGCTATTTTCGTTATCCATGACAGTGATTATCTGCTGTCAGGTTTGAGTAACAGGGTGTTATCATTAAAACAAAATACTAATTGCATGTAGTATAAATATCCAGGACACTTCTTAGCTGCTGGCAGACTTAAGTGATAGGTTGTTATTATGCATTTGTTAAAGAATATACAATCTTTTCCCCTGGGAACAGAAGTGCTATATTTCTTCTCTTGGGAAAAATGTTACAATTATATTTCACATATAATTAAAGGCTCCCACAAATTAATGTTGAAGAACAAATAATAATTATTTATTACAGGTAAATAATTATTATCTCCGGAAAACATTCATCCAGTAAAGAAAAAAAAAAAAAAGGTTTTGTACATATATTAAAACAAAAATTGTGAACAAGAAATATACATTGAATTTGTGAAAAGATTTATTTTCGAAGGTCCATTATATGAAAAAAATCCTGTTTCTATACATATAAAAGTATAATCTTCAGACATTTTTTGAGCATATGAAATTTAGTAAAATATTTCTCAAATATTTCCTAACAAAATTAATATATCCTATTCCTAATAGGAATGGTAGTGTCTTGTCTCATTAATAAATTAATAATAGAAATATAGATATGTTTAAGGTGCTGCCAATTTTAAAAAGAGAAGTTAACCTATTGTAGATAAAATAAGGACGGCTAAAATATCCTATGTGACCAAGTATACCCATCTATCCTACATTACAAATATATTGTTTAATTTATGAATTTCAGAAAATGCATTTCTTTTTTTATATCGAGCTTGCACAATCATCGAAGTATTCCAGCTTTAATATTTGGTGGCAAAGCTTCCCCAAAGCTCTGTTGCCACAGAAAATTCTAGACGAAGAAAAAAAGGAATAAATAAATGGATGTTTATTTTCTCTTATCCACTTTGAAGAGTTCTTACAAATGCTTTTTTCTCTGCGGATGACATTAACTGTCCTTAAGAAATTTACTTCTAGAATCATGTTCGATGTACTTTTTATCTGTCTTGTTCTTTTTTTCTTTTAGCGACGAAGCGAAAATTCTTACACTAACTCTTCAAATCGAATATTTTTTTTTATTATCGTTTGGCCTCGGGGTTAGCAACATTCTTCGCTGTTCATTTCATTGGAGTTAAAAGCTCATAAAGCGTTCTAGGTGAAAGAAATCAAACGATAATAATATTTTTTTTTATTATTTTTCCATAACTTTTAACATTTATTTTTGAGAAACTGAAAAAAAAAAAAAAAAAAAAAAAAAATGGTAGAAATTTTATAAAAATTCGAATTTTTACAAAATGTTATGGAAGTTTTCCTTAGAGAAGTAAGTATTGGTGAGTTTTTTACAAAAATATTTTACATTCTTTTTTTTTTTTCTAAATTTAAAGTAGCATTAAAGTAAAGTTAAAAATATAAAGGTTTTATATGTCATTTAGTAAAAACATACGAGAAATATTCATTAAATATAAAAAGGGAACATTTTTTTTTGTGCTTTGAAAGAAATATGTAGTTATTTTGCTAAAGATTTAGCATTTTTATCAATAAACAGTTTTTTAGAAAATTTTCTTAAAATAAAATGATTTTGAAAAAGTGCTTTTTTTTCTAGTCTAAGAATAAGAGTAATAAAAATAATTTTGTTGTCAAACCACTACATTGATTGATTTTAAAAATTTCAAACTAAATCTATTTTTTTTTAAATTTTTATTTTTAGACCTTTCAAAATCTTTTTATTTTTAGTAATTTATAACTTGTTTTTTTATTAATGTACACCTTTGTTAACAATGATTTATTGTCCAATTTTTATTATTTTTAAAGTTTTTATTTATAAAAGCAACGAAATATAGAAAAAAAAACGTTAGAACAAAAAATATTTAATAAACATCCAGAAATCTTTTCCTACTCAATCAATATTTTAGAATTTTAAGAATGTTATAAAAAATTATTTTTATTATATATTTTCTATTTGGTTTTAAAATATCAAATCATGATGAACGACGATATTAATAAAGTTCAAACTCAACCATTAATATACCATAATTTCTATTTAAGAATAAATACACCTTTCTTTAATGATTAACATTTATTAAAAATTGTAAGCACAGTAGATAATAAAGAAATAATTTATAGATTATACAATTATAATTGCAAAACTATAACTTATAATGATAAATACTCACATGAATTGCAATAAAATTTCTTGCATCAAGTTTCCGAAAAATTTGTTTTTGTTATCAGAGTGATTATTACTTATTTGTGGACAAAATTCTAAAAACAAATCTATAGAAAAAGCGCAAATTATTGAAATAAGTAAATCCTTGAAATAGTAAATAACAGCGGAATAAATTATAGATTATATAATGGTAATAACATAACTATAATTCATAATGATAAATATACAGATGAATTGCCATACATTTTTTTTGCTATAATTTTTTGAAAAAAGTGCTTTTGTTACCAGAGTGATTATTTGAGAACAAAATTCTAAAAAAAAAAAAAAAAAAAAAAAAAAACAATCTGTAGAAAAAGCAGAAGTCATCGAAATAGTAAATAACAGTGAAATAAATTATAGATTATATACTTGAAATTACATAACACTAACTTATAATGATAAATACATACATGAATTGCTATAAAATATTTTGCCTCATTTCGAAAAAAGTGTTTTTGTTATAAGAGTGAGTGTGTATATATCCATTTGTGAACAAAATTATAAAAAAAATAGTCTGTAGAGAAAGCGCAAGTCATCGAAATAGTAGAGAGTTTTTACATACCGTACGTTAGTTACCGTAGGACGTCCGTTACGTCCTACGGTAACTGACGTACGGTATGCAAAAACTCTCTAGTAAATAAGAGCGAAATAAAATATAGATTATATACTTGTGATTGCATGACTATAACTTCGATTAATGAATACACACATGAATTGCGTTAAAATGTTTTATTTCAAGTTTTCGAAACAATTGTTTATCGGTGTATTTATTACCTATTTGTGAACAAAATTATATATAAAAAAAATTAATTTGAAGAAAAAGCGGAAATCCTCGAAATAATATTACGATATTCAAATCACTTACTATGACAAATATTTTCATACTTTAAGAAGAGATTCTAATAATAGTTAAGAGTTGAAGATGAAGTTATTTAATGATTTAAAACATTTTAATCTATTTGGATTTTTTAAAGAATGTCTTCACAATTAAGTAACCATTGAAGAAAAAGAATTATATATAAAAAGCCACAAAATTTTTTTCTTTGTTAAAATGTCAAAGAAATTTCTAACATCATATAAAAAAGTAAATATTAAATGTATGAAAAATGATATTATTTTATGTTTCGTATATATATGTATGAATTATATTATATGTATATATTCTAAAAAATAATGTATAATAATAAAAATATCAAAATATTTCATACAACATAAAAAATGCAGATAACATTTACAATGATTGTTAGAAATTGCAATAAAAATGATTTATTCAAATGCATAAGTATATATGTATATATATATAATTACTATTTTAAATACTTCTTTTATAAAAATTAAAATAATATTTTATATATAGTAACCATTTTTTTATAATTTCAAAAAGAAAAAAAAATTATGATATCAGGGAAGACAGTATAAAAAATGCATCGATACCATTTTCAGTGATTGTTAGAAATTGCAATAAAAAATGATTTCTTCAAATACCTAAGTAACGAACAGTCATTTTATTTCACACAAAAGCTCTGCAATAATTTTTGAATTGAAAGACAGAATACTCATCTTCTGAATAAAAATAGAGATTTACTTTAAAAATTTATGATTTTCGCAGAAGAAAAGCCGATGAATAATCTAAACGCGCTGTAATTTGATATGCAGCGGACGTTTGAAATGTCCGCGAAATATATGTTTAGGAAAGTCAAATTGGATAACGCTCGAGCATTCCGAGTTAGTTGTGAAATATAAAGCTCCATTTCGTTTTCGGCATACATTTTCGATGTTGAATTTCAAATGAACTGCTCAGCGTTGGTGTATTGAAAATCTCGGCATGGGTTCAATTTGATATGGGTACGCAATAATTTTGCATACAACATTATGCAGAATGTTGCAAATGTTTATGTACATGCCAAAGCATATTTATAAAATATGACTGGCCTTATTTCATTGTATACTACCGTTAGGTAATATTGGCTGTCATAAAAAACACAACTGTTGCATTTCTTTTCGTCTAGAGTCTTTATCAAAGAGATAGATATGGGTTACATTCTTTCGAAAGAAAAACTTTCAAAATGAAGCATTTTCTTAAAATGATTTTTTTTTCCGATTGTAAAAATATTAAGTAGATTGATAGCAATCAAGAGTTCAAAGAATTTGCAAGGTAAAATTTAATTATTAAAGATTATATTTTTTAATAACAATTGTAATTTTAAGGTTATATAATGTGTATAATATATAAGTTTATATGTGTGATATTTAAGGTTATATATGGTGTGCAATATACAACTTATATGTGCAATATATAAGGTTGTATATAGTGTATAATATATAAGTTTATAAGTGAAATATTTAAGATTTTTTATAAATAAGTTTATATGTGCAATGTTTAAGGTTTTTATATATATATATATATATAAGTTTATATGTGCACTGTTTAAGGTTTTTATATATATATATATATATAAGTTTATATGTGCAATATGTAGGGTTATATATAGTGTAAGTTATAAACATAATCTTACATGAGATGTTAACTTCCTAACAGATATTACAGGATATTTTGGGAAGAGGGATCCCAGTTCGAATGTCCAAGAGCCCATGTGTTCTCATGGAAAGCGGGGCAGCTTCTTTGTGATGAAGCATCAGTAGGTAGAAGTTGGACTTGGTTCCGTGACGCTGAAGAAGGAGGGAAATGCCTTCCGGGAGGTCTTTTATGAGGGATCCCATATGATACCCCGTATTTGAGTATCATATGGGAGAAAACCCGGAAAACTCCCATCAGGTAGAACAATTAATGAGCCGAGATGCTGAACATGCCATACGCCATCGACTCTCCACGTTTTTTGAAACAGTGTCTATAATAAAGTCCCCAGAAAATTGAATCTCCATCTTAATACTCTCCAGGAGCGACGTTGCCACTGAACCACAAGTCGGACAATTTTTTTTTTGTTACAAGTATTAAAATAAGAATATAAGAAATATTAAGTAAATATTAAATGTATCAGAAATGATACTTTCTTTTATGTATCGTTATATATATATATACACTGAAGTGACAAAAGTCATGGGATACCTCTTAATATCGTGTCGGCCCTCCTTTCGCCCGGCGAAGTGCAGCAACTCGACGTGACATGGACTCAACAAGTCGTTCGAAGTCTTCTGCAGGAATATTGAGCCATGCTGTCTCGACAGACGTCCATAATTGTGAAAGCGTTGATGGTACAGGAATTTGGGCACGAACAGACCTCTCGATGATGTCCCATAAATGCTCGATGGGATTCATGTCGGGCGATCTAGGTGGCCAGATCATTCGTTGGAATTGTCCAGAATGTTCTTCAAACCCATCGCGAACAGTTGTGGCCCGGTGACATGGCACATTGTCATCCATAAAAATCCCATCGTTGTTTGGGTACATGAAGTCCATGAATGGCTGCAAGTGATCTTCAAGTAGCTGAACATAAGCATTTCCAGTCAATGTTAAGTCCAGTCGCACCAGAGGACCAAGTCCATGCCATGAAAAAACAGCCCACACCATTACGGAGCCACCACCAGCTTGAACAGTGCTTTGCTGACAGTTTGTGTCCATGGCTTCGTGGGGTCTGCGCCACACTCGAACCCTACCACCAGCTCTTACCAACTGACATCGTGACTCATCGGACCAGGCCACGGTTTTCCATTCATCTAGGGACCAACCGATATGCTTACGTGCCCACGAGAGTCGCTGCAAGCGATGTCGTTCTGTCAGTAAAGGCACTCGAGTCGGTCTTCTCTGGAATAGCCCAAGAAAGCTAAATTTCTCCGCACAGTTCTAACAGACAAGTCCCTTGTACGTCCCACATTGATTTCTGCGGTTATTTGACGCAGTGTTGCTTGTCTGTTAGAATTTACGACTCTTTGCAGACGTCGCCGGTCTCGATCGTTAAGTGCAGGCGGTCGACCACTGCGCTGTCCATGGTGGGATGTTATGCCTGAAATTTCATACTCTCGGCACACTCTTGACACAGTGGATCTGGGAATATTGAATTCCCTAACGATTTCCGTAATGGCATGACCCATGCTTCTAGCTCCAACTAACATTCCGCGTTCAAAGTCTGTTAATTCCCGTCGTGCGGTCATCATCACGTCAAAACCTCTTCACATGAATAACTTGAACAGAAATGAAAGCTCTGCGAAAGCACTGCGCAGTTATACCTGTTCTACGTGATGCTAATGCCATCTGAAAATTTGCATATTGCTATCCCATGACTTTTGTCACTTCAGTGTATTGTACTTTAAATATTTCTGTTTTATTAGAGTTAAAAAAATATTTAATATATAATATCCATTTTTTAATAATTTCAGAAGGAAAAATGATGATATCAGGGGAGACACCATAAAAAATGTATCGGTAACATTTTCTATGATTGTTAGAAATTGCAATAAAGAATGATTTCTTCAAATATCTAAGTAACGCACAGCAATTTTTTCATACAAAGCTCCGCAATAATTTCTGAATTGAAAGGCGAAATACTCCCCTTCTGAATAAAAACGGAGATTAGCTTTAAAAATTTATGATTTTCACAGAAGAAAAGACGATGAATAATCTAAACGTATCGTAATTTGATACGCACGCGGACGTTCGAAATGTCCGCGAAATATATGTTTAGGAAAGTCAAATTGGAAAACGTTCGAGCATTCCGAGTTAGTTGTGAAATATAAAGCTTCATTTCGTTTTTGGCGTAAATTTTCGATGTTGAATTTCAAATGAACTTTTCAGCTTTGGTGTATTGAAAATATCAGTATGGGTTCAATTTGTTACGGGAACGCAGTAATTTTGCATAAAACATTATGCAGAATGTTGCAAATGTTTATGTATATGTCAAAGCATATTTATAAAATATGACTGGCCTTATTCCATCGTATACTATCGTCCGGTAATATTGGCTGTCATAAAAATTCCAACTGTTGCATTTCTTTTCGTCTACATTCTTTATCAAAGAGATAGTTATTGGCCTACATCTTTTTTCAATGAAAAATCTTAAAAAAAGAAACGTTTTTTTTTAAATATTTTTTTTTCCTATTGTAAAAATTATTAAGTAGATCAATAATTTAACGAATTAACAGTTTAACGAATTTTCAAGGTAAAATTTAGTTATTAAAGAACGTATTTTGTTTACAATGATAGTATTTTTAAGCTTATATAAAGTGTTTGTATACATAAATTATGAGACTATATATAACTTTAAATATATCATTATATATAAATTTATATATGTGCAATATTTAAAGTTATATAAAGTGTGTAATATATAAGTTTATATTTGCAATATTAAATGTTATATATAAGTATATATGTGCAATATTTAAGGTGTTAGATATAGGTATATAAGTTTATATGTGCAATATTTAAGGTTACATATAGTGTGCTTTATGAACATAATCTTACAAGTGATGGAAGCTTTCTAATAGATATTACAGTGTATTTTGGGACGAAGGATGCCAGTTCGAATGTCCAAGATCCCATGGGTTCTCATGGGAAGGGGGGCACCTTCTTTGTGATGAAGCACCAGTAGTACTTCAGCACCAGTGGACTTGGCTCCCAGACGCTAAAGAAGGAGGGAAGTGCCTTCCCGGAGGGCTTTTTGGGGTAACTGCAGCGTATATGCGTATCGTATGGGAAAGAACCCGAAAACTCTCACCAGGTAGTTCGAAGTGACGATTCAAGTTTCTGAAAATTACAAACGCCATCGAGACTCCTTGTTTTTTGAAACAGTGTCTACAACAAAGTCACCAGCAGACTGAACATCCACCCTAATGCTCACCAGCAGCGACTTTGGCACTGAACCGCAAGCCGGACAAATATATTTTTTTTGTTACAAGTAATAAAATGAGAATACCACATAAAAGAAAAAATAAATGTATAAAGAAATGTAACATTGTATGATACATTGTTATATATACATATGCTTTCTATATATTCTTTTTTTTTATCAAAAACCAAAAAAAAAAATTTAACATATATTGTCATTTTTTTATAATTTCAAAAAAGAAAAATGATGATATCAGGGTAGACATCATAAAAAATGCATCGATATCATTTTCAACGATTGTTAGAAAATGCAATAAAAAATGATTTCTTCAAGTACGTAAGCAATGAACAGCTATTTTTTTCACACAAAGCTCCACAATAATTTCTGAATTGAAAGGCAAAATACTCCCCTTCTGAATAAAAATAAAGATTTACTTTAAGAATTTATGATTTTCGCAGAAGAAAAGCCGATGAATAATCTAAACGCGCTGTAATTTGATATGCACGCGGACGTTTGAAATGTCCGCGAAATATATGTTTAGGAAAGTCAAATTGGATAACGCTCGAGCATTCCGAGTTAGTTGTGAAATATAAAGCTCCATTTCGTTTTCAGCATGAATTTTCGATGTTGAATTTCAAATGAACTGCTCAGTGTTGGCGTACTGAAAATCTCAGCATGGGTTCATTTTTATATGGGAACGCAATAATTTTCCATTAAACAATATACAGAATGTTGCAAATGTTTATGTATATGCCAATGCATATTTATAATATCTGACTGGCCTTATTTCATCATATACTGCCATTCGGTAATATTGGCTGTAATAAGAATCACAACTGTTGCATTTCTTTTAGTCTAAATCAGGGGTCTCCAAACTACGGCCCGCGGGCGAAATCCGGCCCGCGAGTGCTATCAATCCGGCCCGCGACAGCGAATAGCTTATTGTTGCTGTAATAAGTTGGATAAAAAAATACAGGGATCGCTGTAATACTCCAAATACTGCGATCTTGAAGTGAGTGGAATACACCAGAACTTTCTCGAACCAATGAGATTATTCACGAATGTTTAATTATTACTGCGCTTTCGATACTGCTAGTACCATATGTTAGCAATAAAGGATACTACCTACCTATTTCCGCTTTTGACCACTATGACGTCAAGTGTCACGGTCGATCGATATACACAATAGTAATTGTAGTAATTGAAACAGCGAATTTAGCAATATATAAATATATATGTGCAATATTTAAGGTTTTATATATATATATATAAGTTTATATGTGAAATATTTAAGGTTATATATTGTGTGCTTTATAAACATATTCTTACATGAGATGGAAGCTTCCTAATGGATATTACAGTGTATTTTGAGACGAGGGATCCCAGTTCGAATGTCCAAGATCCCACGTGTTCTCATGGAAAGAGGGGGCAGCTTCTTTGTGATGAAGCACCAGTAGGTAGAAGTTGGACTCGGCTCCGTGACTCTGAAGAAGGAGGGAAGGGCCTTCCGGGAGGTCTTTTATGTGGGCTCCCATATGATACCCCGTATTTGAGTATCATATGGGAGAAAACCTGGAAAACTCAAATCAGGTAGAACAATTTATGAGCCGAGATGGTGAACATGCCATACGCCATCGAGTCTCCACGTTTATTGAAGCAGTGTCTATAGTAAAGTCACCAGCAATTTGAATCTCCATCTTAATACTCTCCAGGAGCGACGTTGTCACTGAACCACAAGTCGGACAATTTTTTTTTGTTACAAGTATTAAAATAAGAATATAAGAAATATTAAGTAATTATTAAATGTATAAGAAATGATACTTTCTTTCATGTATCGTTATATATATATATATATTGTACTTTAAATATTTCTGTTTTATTAGAGTTAAAGAAATATTTAATATATAATATCCATTTTTTAATAATTTCAGAAGGAAAAATGATGATTTCAGGGGAGACACCATAAAAAATGTATCGATAACATTTTCTATGATTGTTAGAAATTGCAATAAAGAATGATTTCTTCAAATATCTAAGTAACGCACAGCAATTTTTTCATACAAAGCTCCGCAATAATTTCTGAATTGAAAGGCGAAATACTCCCCTTCTGAATAAAAACTGAGATTAGCTTTAAAAATTTATGATTTTCACAGAAGAAAAGACGATGAATAATCTAAACGCATCGTAATTTGATATGCACGCGGACGTTCGAAATGTCCGCGAAATATATGTTTAGGAAAGTCAAATTGGATAACCTTCGAGTATTCCGAGTTAGTTGTGAAATATAAAACTCCATTTCGTTTTCGGCATAAATTTTCGATGTTGAATTTCAAATGAACTGTTCAGCGCTTTGGTGTATTGAAAATCTCAGTACGGGTTCAATTTGATATGGGAACGCAGTAATTTTGCATAAAACATTATGCAGAATGTTGCAAATGTTTATGTGCATGCCAAAGCATATTTATAAAATATGACTGGCCTTATTTCATCGTGTCTCCAATTCGGTTATATTGGCTGTCATAAAAATCACAACTGTTGCATTTCTTTTCATCTGGATTCTTTATCAAAGCAATAGTTATGGACTACATCCTTTTAAAAGGAAATATTTTCAAAATGTAACAATTAATGCAACAATGTAATGTAAATTATTAAAGATTATATATTTTTTAAAATCCTAATCGTATTTTTAAGATTATATAATGTGTTTAATATATAAGGTTATATGTGCAATATTTGAAGTTATATATGGTGTGTAATATATAAGTATATATGAGAATATTTAATGTTATATATAGTGTGCAATTTATAGTTTATATGAGCAATATTTAAGGCTACATTTAATGTACTTTATAAACATAATCTTACATAAGATGGAAACTTCCTAATAGATATTAAAGTGTAATTTGGAACCAGAGATCCCAGTTCGAATGTCCAAGATTTCATGTGCTCTCATGGAAAGAGGGAAAGGGGATCAATTTCTTTGGGATGAAGCACCCGTAGGTAGAAGTTTGATTTGGCTTCATGACGCTGAAAAAGAAGGGAAGTCCCTTCCCGGATGTCTTTTATGGAGGGACTACCCCGTATTTGAGTATCGTATGGAAGGAAACCCAGAAAACTCCCACCAAGTAATCCGAACTGAGAAGGCAAGATGCTGAACATCCCAAACGGCATCGAGACTCCTCGTTTTTTGAAACAGTGGCTACAACAAAGTCGTCAGTAATGCTCATCATCGGCACGTATTGCCACTAAACCGCAAGACGGGCAAATATTTTTTGTCAAAAGTAGTAAAATGAGAATATCGTATAAAAAATATTAAGTAAATATTAAATGTACGAGAAAGGATACATTGTTTTATGTATTGATATACATATATGTATATATATATACTATTTTAAATATTTCTCATTTATTAAGTTAAAAAAATATTTAACATATAATGTCCATTTTTTTATAATTTCGAAAAAGAAAAAAAGACGATAACAGGGAAGACATCATAAAAAATGCATCTATACCATTTTCTATGATTGTTAGAAATTGCAATACAAAATGTTTTCTTCAAATACCTAAGTAACGAACAGCTATTTTCTCATACAAAGCTCTGCAATAAGTTGTGAATTGAAAGGCGAAATACTTCCTTTCTGAATAAAAATAGAGATTTACTTTAAGAATTTATGATTTTCGCAGAAGAAAAGTCGATGAATAATATGAACGCGCTGTAATTTGATATGCACGCGGACGTTTGAAATGTTCGCGAAATATATGTTTAGGAAAGTCAAATTGGATAACGTTCGAGCATTCCGAGTTAGTTGTGAAATATGAAGCTCCGTTTCGTTTTCGGTATAAATTTTCTATGTTGAATTTCAAATGAACTGCTCAGCGTTGGTGTATTGAAAATCTCAGTACGTGTTCAATTTGATATGAGAACGCAGTAATTTTGCATAAAACATTATGCAGAATGTTTCAAATGCTTATGTATATGCCAAAGTTTGATGATGATGATGAATGTTACAAATGTTTATAAAATCTGACTGGCCTTATTTCATCGTATATTACCTTATTTTATCGTACCATTCGGTAATATTAGCTGACATAAAAATCACAACTGTTGCTTTTTTTTGGTCTAGATTCTTCATCAAAGAGATAGCTTTGGGTTACATTCTTTAAAAAAACTTTCGAAATGAAACATTCTTTTTTTTATCGAAACATAATTTTTTTTTGATTGCGAAAATTATTAAATAGATTAATAGCAACCAACATTTCAAAGCATTCACAAGGTAAAATTTATTTATTAAAGATTATTTTCTTTTTGATAATGATAGTATTTTTAAGGTTTTATAATGTGCGCAATATATGAGTTTATATGTGCAATATTTAAGATTACTATATATATATATATTGTGAAATATATTATATATTAAGTTTATATACATAATATATAAGTTTATATGTGCAATATTTAAGGTTATATATACTATACTTTATAAACATAATATAACATGAGATGAAAGCTTCCTAATAGATATTACAGTGTATTTTGGAACGAGGGATCCGAGTTCGAATGTTCAAGATCCCATGTGTTCTCATGGAAAGGGTTGTGTTGAAGCACCAGAAAGTAGAAGTTTGACTTGGCTCCGTGACGCCGAAGAAGGAGCGAAGTGCTTTCCGGGAGGGCCTTTATGGAGTAACTATCCCTTTTTACGTATCGTAAGGGTGAAAACCCGGAAAATTTCCAGCAGGTAGACCGATTTACGAAGTAAGAGGCTGAACAAACGAAATCGAGCCTCCTCGTTTTTTGAAACGGCGTCTACAACAAAGCAGCCAGCGGATTAAACCTCCGCCCTAATGCTCACCAGCAGCGCACGTTGCCCCTAAACCACAAGTCTGGCAAATATTTTCATTTGTTAAGTAATAAAATGAGAATACCATATAAAATAAAGAAATACTAAATAAATATTAAAAGTAAGAGAAATGATACATTGTGCTATGTATTGTCATATGTACAAATGTTATATATAAATATATATATTCTTTTTTTATCAAAACTAAAAATTATTTAAACATATATTGATCCGTTTTTATAATTTCAAAAGAAAAAAGGATGATATCAAGGCAGACATCTTACAAAATGCATCGAGAACATTTTCTATGATTGTTATAAATTGCAATAAAAAATGATTTCTTCAAATACGTAAGTAACGAACAGCTATTTTTTTCGCACAAAGCTCTACAATAATTTCCGAATTGAAAGGCAAAATACTCCCCTTCTGAATAAAAATAGAGATTCACTTTAAGAATTTAAGATTTTCACAGAAGAAAAGCCGATGAATAATCTAAACGCATCGTAATTTGATATGCACGCGGACGTTCGAAATGCCCGCGAAATATATATTTAGGAAAGTCAAATTGGATAACGCTCGAGCATTCCGAGTTAGTTGTGAAATATAAAGCTCCATTTCGTTTTCGGCATACATTTTCGAAGTTGAATTTCAAATGAACTGCTCAGCGTTGCTGTATTGAAAATCTCGGCATGGGTTCAATTTAATATGGGAAGGCAGTAATTTTGCACAAAACATTATGCAGAATGTTGCAAATGTTTATGTATATGCCAAAGCATATTTATAAAATCTGACGTCTTATTTCCTCGCGTCTACCATTCGGTAATATTGGCAGCCCTAAAAAATCACAACTGTTGAATTTCTTTTCGTCTAGATTCTTTATCAAAGACTTAATGGTAGTTATAGTTATGGGTTACATTCTTTAAAATAAATCTTCCAAAATGAATCATTTTATGAAATAATTTTTTTCTGATTATAAAAGTATTAAATTGATTAATAGCAACCAACAATTCAAATAATTTGCAAGATAAAATGTAATTATTAAAGATTATATTTCTTTTATCATTGTAATCTTAAGGTTATATTTATCATGATCGTATTATATATTTAAGGTTACACGCACACACACACACACATATATATATATATATGTATGTATATATATTGTAAATTGTAAATTTGTTGATAAAAGTGTACTTTTTATATTATGTTTTTTATTTTTATTTAATTTTAATTCTTTGAATATAATATAAAATATTCATTTTGTTTTCCAGCTGTATCTTAGAGAAAATAGAAAAATGTAGGGAATAGAATAATATTAAAATACAGTTATTCGTTACAATAACTAAGACTATCGATTTTTTTCGTATACTTATATCGGATATGCATAGTTTTGGAAATTCAGATGTGTTTTTGTTGTTTCTTATGCCTCTTGGTAGAAAACAATAGCTAGGCCAAGTCCAAGAACCATTGTGTTCTTATAGTATGAGGGAAAGGGGGGCAGCTTCTTTGTGATGAAACACCAGTAGGTAGAAGTTTGACTTGGCTCCGTCTCGCTGAAGGAGATAAGTGGCTTCCGTGAGGACCTCTAGGGGGAACTAGCCGATATTTGAGTATCGTATGGGAGAAAACTCAGAAAACTCCCACAAGGTAGACCGAACTAACGAGGCAAGATGCTAAACTCCTAGGTCTATATATATATATATATATATATATTGTACTTTAAATATTTCTTTTTTATTAAACATTTGCACATTTTTATTAAACATTTATTTTATTTACCATATAATGTCCATTTTTTTATAATTTCAGAAGGAAAAACGATGATATCAGGGGACATAGCATAAAAAATGCATCGATACCATTTTCAACGATTGTTCAAAATTGCAATAAAAAAGGATTTCTTCAAACAAATAAGTAACGAACAGCTATTTTTTTTTCACACAAAGCTCCGCAATAATTTCTGAATTGAAAGGCAAAATACTCCCCTTCTGAATAAAAATAGAGATTTGCTTTAAAAATTTATGATTTTCGCAGAAGAAAAGCCGATGAATAATCTGAACGCCCTGTAATTTGATATGCACGCGGACGTTTGAAATGCCCGCGAAATATATGTTTAGGAAAGTCAAATTGGATAACGTTCGAGTATTCCGAGTTAGATGTGAAATATAAAGCTCCATTTCGTATAGGCATACATTTTCGATGTTGAATTTCAAATGAACTGTTCAGCGCTTTGGTGTATTGAAAATCTCAGTACGGGTTTCATTTGATATGGGAACGCAGTAATTTTGCATGAAACATTATACAGAATGTTGTTTATGTTTATGTATATGCCAAAGGATATTTATAAAATCTGACAGGGCGTATTTCATCGTATACTACCATTCGATAATATTGGCTGTCATAAAAGTCACAACTGTTGCATTTCTTTTCGTCTAGATTCTTCATCAAAGAGATATTTATGGGTTACATTCTTTTAAAAGAGAAAACTTTCAAAATGAAACATTTTTTTTAAAATAATTTTTTTTCCGATTTAAAAATATTAAATAAATAGATTAATAGCAACCAACAGTTCAAAGCATTTGCAAGATAAAATTTAATTATTAAAGATTATATATATATTTTTTTCATGATCGTATTTTTACGGTTATATAATGTGTGTAATTTAAAAGATTATATGTTCAATATTTAATTTTATATAATTAAGTTTATATATGCAATAATTAAGTTTATATATGCAATAATTAAGTTTATATATAGTGTGCAATATATAAGTTTATAAGTGCAATATTTTAGGTTATAATAGTGTACTTTATAAACATAATCTTACATAAGATGGAAGCTTACAGAGATATATTACAGTGTATTTTGGATCGAGGGATTCCAGTTCGAATATTTATGATCCCATGTGTTCACATGGAAAGAGGGAAAGGGGACCAACTTCTTTGTGATAAAACATCAGTAGGTAGAAGTCTGACTTGGATCCGTGATGCTGAAGAAAGAGGGAAGTCTTTTATGTTGGAATTACTCCGTATTTGTCTATCGTATGAGTGAAAACCTGGAAAATTTCCACCAGGTAGACCGATTTAAGAGGGAAGAGGCCGGACGGTGTCTACAACAAAGCTGGCAGCGGATTAAACCTCAATAATAATGCTCACCACCGGCGTACGTTGCCACTGAGCCACGAATCTATTTTTTTGCAAGTGGCAAAATGAGAATACCGTATAAAAAAAGAAATACTAAGTAAAATATTAAATGTATGAGAAATGATACATTGTTCTATGTATTGTTGTACATACATATGTTATATATACATTCTTTTTTTATAAAATTTAAAAAATTACCCAGTTTTTTATAATTTCAGGAAGGAAAAATGATGATATCAGGGGAGACATCATAAAAAATGTATCGATACCATTTTCTATGATTGTTAGAAATTGCAATAAAAAATGATTTCTTCAAGTCCGTAAGTAACGGACAGCTATTTTTTCACACAAAGCTGTACAATAATTTCTGAATTGAAAGTCAAAATACTCCCCTTCTGAATAAAAATAGAGATTTACTCTAAAAATGTATGATCTTCACAGAAGAAAAGCCGATGAATAATCTAAACGCGCTGTAATTTGATATGCACGCGGACGTTTGAAATGTCCTTGGAATATATGTTTAGGAAAGTCAAATTGCATAACGTTCGAGTATTCCGAGTTAGTTGTGAAATATAAAGCTCCATTTCGTTTTCGGCATTAATTTTAGATGTTGAATTTCAAATGAACTGTTCAGCGTTGGTGTATTGAAAATCTCGGCATGGGTTCAATATGATATGGGAACGCAGTAATTTTGCATAAAACATTATGCAGAATGTTGCAAATGTTTATGTATATAATATACATATTTATAAAATCCGACTGGCCTTATTTCATCACGTCTACCATTCGGTAATATTGCCTGTCATAGAAATCACAACTGATGCATTTTTTTCCGTCTATATTCTTTATCAACGAGATAGTTATGGGTTTCATTCTTTTAAAAAAAGTTACACTATGAAACATTCTTTTAAGTAATTTTTTTCGATTATAAAAATTAATAGCAACCAACAGTTCAAAGAATTTGCAAGGTAAAATTTCATTATTAAAGATTATGTTTTTTTTATCATGTTAGTATTTTTAAGGTTATATAAAGTGTTTAGTATATAAGGTTATATGTGCAATATTTAAGGTTATATATAGTGTGCTTTATAAACATAATCTTACATGAGATGGAAGCTTCCTAATAGATATTACAGTGTATTTTGGAACGAGGCTCCCAGTTCGAATGTCCAAGATCCCACGTGTTCTCATGGAAACAGGGACAGCTTTTTTGTGATGAAGCACTAGTAGGTAGAAGTTTGACTTGGCTCCGTGATGCTGAAGAAGGAGGGAAGGGCCTTCCGGGAGGTCTTTTAGGGGGATATTTGCGTATCGTATGGGAGGAAACATGGAAAACGCACACCAATTAGTCCGATTTACGAGGCAAGACGCAGAACATCGCAAACGCCATGATCAAATGAACTGTTGAGCTCGTTACTGTATTGAAAATCTTATTTTATCATATACTACCATTCGGTAATATCAGTTGCCATAAAAATCATAACTGTTGCATTTCTTTTCGTCTACATTCTTTATCAAAGAGATAGTTATGGATTTCATTCTTTTACAATGAAAAAACTTTCAAAATGAAAAATTCTTTTAAGTGATTTTTTTTCCGATTGTAAAAATTATTAAATAGAATAATAGCAACCAACAGTTCAAAGAATTTTGTAAGGTAAAATTTAATTATTAAAGATTATATATATTTTTTTATCATGATAGTATTTTTAAGGCTATATAATGTGTTTAATATATAAGTTTATATGTTCAATATTTATGGTTATATATAGTGTACTTTATAAACATAATCTTACATGAATTGGAACCTTCCTAATAGATATTATAGTGTATTTTGGAACGAGGGATCCCAGTTCGAATATCCAAGTTCCCATCTGTTCTCATGGAAAGAGGGGCAGCTTTTTTGTGATGAAGCACTAGTAGGTAGAAGTTTTACTTGGCTCCGTGACGCTGAAGAAGGTGGGATGTGCCTTCCGGGAGGGATTTTATGGGGGAACTACTCCGTATTTGCGTATCAAATAGGGGAAAACCCAGAAAAATCTCACCAAGTAGTCCGAATAAACAAGGAAAGATGCTGAACATCCCAAATGCTATCGAATATGCTCTTTTTTTGAAACAGTATCTACGACAAAGTCACCAGCAGATTGAACTTGTATCCTCATGCTAACAAGGGGCGCACGTTGCCACTGATTCACGAGTCGGGCAACTCCTTTTTGTTAAAAGCAATAAAATGAGAATGCCAAATAAAAGAAAGTCTTCGAAGAAGCTCTTCGTCTTCTTTTGAGTTTAGGGAATAGCCAGAAGTCACACAGTGTGAATACGGTGGTTGTGGAAGTGTGAGCTGGGCGCATTCATTGTTTTCGGTATCAAGATTTGACACGTTTGAGGCCCAAAATAGAATTGATCGATCCTTTAGAATTTTCAACACCATCATTAAGGTTTCTAATTGCAAATCGACGGTTTGCAAGCACCAAATCTTTAATTTTTTGGACGTGAACTTCGTCGGTTGAGGTTGATGGTCGACTAGAGGACTCTTCGTTTTCAACGCGTTCTCTGCCTTCTTAGAATTGTTTATACCACATCTAAACATTTCTTTCCGATATAGGAATGCTACCCGAATGCCTTCTGCAACATTCTATGCGTTTCCGCAAACAAAATTTAATGCATATTCTTTGCTCAATTAATTCAGACATTTCAAAAATCGCCTTAATTAGTTTTAGCGTCTCACAAAGCCAAGCGTAACTCAAACACTAATGAATATTTTGACGTCAAATTTCAGACAGATATCACGGACAGTGCCAGCAACCTAAAAAAGAAGAAAAATTGCTATTCCATAAGCTCCGGGAATTTTAAATTGAAAATTTTTCTTACTATATGAACACAGTAGTAAGTAAGTATTAAATGTATGAGACATCATACATTATTCTATGTTATATATATATATATATATATATATATATATATATAAATATGTATATATATATATTCTTATATATATATGATATATTCTTTTTTTTATCATAACTAAAATTTATTGAACGTATATTGACCATTTTCTTACAATTTCAAAAAGAAAAAATGACGATATCAGGGAAGACTGCATAAAAAAGGCATCGATACCATTTTCAACGATTGTTAGAAATTGGAATAAAAAATGATTTCATAAAATACCTAAAGAACGAACAACTATTTTTTCACACAAAGCTCTGCAATAATTTCTGAATTGAAAGGCAAAATACTCCCCTTCTGAATAAAAATAGAGATTTACTTTAAAAATTTATGATTTTCACAGAAGAAAAGACGATGAATAATCTAAACGCATCGTAATTTGATATGCACGCGGACGTTCGAAATGTCCGCGAAATATATGTTTAGGAAAGTCAAATTGGATAACATTCGAGCATTCCGAGTTAGTTGTGAAATATAAAGCTCCATTTCGTTTTCGGCATAAATTTTCGACGTTGAATTTCAAATGAACTGCTCAAAGTTGATGTATTGAAACTCAGTACGGGTTCAATTTGATATGGGAACGCAGTAATTTTGCATGAAACATAATGCAGAATGTTGCAAATGTTTATGTATATGCCGAAACATATTTATAAAATCTGACTGGCCTTATTTCATCGCGTCTGCCATTCGGTAATATGAGCTGTCATAAAAATCACAACTGTTGCATTTCTTTTAGTCTGGATTCTTTATCAAGGTGATAGTTATGAGTTACATTCTTTCAAAGGAAAAGCTTTCAAAATGAAACATTTTATAAAATAATTTTTTTTCCGATTGTAAAAGTATTAAACAGATTAATAGCAACCAACAATTCATAGAATTTGCAATTTATAATTTAATTATTAAAGATTATATATATATATATTTATAATGATGTGTGTAATATAAAAGATTATATGTGCAATATTTAAAGTTATTTATTATGTGCATTATAAACGTAATCTGACTTGAGATGGAAACTTCCTAATAGATATTGGATTACCTTTACAATTTGAAAGATGTATAGGCAAAAGATTACATGATATTTTTCAAATATTGATGTATAAATGGGATATTATAATTGTATTATAATTATAGTTATTAAATTCAAGCCAATTATGTAACTCTTAAATATCATTAATTTAAAATAGACATTCTTTATGTAATATAAAGATTTCATTCATGGTTTCCGTGTATAAGAATTACGCCTATAAATATTATTTTCCAAATGGTAACACTGACTGATGTAGGTACGTGATTCCGGTGTGTATTTTTCATTTCAAAGAATAACCATTAATTATCCAATGAGTTTTTTTTTGTAAGGCATTGCACCTAATCTTTAAAAAAGAAATCGTCTTTCTTTGTTAAAAAAAAAAAAAGAAAATCAGTTTGCACAAACATTTATGTTTTTTAAACCCACTTAAGAATGTGCTCATATTTCATAACTGAAAAAAAAAATATAAAAAAAATAATAATTTCGATCATTTTGAAAATGTTCAGATGATATAACACTCATTTACTTATTAAACTGTGTTAACTACATTAATGATTTAATACATAAAAAAATGAATCTAAAAAAACAACAACTGAAAGATGTTTTATTTCAAGTACTTCTTTCTAACATTAATTTTAAAAACGAGTGCTTAAAAAAATCCTTTCCCCTTTCACATTTTTCTTTCTAAATAAAGAACCTAATCATAAATCTGGACTATAACATACGATAATTTATTAGACAAACGAATAAAAAAGAACATCGAATGCAAATAATAATAAAAAAAAGAAAGAAAAAAAAGGGAATTTTATTCATTATCTTTTAGTATTGAAATTAGACCCACATAAACCAGGGGAAAAAAAAAAGAGCAAAAAAGTATTAAATTATTACAGGGAATTTTTTAAATTTTTTTTCCCTTTTATTTTTCTTCGCGTTTTCCCTAAGTAGGAAATGTAGATAATTCGATTTTTCTACTACATGGTAATTGCACTCCGGATGGGAAGTTTGCCGGGGAGGGAAAAATTTCGCCTGTCTTCCTTAATTATCTGGTTATTTGTTATTAAATATTAAAATGAGCAAAAGAATAATAATAAAAAAAAGAAACGAAGTTGATTTTTATGCCGTCCTGCAGTGGCTATTAAAAGGAATATGTTTTCAGGAATGCTTAAATAAAGCGTAGTTTTGTACACAAATTTTAATTATTTTTCTACAATAAAAAATAATTGGATTTTTTTATGAACCCTGTGAAGATTCTGTGTAAATAATTTGAAGAGGAATCCTGGCGTTTGCTTTTCATATTAAACAAGAAAAAGGGATTTTATGGACTGAAAGGGAAAATAAAGCATTTAAAGGCAAAATTTAGTATTCATTATTTCTGTAATATATTTAGGTGATTTAATCTTGATTCATTAATTTGCACGTAAAGTTACACTATGCTATACAAAGTTTCTTTAAGAAAAATCTAGATTCTTATAAATCATTTCTACAAAGTTCGTCTTATTTTAATATTGAAAATTGTTGTTCTACTTGTGAAACCTTGTTCATCTACACAATATTTCCAACACCAAACAGCTGGTTATAATATCGTCAAATTTCGACATTTTCGTTTTAAACTCAGAATTTGAATTTTTACAAAAATTAATATTTTCAAGGTTCGTTCTCAAGTTTTTTCCTCGTCAATATCTCTGATGCTATAATACAAAGTAACAGTAATAATAAAGAGACTAATTTGCTATATTATAATCAAATTGTATTTTTTAGTACGAACCGTCTATTTTTTTAATTCTGTTTTCTTACTAAAATCCTTTTCGTAAAATAATAATTTGTGATAAGATTATATGACCTGAGTAAAAGGGGAAGTATAAATTATTATAAGTATATATTGCGTAATATAATATATGTTGATGTGGGTAGAAACTTATGTGAGTATATGTTAATGTAACTTATTATAAGCAGTTATTGTGTAATAAACCATAAATAGATGTTGATGTAACTTACTATAATTGGACTTACTGTATTTACCGCTAGTACTTGAACACCAGGAGTTGGTCCCCAGCGCCAGAGCGCCAGGCACTCAGCCATCAGGTCCTAGATTCAGTTATATATAGTTATATATAGTATAAAAAAAAAAATACGAAGTTTATCGATTTCAACATTGCATTCTTTTGAAAATTTTTCTTATTAATTTTTCCTAACTAATGTTAATGAATAAATTTAGGAGTGTACATTTCTAAATTAACCTATTGTATTGGTTTATGAAGCATATTTTCAATATAGAATAAATATAACACAGTAAAAATATAATTGTTTTGAGTTTTTCATTGCAAATATAGTGTTAAGAATTTGTTATTTAGTTTTAAAATGTATGTAACAACACTAAAACGTAACAGGAAATCTGAATATTGCCAAATCAAAAGGCATCGATAAATTTTAACTAACCATTTAGAAGATTTATTCGGTTAAAAAATAAAAAATAGTTTTGTTACGAATAAAGAATAAAATAAGCATGCACAAACATTTATGTTTTTTAAAGCCACTTAAGAATGTACTCGTATTTCATAATTAAAAAAAATAAATAAAAAATAAAAACCTAACCTTCGATGATTTTGAAAATGTTCAGATGATATAACACTCCTTTACTTAATGAACTGTGTTAACTACATTAATGATTTAATGCAGAAAAAAATTAAATGAATTTTAAACCAAGGAAAAAAAAACATGAAAGATGGTTTATTTCAAGTCCTTCTAACATTAATTAAAAAAAAAAAAAAAAAACTTCTTCCCCTCGACATTTTTCTTTCTAAATAAAGAACCTAATCATAAATCTGGACTATAACAAACGATAATTTATTAGACAAAGGAAAAAAAAAAAAGAACATCGAAGGTAAATAATAATAAAAAAAGAATAAACTGGAATTTTATTCATTATCTTTTACTACTGAAATTAGATCCATATAAACCAGGGCAAAAAAGAACAAAAAAGTATTAAATTATTACAGGGAAGTTTTTTAATGTTTCTTTCTCTTTTATTATTTTTCGCGTTTTTCCCTGTAGATAATTCGATTTTTCAACTGCATGGTAATTGCACTCCGGATGGGAAGTTTGCCGGGGGAGGGAGAAATTTCGCCTGTCTTCCTTAATTATCTGGTTATTTGTTATTAAATATTAAAATGAGCAAAAGAATAATAAAAAAAGAAAGAAACGATGTTGATTTTTATGCCGTCCTGCAGTGGCTATTAAAAGGAATATGTTAATATGTTTTCAAGGAATGCTTAAATAAAGGAAAGTTTTGTACACACATTTTAATTATTTTTCTACAATAAAAAATAATTGGATTTTTTTATGAACATTCTGAAGATTCTGTGTAAATAACTTGAAGAGGAATCCTAGCGTTTGCTTTTCATATTAAATAAGAAAAGGGAATTTTTTGGACTGAAAGGGAAAATAAAGCATTTATAGGCAAAATTTAGTACACTTTATTTCTATAATATATTTTGTTCGTTTGAACCTGATTCATTAACTTGCACGTAAAGTTACACTGTGTTTTACAAAGATTCACTCGGAAAACTCGAGATTCTTATAAATCTTTTTTGTAATGTCGTCTTATTTTAATATTGAAAATTCAATATTTGTTTTTCTACAATAGTGCTAAGGCGAAACACACAACTGGTTATAATATCACTAAATATCATTGCTTTGTTTTAAAACACAGAATTTGGATTCTTACCAAAATTATTAGATAAAATTCATTTTCTTTTATTTTATTTTATAAAAAAAGTAATAGCAATAATAAAAAGACTAAATTTGCTATTTATTTTATAATCACTAACATTCTCTTTTTTTAAATTCTGTTTTCTTATTAAAATTATTTTTGTTAAAAAATAATATGGGATAATAGCATAGGCCTGAGGAAACGTTCGTCTTATTTTAATATTGAAACTTCGAAGTTTGTGCTTCTACAATATTTTCAACACAAAACACCCAACTTGTTATAATATCGTCAAAGTTAATTATTTTGTTTATTTAACTCAGAATTTTGATTCTTAATAAAAATTAACTTTTCCAAGGTTGGTTCACAAGTTTATTCTTGGACAATATCCGTCATTCTATCATAAAAAATAGTAAAAAAGACTAAAATAATAACAAATTTATATGTAACAATTATTATAACAATAATTTATGAAAATATTTACAAATATTATTTTTAACACGAACATTGTTTCTCTTGTATTCTGTTTTCTCAATAAAATTATTTCCGTAAAATGACGCTGACTTTCTACGGGGTAGAGTTGTCAGCTCTACCCTTAACTGTCATATTAGATTGGAACTTACAGCTTAAAGTGGATTCCGAACCACTACAAACATCCACGGAACCGCCGGGTCTCGGACAAGAAAACCTGTGGCACCAAGCGCTAGTCACTCGGCCATCATGTCCTAGACTAAGATCATGAAATAAACTACGAAGTTCATTAATTTCAATATTGTATCCCTTTGAAGATTTTTTTCATCAAATTATCCTGACTAAGGCTAATGAATAATTTTAGGATGACCCACTTCTAAAAAAAACCCATGGTATTGGTTTATGAGGCATATTTTCAATATAAAGTAAATATAATTAAGTAAAAATAAATTTGTTTAAGGTTTTTCATGGGAAATATAGCGTTACGTAATTCAAAATTCAATTTAAAAGTATAAACATTAAAACGTAACAGGAAATCTGAATATTGCTGAAATATAATAAATTTTTAATTAACCGTATATTTATAGCATTTATTCGATTAAAAAATAAAAAAAAAGTTTTGTTAAGAATAAAGAACAAAATCAGTTTACACAAACATTTATTTTAAAACCACTTAAGAATGTACTAGTATCTCATAATTAAAAAAAATAAAAACTTAATATACGATCATTTTTGAAATGTTCAGATGATATAACACTCATTTACTTAATAAACTGTGTTAACTACATTAACGATTTCATACAGAAAAAAATGAATTTTGAGACCAAAAAAAAAAAAAAAAAAAAAAAAAATCTAAAGATGTCTTACTTACTTAATGTATTAACATTAATTTTAAAATCGAATGCTTAACATAAATCCTTCCCTCTCGACATTTTTCTTTCTAAAAAAGAACCTAATGATAAATCTGGACTATTATAACAAACGATAATTTATTAGACAAATGAAAATAAAAAAGAAAAGAACATCGAATGCAAATAATAATAAATAAAAAAAAAGAATAAACTGGAATTTTATTCAATATCTTTTACTACTGAAATTAGACTCACATAAACCAGGGCAAAAAAAAAAAAGAACAAAAAGTATTAAATTATTACAGGAAGTTTTTTAATGTTTTTTTTTCCGTTTTATTTTTCTTTGTGTTTTCCCTAAGTAGGAAATGTAGATAATTCGATTTTTCCACTGCATGGTAATTGCACTCCGGATGGGAAGTTTGCCGGGGAGGGAAAAATTTCGCCTGTCTTCCTTAATTATCTGGTTATTTGTTATTAAATATTAAAATGAGCAAAAGAATAATAAAAAAAGAAAGGAACGAAGTTGATTTTTATGCCGTCCTACAGTGGCTATTAAAAGAAATATGTTTTCAGGATTGCTTAAATAAAGGGAAGTTTTTGTACACAAATTTTAATTATTTTTGTGCAATAAAAAATAATTGGATTTTTTTATGAACCCTATGAAGATTCTGTGCAAACAACTTGAAGAGGAATCGTAGCGTTTGCTTTCCATATTAAATAAGAAAAGGGAATTTTATGGACTGAAAGGGAAAATAAAACTTTTTAAGGAAAAATTTAGTATACATTACTTCTGTAATATATTTTGGTCATTTGATCTTGATTCATTAACTTGCACGTAAAGTAACAGTGTGTTATATAAACATTCTTCACGTCAAACACTAGATTTTTATAATTTCTTTTACAAAGTTCGTCTAATTTTGATAATGAAACTTCGAAGTTTGTTCCCCTACAATATTTCTAACACAAAAACACCCAACTAATTATAATATCGTCAAATTTGATTGTATAGTTTTAAACTCAGCATTGGGATTCTTAATAAAATTAACATTTTCAAGGATCACTCTGAAGTTTATTCTTCGTCAATATCCCTGATTCTATCATAAAAATAGCAAAAAAGACTAAAATAATAAAAAATTATTATAACAATAGTCTATTATAATATTAACATATTACATTTTTTTTAGCACGAACATTATCTATTTTTATTTTTGTTTTCTTATTAAAATAATTTTCCTAAAATGCAGCTGAGTGTTTATGGGGTAGGCTTGCCAGCCTAACGTTTAACTGTCGTATTAGACCAGGACTTACAGCTCAAAGTGGATTCCAAACCACAACAAACATCTATGGAACTTCCGGGACTCGAAACCGAAAACCTGTGGCACCGATGCTAGTCGCTCGGCCATCAAGTCCCAGAATCACCTGCCTATAATAAAATATATTACGAAGTTAATTGATTTTAATATTGTGTTCTTTTGAAGATTTATCTCATTAATTTATTCTAACTAATGACAGTTAATAATTTTAGGATAATCCATTTCTATAATAACCTATGTTATTGGTTTATTAGACATATGTACAATATACAGTAAATATTATATAACTAAGTAAAAATAAATTTGTTTTGATTTTTTCATGCGAAATATAGTGGTACTTAATTTATCATTCCAATTTAAACTGTGTAACAAACACTAAAACGTAACAGGAAATCTCAATATTGGTAATATATCAGAGATTGATAACTTTTCCCTAACCGTATATTTATAGGATATATTCAATTAAAAAATAAAAAAATTTTCTTAAAAATAGTAATAAAATCAGTTTGCACAAACATTAGCTTTTTAAAACCACTTAAGAATGTACTCGTATTTCATTATTAAGAAAATAAAAATAAAAATAAAAAAACATATTCTTCGATCATTTTGAAAATGTTCAGATGTGTATAACACTCATTTACTTAATAAACTGTGTTAACTACATTAATGATTTAATTCAGAAAAATTTTTAAACAAAAAAATCTGAATCTTGTTTCAAGTGTTTTCTAACATTAATTTAAAAATCGAATACTTAAAAAAATTATTCCTCCTCGACATTTTTCTTTCTAAATAAAGAATAACTAGCAACTTTTGTACATAAAATGTAATTATTTTTCTACAATAAAAAATTATTAGATTTTTCTTATGAACCCTATGAAGCTTGTGTGCAAATAACTTGAAGAGGAATCCTAGCGTTTGCTTTTCATATTAAACAAGAAAAGGGAATTTTATGGACTGGAAGGGAAAATAAAGCATTTAAAGGCAAAATTTCGTATACATTACTTCTGTAATATATTTTGGTTATTTGATCCTGATTTATTAACTTGCACGTAAAGTTACACTGTATTATACAAACATTCTTCGCACAAACTATAGATTCTTATATATTTTTTTTTACAAAGTTCGTCTAATTTTGATATTGAAACATCGTAGTTTGTTCATCTATAATATTTCTAACACAAAACTCACAACGGATTATAATATCGTCAAATTTTATTGCTTTGTTTCAAGCAAAAAAAAAAATATATAGTGTGAAATATTATAGTGACATTAGTGAAAATTAACTTTTTCTAGGTTCGCTCTGAAGTTTATTCCACGTCAATATCAGTTCAGTCATAAAAAATGATATTACACTAATAAAAAGACATTATTATTAAATTTAATATTTTAGCACTGACATTATCTTTTTTTAATTTTGTTTTCTTAATAAAATTATTTTCATAAAATAATAATATGGGATAAGCGTATATGCCCGGAGAAAAAGTGGATATGTAACTTATTATAAGTAGTTATTGTGTAATATACCAGAAATAGATGTTGATGCAACTTACTATAACTTAGTATAATTATCATTATTTGCACTGGAATATACAGGTTTAAAGTCTTGGGTTTAAAATATTATCGCCAAATTATACATAAATTTATAATCACCAATATTAAAATATTTCAATCCATAGAATATAACACGCGATTGTAATTGCATTATAAAGTTTTATAAACAACTGGTAATAGAGAGTTTTTGCATACCGTATTTTTATAGTTCGTTTTTTTTCTCCCTAGCGCGCATGCCCGTAGGAATTTGCGCATGCGTATCTGTAATAATTTTTCCTATGAGCATACGCGCTAAGGGGAAAAAAAATATCGGACGATAAAAATACGTTAAGCAAAATTCTCTAATGTCTCGCACTATAATGAGAAAAATATATGGTATCACTCAATTTACAATAACACTTTTTTTCGATGTTTTCAAATCCTATCAGGCACTTTTTATACTTTTTTTCTGTATATTAAAATATCTTTTCGTATTATTAGACTTGGATTTAAAATATAATTGCGAAAACATTATTATCACCAATATTAAAACATTGCCGTTAATCATCTCTATGCGGAAAATATAATTCGTAAATGTTTATAAACAACTTTTAATGTCTGGGTCGATAAAGTATAATGAGAAAAAAAAGACTTTATAGTATCACTCTCTTTACAATAACAAATATTTTGGAAGTTTTCAAATCCTATCAGCCACTATTTTATACTCTTTTCCCCAGGTTCAGTAGATTTCTAAAACAGCGTTTTGACATTGGTATAAAAATAGATGAAAAGTATTAAAGAAAAAAAACACTGATTCTCAAAATTGTAAAATTTATACTATATGCTTTAAGTTTTTATTTTATTTTTATTTTTTGAATATAATATAAAATATTCATTTGATTTTCCAGCAGTGTTTCAGAGAAAACACAAAAAGTTAGGGACGAGAATAATATAACCGAATCATTCCGTACAATGACTAAGACTATCGATTTTTTCGTATACTCACTGTATATTAGATATGCATAGTTTTAGAGACTCAGATGTGTTGATGTTGTTTCTTATCCCACTTGGTAGACAGCAACATCTAGGCCAAATCCAAGAATCCGCGTGGTTTCATGGAAGGAGGGAAGGGTTCTGTTGAGAAGGAGCACTTATGGATAGAAGTCTGACTAGGTCCTTGACGCTGACTTTTTACGGGGTAAGGTTGTATGTAGTCACAACTGTACTCAACGCCTCAACTAGTGTACTGTTGTACGTATTGATTGAGTAGAACTAAGGTACTAAATCCTTACGTATTGATATGAGTACCACTAGGGTAAATTATACGCCCTACGATCTACAGACATGTTAGACCGGGACCTACAATTTAAAGTAGATTCTCGAATCCGAAAATCCGATCCGAATCCGATTCGAATCCGAAAATCTGCGGCACCTAGAGCCAAAGCGCTAGTCACACGGCTATCAAGTCCTATACTCAAATGTTTATATTAAAATAAAATAATTTACGAATTTCATTATTTTTAATATTTTATTCTTTTGTAGATTAATCTCACCAATTTATTCTAACTAATGCTAGTTAATAATTTTAAGATGATCGACTTCTAAAATAACCTATGGTATTGATTTATGAGGCATATTTTCAATATAAAATAAATAATAACTAAATGAAAAAACTGTTTTGAGTTTGACATGCAAAATATAGTGTTATGCCATTTATTATTCAATTTTAAAATGTATAACATAAGAATAAAACGTAACAAGAAATCTGAATATTGCTAAAATATCAGGCATTGATGAATTTTAACTAAACATATATTTATTTAAAGGATTTATGAGATTAAAACATAAAAAAAATATTAAGAATAAAAAATAAAAGCAGTTTGCACAAACATTTATGTTTTTTTAAAACACTTAAGAATGTACTCGTATTTCATAATTAAAAAAAGATAAAAAAATAAACTTCGATCATTTTGAAAATGTTCAGATGATATAACACTCATTTACTTAATAAACTGTGTTAACTAATGATTTAATACAGAAAAAAAAATTCAAAACAAAAAAAATCTGAAAGATGTTTTATTTCAAGTGCTTCTTTCTAACATTGAGTTTAAAATCGTATGCATAAGAAAAATCCCTTCCCCTCGACATTTTTTCTTTTCTAAATAAAGAACCTAATCATAAATCTGGACTATAACAAACGATAATTTATTAGACAAATGAAAAAAAAATCGAATGTAAATAATTATAAAAAAAAAAATAAATAAATAAACTGGAATTTTATTCATTATCTTTTACTACTGAAATTAGAACCACATAAACCAGGGCAAAAAAATAACAAAAAAGTATTAAATTATTACAGGGAAGTTTTTTAATGTTTTTTTCCCTTTTTGTTTTTCTGCGCGTTTTCCCTAAGTAGGAAATGTAGATAATTCGATTTTTCTACTGCATGGTAATTGCACTCCGGATGGGAAGTTTGCCGGGGGAGGGAAAAATTTCGCCTGTTTTCCTTAATTATCTAGTTATTTGTTATTAAATATTAAAATGAGCAAAAGAATAAAAATAAAAAAAAAAAGCTAACGAAGTTGATTTTTATGCCGTCCTGCAGTGGCTATTAAAAGCAATATGTTTCCAGGAATGCTTAAATAAAAGGGAAGTTTTGTACACAAATTTTAATTATTTTTCTACAATAAAAAATAATTGAATTTTTTTATGAACAATCTGAAGATTCTGTGTAAATAACTTGAAGAGGAATCCTAGCGTTTGCTTTTCATATTAAATAAGAAAAGGGAATTTTAGGGACTGAAAGGGAAAATAAAGCATTTAACGGCAAAATTTAGTATACATTACTTCTGTAATATATTTTGGTCATTTGACCCTGATTCATTAACTGGCTCGTAAAATTATACTGTGCTATGCAAAGATTATTCTCGCCAAACTCTAGATTCTTATAAATCGTTTTGTGAAGTGCGTCTTAATTTAATATTGAAACTTAGAACTTTGTTCCTCTATAATATTTCTAACACGAAACACACAACTGGTTATAATATCGTCAAATTTCAAAGTTTTGTTTTAAGCTCAGAATTTGGATTTTTGCTAATTTTTTCAAGATTCGTTCTCAAGTTTATTCCTCATCAATATCTCTGATTCTATAATAAAAATAACAGTAAATATAAAGAGTCTAATTTGCTATAATATTATCAAATTGTATTTTTTAGTACAAACCATTCTATTTTTTTAATTCTGTTTTCTTACTAAAATCATTTTCGTAAAATACTAATTTGGGATAAGAATATATATGTTCTGAGAAAAATGGGAAGTATAAATTATTATACGCATATATTGCGTAATATTATATATGTTGATGTGGGTAGTAACTTATGTGAGTATACGTTGATGTAACTTATTATAAGCAGTTGTTGTGTAATAAACTGTAAATAGATGTTGAGGTAACTTACTATAATTTGACATACTATTAGTATATTTACCGCTGGGACTTGAAACCCAGGACTTGGTCACCAATGCCAGAGCGCTAGTCACTCAGCTATCAGGTCCCAGACTCAGCTGTTTATATTATAATAAAAAAAATTACGAAATGTATTGATTTTAATATTGCATTATTTTGAAGATTTGTCTTATTAATTTTTCCTAACTAATGTCAATGAATAAATTTCGGATGGTACACTTCTAAAACAACCTATTGTATTGATTTATGAAACATATTTTCAATATAAAATAAATATAACTCAGTAAAAATACAATTGTTTTGAGTTTTTCATTGCAAATATGGTGTTAAGAAATTTGTTATTCAGTTTTAAAATGTATATAACAATACTAAAACGTAACAGGAAATCTGAATATTACCAAATCAACAGGCCTCGATAAATTTTAACTAACCATTTATAGGATTTATTAGGTTAAAAATAAAAAATATTTTTTTACAAATAAAGAATAAAATCAGCTTGCACAAACATTTATGTTTTTTAAAAACACTTAAGAATGTACTCGTATTTCATAATTATAAAAAATAAAAAACATAATTTTCGATCATTTTTAAAATGTTCAGAGGATATAACACTCATTTACTTAATAAACTGCTTTAACTACATTAATGATTCAATACAGAAAAAAAAAAATAAAATGAAATTAAAAAAATCTGAAAGATGTTTTATTTCAAGGATTTTCTAACATTAATTTTAAAATCGAATGCATAAAAAAAAATCCGTCCCCCTCGACATTTTTCTTTCTAAATAAAGAACCTAATCATAAATCTGGACTATAACATACGATAATTTATTAGACAAAGGGGAAAAAAAAAGAACATCGAATGTAAATAAGAATAAAAATAAGAATAAATTGGAATTTTATTCATTATCTTTTACTACTGAAATTAGACCCACATAAACCAGGGGGGAAAAGAAAATTATTAAATTATTACAGGGATTTTTTTAATGTTTTTTTCCCTTTTATTTTTCTTCGCGTTTTCCCTAAGTAGGAAATGTAGATAATTCGATTTTTCTACTGCATGGTAATTGCACTCCGGATGGGAAGTTTGCCGGGGAGAGAAAAATTTCGCCTGTCTTCCTTAATTATCTGGTTATTTGTTATTAAATATTAAAATGAGCAAAAGAATAATAATAAAAAAAAGAAACGAAGTTGATTTTTATGCCGTCCTGCAGTGGCTATTAAAAGGAATAAGTTTTTAGAAATGCTTAAATAAAGGGAAGTTTTTTTAAACAAATTTTAATTATTTTTGTGCAATAAAAACTAATTGGATTTTTTTACGAACCCTATGAAGAATCTGTGGAAATAATTTGAAGAGGAATCCCCGTGTTAGATTTTCATATTAAACAGAAAAGGGAATTTTATGGACTGAAAGGGAAAATAAAGCATTTAAAAGCAAAATTTAGTGTGTTTTACTTCTGCAATATATTTTCGTCATTTGATCCTGATTTATTGACTTGCACGTAAAGTTACACTGTGTTGTACAAAGATTCTTCTCGCCAAATTCTAGAATCTTATAAATCTATTTAGCAAATATTTTCTTATTTTTATATTTGTAACTTCGAAATGTGTTCCTCTACAATATTTCTAATGCAAAACATCCAACTAGATATAATAGCCTTAAATTTCATCGTTTTATTTATTTAACTTAGAATTTGGATTCTTATTAAAAATTAAACTTCTTTTTTAACTTTAGCTCTCAAGTTTATTCCTCGTCAATATCAATTCCATCATAAAAAATTATATTACTCGAATAAAAAGGCTAAACTTGCCATAATATTATTAAATTTAGTTTTTTAGCACTAACATTATCTTTTTTTAATTTTGTTTTCTTATTAAATATGTTATCGTAAAATAATAATACGGGATAAGAGTATATAACCTGAGAAAATGTGGATGTGAAATTTATTATAAGTAGTGTAATATTTCTAATATACTATAAATAGACGGTGATATAACTTAACTTACTATAATTGTAATTATTTGTACTGGAATATACAGTTTTAAAGTCAAACTTTTATAGACAACTAGTAACTTCTCCAACGATAAAATATTTTAGCATTTTTCCCAAGGGAGGAGATATAGCATTTCTGTTCCCAGGGAAAGGAATGTATATTCTTTAACAAGTGCGTAATAACAACCTATCACTCAAACCTGCCTGCAGATAATCAGTGTCGTGTAAATTTATATTACATACAATTAGGGTTTTATATTAATGTTCCCAAATCTGATAGCAGATAATTAGTGTCAGGGCTAATGAGATGTCATGAAATTAGCGATTGTCTGTTCGCCTTCGCAGGTCGAAACAATTAAAGATGGAATATGAACTACGCCATAAGTTACTGCATCGTGATTGATGATAGATCAAGGGCTGAGGAAGTATCCACTCCAATGACAAGTGAGGGAGCTGATCCCACCTATTGATGTATTTTCTTAAAGAAAGGTTTTTGGAAAAGAAAAAAGAACAGAGTTCTGTGACGAACCGACAAGAAGTGTTGCTTTTATCTTTTTCAACTATAGGCCGGAGTAATGACTGAATAGGCCGGTGATTTCGGAGTGATTGAACAGGCCGGAGTTTCTACCTGTTTTTTAAAGTGAACCCCTTGTGGTTTCATGTATCATGCCGAGTGATAATTAAGGTCTGCCGCAGACCAGGCAATTAGATTCGTCGTAGACTCGAGAACTCTGTAAATTTCCGACCTTGGAGTGAACTGCATTTATGAATTCAGTTTATATTTTAAATTTTCATTTCTTAGTAAATAGAGTTCTGCATATACATAATACTTGTAAATAAAATTAAATTGTTTCCATGAACTTGAGCATAGCCCTCTAATTGAAGCCCTGATAGGTGCAGTCCAGGCTAAGATGTTACAGTACAATGAGAAAAAAAGAATACAACAAATGAGAACTGAAGAATAATTTATTTATACAGGAAGAAAAAAAAATATAAAAAGACGATTCATTTTTTAAAGATTCGGTGCAATGCCACACCAAAAAATTGCTCTCATAACTAATGGTTATTCTTCGGAAAGAAAAATACACTTCATTGGCACCTACATCAATCGGTGTTGCCATTTGGAAAATAATACTTATAGACAGAATTCTTATACACGAACCATGAACGAAATTTTTTATTATAATAAAAATGTTTATTTTAAATTAATGATATTTGAGAGTTAAACTAATTAGCTTGTATTTAATAACTATAATTAAAAGGCGATTATAATATCCCCCACTATAAGTCAATATTTAAAAGTATTAGTTAATCTTAAGGTCAATAAATCTTTCAAATGATAAATGTTTCTTCTAAAATAAAAGCTCGAGATTACCTGTTTCTTGGTCGATTTTCATATAATATCCAACAACTGGTAATACCTGTTACAATTAAGCATAATGAGAAAAGAAAAGACTCTATGGTATTAGTCTCTTGTTTATTTTCATATCATATGCAACTACTTGAAATGTCTGCCACGATTAAGTATAACGAAAAAAAAAAAAAAACTGTATGGTATCACTCTCTTTACAATAACACATATTTTCGAAGTTTTCAAATCCGATCAGACACTTTTTTATACTTCTCTTGCTGTATACTAAAACTTCTTTTTGTATTATTATTGTAAACTAATGCCCAATATTAAAATATTGTCGTCAATCACTTCATTCCATGAAATATAATTCCTGATTATAGTTGAATTAAAAATTTTATAATATAATAATAAAAAAGAAAGACTATATGGTATCACTTCTCTTTACAATAACACGTATTTTTGAAGTTTTGAAACCTTATCAGCCACTTTTTTATGCTTTTCTTCCTACTAAACTTATAAAAAAAAAATACTAAATACTATATAATAAAACACCATTTTGTATTATTATTGTAAATTTGAAAGTAATTTATCACACATTGTTCATCAATACAAATAAAAATCATTTTGAATTATATAATAAAAATGAAATAAAAAATCTGAGAACTGAAGAATATTTTATGTATACAAATAGAAGATTTCTTTTTTAAAAGTTAGGTGCAATGCCATACAAAGAATACTGCTCGAATTATTATTGTTTTTTTTCCTCCGAATGAAAATACACATCAGAATCGCCGGTACCTACAACAATCAGCATTTGGATAATAATACTTATAGACTAAATTCTTATACACGAAAACCATGAATGAATTTTTTATTATATTCAAAATTGTATTTTAAATTAATGATATTTAAGAATTAAAGTAATTAGCTTGCATTTAATAACTATAATTAGAATACAATTAAAATGTCCCATATTATAAATCAATGTTTGAAAATATGAGATTATCTTTAAGTCAATATATCTTTCAAATGGTGAAGGTTTTTTTTTTAATAAAAGCTCTAGATTAGCTATTTCTTTGTCTACTTTCATGTCCAATTGACAAGATTCTAGATATGAATGTCAATGAAAGATTGTCGCAGAATTAGAATATCAATATTTATCCCTCCTCTGATTGGAGAATTTCAAGGTCTCTTCGCCCCCTGGCAAAAGAGATTTCTTTTTCGGTAGGCCGGGGCCGAGGCTGAGGCTGAAGTTGACAGCTGCAAACACGCGGGCCCCTTTAATTCATTTACTTCGCAGTTTGCTTAATGGAGGCCATTGTTCCCTAACCACCTTTTCACTGGCCCGCGCGCTTCCAAACTGCGTGAATTGAATTCCTAATGGAAGACAAAAGCCCGCCTTTTCATTTGGTTCGAACATTCGAAGTTGTTCTCCTCCCCCCTCCCCTTTCTGGTCCGATGAGTTTCTATTCTTCTCGCAGGAGCTCTTAAATAGTTTTAGTTACAGCGGAGAACTAGTTAGAGAGAGAGGCACAAGTGTGAAAGGAGAGAGAGAGAAAAGTCCTTAAATATTAAAAGGAACTCCAAGCGTGTAGTTGAAGTTCAAAGATTCTCCACTTTTGTTCCGCGAAACAGACGTTCGTAAAAGTTCCAGACAACAAATAAGAATAGCATGTGAGAACGAAATCATTTTCAGATTTAAAAGTTCTTTATTTTGAACAATTACTTATCCAATAGCAACATATCAATCAATACATTATAAGTTTCTCATTTTTAAATAGGACTCTCTTGTACGTATCATTTAAATATAATTTTCTTATTACAAAAATTACATTTATATAAATTCTATGTGTCTCATATAAAAATATTTGTACTAAGATGATAATGTTTTTTCCACTTTTATTTGATACTGTAGCATATTTTTCTCACCCGAAGAGTTTTTGTATTTCATTTCCAGGAGAGAAGAATGTATATACTTTGACAAGTACGTAAAGACAACCCATTACTCAAATTTGACAGCAAACAAGAAGTCTTCTGGGTAGTTATATTACATGCAATTAGTGTTTTGTATTAATGAGAACAACTTGGCACTCAAATTTGACAGCAGATATTCGGTGTCATGTATAATGAGACTCAAGAAATGTCTGTGTGATTTTCGCAGGTCGAAACAACTACAGATTGAATATGCAATGTAGTCCATGGTGTAGTCCATTACAAATGGATTATGGACTACACCATGATTTGTCCCATTGTGATTGGTGATCGACCATGAGCTGAGAAATGTCTACTAAAATGAGAAGTGAGGTAAGTTCTGAGAGTTGAGAAGTTGAGAGTTCTGCGAGTCGAGTAGAAGTGTTGTTTTCTTTTGTTTCGAGTTTCTATTCTTCTCGCAGGAGCTCTTAAATAGTTTTAGTTACAGCAGAGAACTAGTTAGAGAGAGGGGCACAAGTGTGAAAGGAGAGAGAGAGAGAGAGAAAAGTCCTTAAATATTAAAAGAAACTCCAAGCGTGTAGTTGAAGTTCAAAGATTCTTCACTTTTGTTCCGCGAAACAGACGTTCCTAAAAGTTCCAGACAACAAATAAGACTAGCATGTGAGAACCAAATCGTTTTCAGATTTAAAAGTTCTTTATTTTTAACAATTACTTATCCAATAGCAATATATCAATCAATACATTGTAAGAATCTCAGTTTTAAGTAGAATTCTCTTGAAAATATCATTTAAATGTAATTTTTTTATTATAAAAATTGCATATTTTTTAAAATTTATGTCTTTCATGTAATAAAGTATTATTTTTTATGTGTCTCATGTAACTCGCTCCGCTCTCGAATTGTATAAAATAATAACATAAATATTAAAGAAATAAAAATATGTATATGATTCGTATATAAGTCCACCTTTGCAATTTAAGTTTAAAAAAGCTCTAAGAATATATGAATTTAGAACTATATGAATTTTAGAACTATTTGAAATATATGAATTTCTTTAGCAATTTTTAATTGGTGGAAAAATATTGTAAAATATATTCAGTAGTCTTGCTATTCTGGTAGTGGTTTCTTCATTAAGACTCCTAGTGTTACATTTTAGACTTAAAAATATAAAATCTAATTCGTACTCTGTGTTCAGATTCGAATTGATCGCTATCGATAGAGACTTGAGCTATGTTGAGAACATTGTTGAGCCTGATTTTGTGGACATATAGGTACTTGCTGACAGAATTAAGTAACTGGATTTAAGTAACTGGACACATATTGGGGACAATACTGGCATTACCATCCTGAAATTGCATTCTAAGCTTTCAGTTAATTCCGAGGTGCACATCCAATGGATTCCTTAACATGTCGGCATTGCGGATTCTAGCAAATGCTGCTCTTTTGGAGACCCCAGTCACTTATAGTGAGATGTTCACCGAGTGTGAGAAGAAAATTTACGATCTCTGGAATGTTCCACCAACTCATGACTGGTACTCGAAAGATCGATCTGGTGGTGCCCTCATTTTTGGGGGCCATAAGAAGCCAACAAATTTTCTCGTCAAGTTTTGTCAGTGGACACTTGAAAAGTTTCACCTATGAACAAGAGCAGATGATTTTTTGGTACTTGCAACAAATGTAGGACTGCTCAAGTATCGCCTGCTCATATTTTAAACTGCAAATATTATAAACAAACTTTACTTTGAGCAACTTTTGTTACACTGCTCATATTTAAAAACATATTTTAAACTTTATATTGGGTGAGGCTTTTTCTGAACCTCTTCTATTCTTGAACTTTTTAGAGGTTTATGGACTTTTGGATTTGGTCTAATAGATAGACCATATTGAGGATCAGAAACAACAACAACAAAATTTATTCTATTTAATTGGGCTAGGATGTTATGATGTACATTTGTACATTGCGCATTACTTATTTCACAATATTTACTTTTATTAATTTTGTATTTTATAATAAAAATTCCGTTATATACTTGGATTCACGCGTAGAGATCATCAAAAATCACCAGTCAATCACCAAAAAATCATCAGAATGTTGAAGTAAGGTTCTTCTGTCAGTAAGTATCCATATGTCTACAAAATCAGGCTCAACTATGTTCTCAAAATTTTTAACTTCTAAATTTTAAAAAGTAACCATAAATATTTGTATTAATTTATATGGTATTTTTTTATTTCCAATGTCAAGTTTACAGGACAACAAATATCATAAAAATAAATACAAAGAACAAGATACAAACTAAGGTTATCAGTTAATCCATCAACTTAATTCTGGCAATCCGATAACTCTTCCATAAAGAAACAGGAGGCAGTGCAGAATAGGAAGCAAGATCAGACATATCTATTTCTTCCCGGTTATTACACATAATAGTAGGTTTCATTCTGCAGAAACAATCGTGTCCACAGACAAGTTGTAGCAATGTCACTGATGATAATGGGGCAAACCACCTGTGTTCCACTGAAGAACTCTGAGAAACTCAAACTGAGAGCCAGACTGAAGACCGTGTTTGTAGATATAAAAAAATTGGCAGTACCAGACGCTGCGTAGAGTGCACCACGGCGAGGTAGATCTATGCTACACTCCAAAAAAATTATACGATATTTAGTTATTTTAGAGAGTAAATTTCTTATTCAGTTGTTTACTTCTAACGGGAACTATAAACATTTTCGCTGAACTTCTCCAAACTTTCCTAAAACAGATGTATTCTATATAAGAGAGTTTCCTCGCATAAAACTTCTGCAAAATAAGAAGATGTTTTAATTGTGTAATAACAGCGTTATTTTCACTTATTGTTAAAATATTTTTAGTTGCCTCATTTTGAATACGAATACAGTATGCAACTCTAGGGAGTAAAAGAAAAAGCTTCACATAATTGTGTCAAAAAAGGAAAAAGAAAATACGGTACTCTACCGAATTTTTGACAGTTACTGGTGAAGGTAGCGTGTCGCAATGTACTCGCAGTTGACATTCGTGATAGGTTGGCGCACGACACGCAAAGTTCGTTGCCAGTCTGGGACCAACATTTCGTCCAACCACGTAATTTCAGTCAGACGAATTTATGGGCTCCTCTTTGCGAAACCGAGTGAGCCACCGAAAACATGAGGTTTTCTTGAAACTTTAATTTCCGTCCATAACTTCTTTGTCGAATCGTTTTGTATGTTGATGCCATTAACAGATAGCTAAATTATAAATCAGACAAAATAATATCCTAATTTTTTTTGGAGTAGTGGGCGTTTGTTATATATACCTGACTAGACATTTTGGTACAAATAAGTAGATTTTCTACTGACTGTCGTATATTTTAAATGAGTTATGAATTGTGTCAAAATTGCTTAAAAGAGGTTTCTGAAAAAGAAGTAAAATTCTTATAAAAATGACCTCCCTCTAATATTTTATGAATGACAGTTGAAATTTATAAAGTGTTAGAGAAGTACGTAAAAAGTAATGTATTTTGTGAAAAGTATTTTAAAAATACCTTATAAATTTTTTTATATTAAAAAAATTGTGAAAGAATGATTTTTAATTCTCAATTGTTTTGCAGTTGATGAAAATGAAATTTATCTTAAAAATTTTTTAAAGAAGTTGTAACATTTTTCTTTAAGATGATAAAATGCAAATTCTTCTTCTTTACCATAAATTTTATTCTGATATTGCTGCTGATTAAATTAGAATTAGGGCTAAAACTCCCGACTTGTGGCTCAATGGCCACGCGCGCTGCTGGTGAACATTAGGGCGGAGTTTCCATCCGCTGGCGGCTTTGTTGTAGACACTGTTTCAAAAAGCGAGGAGACTCGGTGCTGTTTGTAATATATTCAGCATCTGGGGCTACCCGGAGGAAGTTTTCCGAGTTTTCTTCTATACGATAAGCATATGTGGGATAGTTCTCGCTAAAAGTTCTCCCGGATGGAACTTCAGCGACACGGAGCTAAGTCAGACTTCTACCCTACGGGTGCTCCATCAAAACAGAAGCTGCTCCGCCTTTTCTCACCTTCCATGAGTAGATTACTCATGGGGTATCCGACCCATACTGCATTATTTGAACGAAAGGATTAGACACAAATCAATTAAAACAAACAACGCACGTAATTGTTTGTAGTAAGAGAAAAAAATGTAAAAGTTAAAAAAAGTAGGCTTTTAAAAACTTCCTTAAAAAGGAGTAAAATATTTGTAAGAGCGCTCTCCTGGCTCTCATCATCATCATCATCTTCAATGGCGCAACATCACCATGGTGGGCCAAGGCCATCTACCTACTGGCAGACTTCGGAACAGGAGATGATATTTCTTTTTACTGGGCAGGGTTGTCAGCCATACGACCAACGCTCTACAGTCATAATAGACTAGGACCTAATGATTAAAGTGGTTTCCTAACCACTACAAACATCCACGCCACAGTTGGGAGTCGAACCCGAACATGTGACACCGAGCGCCAGAGCGCTGATTCTCATATCAATTAAAAAAAATATTTCGGGCGTTATTTATGTTAAAATGTTGTTTCGAATACTAGAAATCTTGATATGAAGTCATTGGCCTATATATAGATAAATGTGTATTAGAATCAGTGTTACCCACAATGCACCACAAATGCCTGCAGCGACACCCTTATAGTGCACTAGAATCGGCGTTACCCAAAATGCACCATAAATGCCTACTACATCACCCTTATAGTACACTAAAATCAGCGTTACGCACAATGCATCACAAATTCCTACTGTATCACCCTTATAGTGCACTAGAATTAACGACATAACCAGAAGTCTTTGGTTACTGGGATTCGAATAGGGCTTAGAAACTTAACGTACTATGCACCTAGTCAGATCGCCCTCCTTTTGAAACAAAAACAATTATTTCATAAAACATTTCAGTCTTTTAAAAGTTATAAACCGACGCATCTGTATGATTTGCACTAAAAGAAATTCCTTTGAAAGCATAAATACTTATGAATATTAGCATAATACTTTGAAACACATTCAAATACTAAAGTTCTAAAGATTTTAAAATGAGGTTGATATGAATAGACTTTCAATGCAGTTATATGTTCTTGGAAAGTTATTTTAATGCACTGTATGTAACTCCATGATTCATTTACCAAAATGTAACTTTTTTTTACTTACATAAAACGAACTATTAAAGCGCTTACAGTTTTCACTTGGCTATTTGTATCAATTTTCGTGGAATAAAAAGAAAATATTTATTTTAGAATTTAGAAAGGAATATTTTTATTTTCTTGTTTCTATGTCTGAGTGATGCTCTCTTTAAAACTTTAAAGTATCCTTTTACTTTTGAATAAAGCTCATGAATATCAAAATGCATATAAAAGCTTTTTGAATTCAATTTTGTTTTCAAAGTTTGGTTGAGCTATATGGAAAAGTCATCATGATAAAGTAATCTATAGTGCAGAATCTTACTATTATTATTATTATACATCATTGCTTTGCAAACTAGTTCAGAAATCTATAGAATCTTACGGAATTATAAAGTGCTGTAGTGAAAAAGGTTTAAGAGACCTATCTAGTGTTTAGGTTTTTAAGACAATATATTTGTAGCTACTCTTTACATAGGGTATAGTTTGATAAACTGGGACATAAAATTGCTTTAATGGTTTTGAAATATGCTTGACGAATGCATTTGAATGCGATGCAGATTTTGCTCTTTCCCAAAACTATTTAATGTCATATGTGAATAATAATTTGAACATTGAAATTTGAATGAAACATTGAAATTAAGTAAATTGAAGATTACGAAATGTGCAACTATAGTATATAATTAACAAAATTACCAAAATCTTCAGGGAAATAACTAATTGTAGAAAGGTATGATGAAAGGTTGCATTGTCTAATCTTTTTATGCATTTTTAAATGCGAGGAGGGTTGGCAAGGGATTTACATTAATTATCACATACATATTTTCATACATCTAGGATTATATTCTTCAAGAGATTTTCGTAATAGTTTTTCGAATTTCTGATCAAGAGATTTCCATCGGGAATTATATACTTTAAGAGATTTTCGCGAGAACTTTCTTGTTATAGATTTAAAACATTTGGCCAGATAATTATTGTGTTTCGCAATCATTGCAGTTTGAACTCGAATTGCAAGCCAATTTTATCTCTTTTTCGAACTGTACTACAGAAGTCCCTTAACAAAATTTTTAATTTAAAAACGATAAGTATTAAACGAAACATATAATAAGTGTAAATGAAAAGTAATTTTAAAAACGATAGAAAACTTCACTGTTGCCACACATATGGAGTAAAGTTTATTTAAGGATTTTTTATTCTTTCTCTCTGCACGTGGTACGCTATACAGTTTTCGTATGAATGCATGGAGGATTCTCACTGATGCATATAATTAAAAATTATATACTACCTTGGTGGTTAATTCTCTGGGCTTCTGATGTAGGAAAACAGTATTAAAAACTTGATTCTACGTTGAATCAAATGCTTCCGAAGTTTGTTTACGAATTATCTTTCCAAATTGTTATGACATTCTATATTTTATTTCCGAAGTGGAGGCCACATTGTAATCAAACCTAGAAGATTTACGGCCCAACACGTGGCAGCAGACTCTATATTGTAAATACATAGAAAAACTGAAATATCAATTTCAGTTTAATCGAAATTTAAACTATCTTAACAATGATCTTGTTATAACTGTGTTAGAATAATGGACCCATCAGATAAACTACCCTTCTTTCGGAATACGGAATGTTTTAATCACCATACTCTATCCTGACCTAACATCTTCCCGCAGAGTCTGTTCTCTCCTCATCAAAAACCGGCGCTAACAAGAGAACATCTTCTGTTGCGCTAAAGAGGAGCGTTACAGCGTTCCTTCATATCATTTACTTGAGAGGTGAGGCGGATAATGGACCCATTTATATCCGGCTCTCCACCGGCGGATGATAATGTCGCGGCCGCCGCATGATGACCATTAGAGTGACCAGTGGAGAAAAGAGCAGATGGCTCCCTCGCTCACGTGCTTTCTGGGGAAGGAGGAATGTGATTCGTTTTGAGGAGATGCTCCTACTGCAAAGATGATGCGTCAGTTTTTCATCAAGGATCGGGTTTTTATTCTGGTGTAGGATAGAATTGTGAAAATGTTGTCCAGTGAGATTTTTGGATGAAAATTGTGATAAGGGGGAATAGTGAATAAATGATTTTTAGAGTCAGCATCAGATTTAAAACTCTATAGTTTCTTCATAGATAAAGTTTAAATTGGAATGGTGAATAAAGGATTGGTAGAGTAAGCATCAGGTTGAAAACTTTATAGTTTCTTCATAGAAGAAGTATATTAAGCTGGTATGGTGAATATATGATTGGTAGAGTCAGCATCAGGTTGAAAAATCTATACTTTCTGCATAGAGGAAGTTGAATAAGTTGAAATGGTGAATAAATGATTGGTTGAGTCAGCATTAGGTTGGAAACTGTTTTCTTCTTCATAGATGAAGTTGGTGAATATATGATTGGTTGAGTCAGCATCAAATTGAAAACTCTATAGTTTCTTCATAGACGAAGTAGATTAAGTACAAATGGGGAATAAACTATTAGTGAACGAAGCCTACAGAACTTTGAGTAAACAAAACATTTTAGAACAAATGTTTATAATGTAGAAAAACAATCTAATACAATGAATAAATTTTTTACAGACAGCGATTTATTAAATATAAAAAAAAAATCCGAAAATATACATCTAGCTGAAGTCATATTTTTATTAACAAGTTGTATCATATTGTATGAAGAAAATGGTGTTGGTTTAATGAAATGAATTTTTATCATGAAAAATTTATATTTATAAAATTGTTTTTAATTAAAAATGATTGATTAAAATTTATTTTTCTCTAATGCATCTGGCAAATACATAGACAACTGTCTTGGATGACTTAAATTGTATGACAACAATGTTAAAATCTTACTTCTGCGTTGAATACGAAGAGAAGTATGCAAGTGCTTCAGGAGTTTGTTCAGAAATTATCTTTCCAAATTGTTATAACATTCGATGTTTTATTTTTCAAAGTGGAACTGTAAACAAACATCGTAACATTGTAAACAAACAGTGCAACATTATGAACAAACATTGTAATATTGTAAACAAACATTGCAACATTGTAAGTAAACACATTGCAGCACTGTAAGCAAACACATTATAAACATTGTAAAAAAGCCTAGAAGATCCATGGACCAACATGTAACAGCAGACTCTACATTGGAAATAAATAAAAAAATATATATTAATTTTAATATAACTGAAGTGTAAACTAACTTAACAATGCTCTTGTTATAACTGTATTGGAATAATGGATCCATCCGATAAACTACCATTCTTTCAGAATATGGAATGTTTTAATCATCATACTCTATCCTCACCTAACATCTTCTCCACACTGTTTCTTCCTCATCAAAACCCAGCGCTAACAAGAGAACATCTTCTGTTGCGCTAAAGAGGAGCATTGCAGTGTTCCGCAGATCATTTATTTGAGAGGTGAGACGGATAATGGACCCATTTATATCCAGCTCTCCACCGGCGGATGATAATGTCGCGGCCGCCGCATGATGACCATTAGAGTGACCAGTGGAAAAAGAGCAGATGGCTCCCTCATGACCGATCACGTGTCTTCTGGGCAGGAGGAATGGGGGTCGTTTTGAGAAGATGCTCCTCTCGCGAAGATGATGCGCCGTTTTTCATCAAGGATCGGGTTTTTATTCTGGTGTTGGATAGAATTGTGAAAATGTTGTTCAGTGAGATTTTCGGGTGAGAACAGTGATGATGAGAAATGGTGAATAAGTGATTGATAGAGTCAGCATCAGGTTGAAAATTCCACAGTTTTTCTTCATAGACGAAGTTGATTAAGTAGAAATGGTGAATAAAGTATTGGGAAACATACCTTTTAGTAAACAAAACTATTTAGAACAAATGTTTATAATGTAGGAAAACAACCCAATACAATGAATAAATTTTTTAATGATAGCAATTTATTAAATATAAAACGGATGAAAATATACATCTAGCTGAAGTCCTATTTTGATTAAAAAGTTGTATTGTATTGTATGAAGAAATGGGTGTTGCTTTAATGAAATGAATTTGTATCCTGAAAAATTTATATTTAGAAAATTGTTTCTAGTTAAAAAATGATTTATTAAAATAGAATATAACGGACTTTATAGACTAAAATTCGATATTTATTAAATTTTTTAGATTAAAACACCACCCGTTCTTTTACAATAAAAGGACGATACCTGCAATTTTTTTTCATGAAATCTTATACTAGAAGCTATTTACTAATCCATTTGCTATATAATTTATGATGTAAGTTAAGGTTAAGTAATTAATGAATATAATAAGTTGAATTAAATACTAAACTACATCTCGCTTGTTTTAGTATTCAAGATATCTAACTTCTTAGAATTTAATTTGTTCCTATTAAAATATGTTTAATGAAAATAATTTTAAAACTCTATTCTTCTTAAAAATATCTTAATTATCTCAGCTTCTGATGTTTGGAGTGCTTCAGGAGTTAGTTTAGAAATTATCTTTCCAAATTGTTATGACATTCGATGTTTTATTCTTCAAAGTGGAATGGCAAACAAACACTGTAAATTGTAACATTGTCAACAAACTTTGTAAATCGTAAACAAACGTTGCCACATTTGCAAGATAACACATTGCAAACAATCCTAGAAGATCCACGGGCCTTGTCACAGAGGACTCTACATTGGAAATAAAAAAAAAAATTATATATTAATTTTAATATAACTGAAATGTAAACTAACTTAACAATGCCTTTGCTATAACTGTGTTAGAATAATGGGTCCTATAAGAATAAACTACCTTTCTTTCAGAATATGGAATGTTTTAATCACCATACTCTATCCTGACCTAACATCTTCCCGCAGAGTCTGTTCTCTCCTCATCAAAAACCGGCGTTAACAAGAGAACATCTTCTGTTGCGCTAAAAAGGAGTACTACAGCGTTCCGCAGATCGTTTACGTGAGAGGTGAGGCGGATAATGGACCCATTTATATCCGGCTCTCCACCGGCGGATGATAATGTCGCGGCCGCCGCATGATGACCATTAGAGTGACCGGCGGAAAAAAGGCAGATGGCTCCCACATGACCGATCACGTGCCTTCTGGGCAGAAGGAATGTGAGTCGTTTTGAGGAGATGCGCCTCCCGCGAAGATGATGCGCCAGGTTTTCATCAAGGATCGGGTTTTTATTCTGGTGTTTGATAGAATTGTGAAAATGTTGGCCAGTGAGATTTTCTGTTGAGAACTGTGGCAATGGGAAATGGTGAATAAATGATTGGTAGAGTCAGCGTCAGGAGGAATGCTCTATAGTTTCTTCATAGAAGAAGTTGATTCAGCTGAAATGATGAATAAATGATTGGTATAGGTCGAAAACTCTATACTTTCTTCATAGACGAAGTAGATTAAGTTGAAATGGTGAATAAATTATTGTTAAATCGTTAGGTTTATCAATATGTTATTTTTAAGTTGTGCAACCCTATTTTCTAGAAGGAAGAATTGTTTAAAGTAACAAAGGATAGGAGGATCGAGTTGTACATCAAACGGATTAGAAGATCAGATTAGAGGATTTAAATGTACAACAAAGCATGTATCGAGTATCTGATTGTATGTACGAAAAACATGAGCAAAGCATTCGGATAATGAAAAATTGTGAATAAATGACTGGTAGAGTGAGCATCCTGTTAAAAACTGTATACTTTTTCATAGATGAAGTAAATTAAGTTGGAATAGTGAATAAACTATTGGTAAATCGTCATGTTTATCAATATTATATCGTCAAGTTGGGCAACCCTATTTTTCTAGAAGGTGGATTTGTTTAAAGTAATAAAAACAATAACAACAACAAAAAAAAAACAATTGAGTGAAATTGTGTACAATTTATTGGTGTTTCATCAGTATAAAATTGAACAATCTTAAATTCCTCAGAAAATTTTAATTGTTTAATAAAAATTATGCATAAATTATTGGGGGGGGCGAAGAATCGGATTGTAGGATTAAAAGGATCGAGTTGTACAACAAACGAATTAGAAGATCTGATTGTGTAGCAAAGCACGTACCGAGGATCTGATTGTACAACAAAGCATTTATGAATGATCTAATTGTACAACATTAATTTCTTTGCGAATGAAAATCTTAAAAAAAATTATTTAACTGCAATAGTGAGTAGTAAATGGTTGGCACAGAAAGATTCAGGCTGAACAAAATTGTTTTTCTTTTTAAGTTGTAAAATATACTGCCTCCAAAAGTTAAGGAACAACATGTTTTTCGAAGCTCACCATAAAAAAAAATGATAGTAAAAATAAAATTTATAGTTTACATAAATAATAAAAACAAATTTTATGCAAATTTAGGCAGAAACGATAGCTGCCACACTTTTTTAATAGGAAAGAACAGATATATATGAGGGAGAGAAAGATATGCAAATATCAGGCTTTCGTAATTACGCGTGTAACTTTTGTTGATTTACAACTTTTGTTAGCAGATTCTTTTACAATAGTTAGTGGGGTCCAGCGATGTTTGAGAGAAGCTGTTTGCCCGATTCATTAAGGTGGCGGCGGTCGGATGGATGGAAAAGGGATTGTCCCAGGCTGATGCTGCTAGGCGTCTTAATGTGTCTATCAGTGTGGTCCACCGTCTCTGGAATCAATAACAAACAAAAGCTTCTGTGTCTAGAAGACATGTTCCCGGTCGGCTACGAGCTACAAAAACTGCAGAAGATAGTTTTATAACTCTTTCGGCCCGAAGGAGAAGAAGCATTTCTGCATTGAAACTTGTTGTAGATCACTCTGTAGCATCAGGGAGAAGAATATTCGCTAGTACGGTGCGAAGGCATCTTCACAATTCAGGTCTTTATGCAAGGCGACCAGTTGTGCGTGCCCCCCTCAACGGACGACAAAGAAGGGCCCACTTATCTTGGGCAAGAGAACATGTTTCCTGGACTCTATAAAGATTGGCTTCTGTACTCATTACAGACCCAGATTCACACTGGAGAGCGTTTCAGGACGTCTGCCGATCTGGAGGAAACAAAGCACCAGATACCATCAATGTAACACTGTTGAAAGACACGTTTACCGAGGTGGTGGAATAATGGTTTGGGCAGGGATCTCACTCGGTGATCACACTGACCTGCACGTGTTCCAGGGAGGAACTATGACTGGTTTGAGGTATCGGGATGAGATCCTTGATCCATATGCCGGCGAAATTGGCAATTTTTCGATTATGATGGATAGTTGTTGAGGAATATACTGAGGATCTTGTTTTGGAGACAATGGAAGGGCCAGATCGATTTCCAGACCTGAATCCGATAGAGCATCGTTGGGACTATCTTGGTAGACAGGTTGCTGCTTTAACGTATCTCCTTAAGACTCCTCCAAAGTCTTTAGGAGAGCTGAAACAAAGCTTACTCCGTGTCTGGTCTTCGCTTCCCATTTCGGTAACCGACAACTTAATTGACAGCATGGAAAGTTGATGCCGCCAATGCATTCTAGCTGGAGGAGGGCATATCCTCATTAAAACTCATTTTTGTTATGTTTCTATGACATTTTATCACATAAAACTGTGATTATTACTTTTCCAAAAATGGACTTTTCCAGAGAGATTGCTTTTTTTTGTTGTAAATCATTTTTGCTTTTCTCTTATGTAAATTTTATGTTGCAATCAATACATAACTGTTTTGTGCACATGTCACCCAAATCTGGTGTTTCTACATTCATTCATCTGCAAATTAGGCGCAAAAAAACCGGTTGTTCCATAACTTTTGGAGGGCAGTATACTTTAAGTTATGAGAAACAAAATTCTTTATGTATGGATGTACAGATAGTAGTAGTAGTAGTAGTAGTAGTAGTATATATATATAGATGTATATAAAGCAAGATAATTATATGCTATTTGTTACAGAGAAATTTAAATGTTTTGAAAGTACAAGTATACTCTCTTAATATTTACAATATTATAATTTACCCCTTTATTCCTTTTCCTTTTCTTATGTTTATAACGTATGAAACCAACTCGTGATGTATCCCATGTAACGTTGAATCTGTTAAAAATATCCTACAGTTATCAAATTAAGTTATTTGTTTCGAAGAAAAATATTTGATATTTATAAGAATAAAATATTTTTCGAATAGCAAAATGCACTTTCAATCAATAAAGATCAAATGTTTTGTACCAATTCCAAACGAAGTAATAACATATTTTATTTCAAGCAATATATATGCGTCTACATTACATAAAAATAAAATTTTATCATAAATTTATCTTATGCAAAATAAACTATATTTGGGGATTGCTTCTCAAATTGAAAGTGTTTGAATTCATTTGTCTACCATATCTTCATAAAATTCAATTCATTTTCTGAAAAGGCAAAATTCTAATCTTCATTTCATATAAAATTGAATTCCGGAAAATCTATACCCGTCTATGGGTGTTAAAACCCTTTTGTCGAGAATACAAATATTTATACTTTGTAGAGTTCTGAAGTCTTATTTGATTATTGTATTTGGATATCGAGAAGAAGAATAATTGTCGCGAAATTCAGTGAAGTGGTAAAAGTTTTAATTCCAAACTCAAACAAAATGATTTCCTTATTAAATTTGAGGTTCAGACTTTCAGAACATTTTGTTTTCTTTAGTTTAATAAAGTTCGATATAAAAATGTTCTTTAAATCTCCTTCAGTAAGGTTTTAAATTTATTGTGAATATTTTAAGATTTCATAGATGAAATGACACATTTAGCTTGCACATCAAGAGCGTAAGAGATCTAAACGGAGAGACTCGATGGAGATTATGACAGCATGTTTAAAGTGTCTCATACGCAGATTGCCTGATGGGAATTTTCTATATTTTTTCCTCCATGATATGAAAATGTAGAGCAGTTTCCCCTAAAAGCCTCCTGGATGATAATGTCCTCCCTTCAGTACTTCTCGTGTAGAACTCGAGTAAAATGTCTCGAGTCGAAAAATTTTAATAGAATTTAAGCTAAATTGCTAGTGAATACTTTAAGATTTTATAGATAAAGTGGTATATATAACGTGTACATCTAGAGCAGAGGTCTTCAAACTACGGCCCGCGGGCCAAATGTGGCCTGCCAGTGTCATCAATCCGGCCCGCGACGGCGGGATAGATTGATTATTTTTTTTTGCTTGTTTTTTTAAACACAGAATGGCAAACTCGGTTTTATTGACTTACTGGGTAAAGCTTAATGACAAGCATAATACACAGAAAATTTAACTTAAGCATAACAACTAACAAATAATTGAAACGAATCCCACTAACATTATAAACTAGTGAACCTCCCGCGATTACCCTCGGTAGTTATGTTGTGGTAAAGAGTATCGCATATGTATGTATATGGATGTTTGGAATGTATCTATCCTGAATCAAACATAAACCTGCTCGCTCAGAGTGCGTACTCGGTGACTACTCTAGAAATTATAGATAATAACAGAAAAGCAAAAACGATTTTGGCCCTTGGTACTTACTGAAGTAAACAATATGGCCCTAAGGCTGAAAAGTTTGGAGACCCCTGATTTAGAGTGTAAGATATCTGGACGGAGAGACTCGATGGAGATTGTGACGGCATGTTAAGTGTCTCGCATCGATAGGCAAGTTGCCTGATGGGACTTTGCTGGGTTTTCTTCACTACTTTTTTCAAATGTATAACAGTTGCCCTTAAAAGTACTTCTGGATGACAATGTCCTCTCTTCAGACACGTGTAGAATTCAAGTAAAAAATCTTGAATCAAAAAATTTTAATAGAATTCAAGGTAAATTTCTAGTGTATACTTTAAGATATTGTGGATGAAGTGACACATCTAACATGCAAGTCTAGAGTGTAAGAGTTCTTAATGGATAGACTCGATAGAGATAGTGACAGCATGTGTAAAGTGTCTCTCATCGGTTGGCAGGTTGTCTGATGGGAATTTTCTAAGCTTTTCTTCCCCATGATATGCAAATGTAGAGCAGTTGCCCCTAAAAGTCCTCCTAGACAATATCAGCCAAACAAATATGAGCCAATTATCCTTGAAGAAGACACACAGAAAAATATTCTGTCTTATCAGTTAACAATTTATTGTTGGTGGCTCCCTCTATGGAGAATTTTAGATAACTGCCGTATCAACTGGGAATAAAAATCTCAAGGAAATATCCTCTTCACATGCTCGAATCTAAAAATTTTAATAGAATTCAAGTGAAAATGTGATCATTAAATGGAAGTAAAACACGAAGTGTTAGGAAAATATAAGTGAAGGTATCCAATGGTAGTTTGATTGGTTAAATCCTTTCTAGAGATAAATCAAAGTTGATTTAAGGGAGTATTCTACTGTAGAACTTTGAAAAAATCGAAATTTTTTTTTTCATATTTTCAAAGTTGAGATATTCAAAAATATGTCATTAAAAGGATTTTTCAAAATTCCTATCAGAAGGCAATAGAAGACGGCACTATTGACGAATTTGACCACAAAAATCCTCCTCTAAATGACAAAGTCTTAGAAGTAATAAAACCAATTTATGAAAGTTTATCAGCTGATTCTTTATTGGAACGATGTTTGGGTTCTGAAACCCAAAATAATAACGAATCTTTGAATTCGGTAATTTGGTCTTTTGCTCCAAAGCACATTCACGCTGGACCGAAGACAATTGAAATTGCCACTTTCTTCGCAGTTAGTATTTTTAATGAAGGTTTTATACCTATATTAAAAATCTTAGATGTTATGGGAATCACGATTGGCCCAGAAGCTAATGCTTTTGCAGCGAGACGGGACGAAGCGCGTATCGAGCGCTCGGAACTCCGGACTTCAGAGGCGTCAAAGGAGGGTAGAACTGCACGTCTTCACCAGAGAACATCGGAGAATGAGCATTTTGAAGTAGAAGAAGGATTCTTATATGAAGCAGGAATCGCCGATTAAAAATATGTAAGTATTCTGTACCATTCTATAAGTAAAATTGTCGAAAACTTGTCTCAAAACTTTGAACGCGTTTTTCTCGGAACTACTTTTTTCGAGCTGGCGGTAAGGATATCTCGCGTTCTAATGAACTGATTTACTTCAAATTTGGAGAGGATGTTCTCTATACATCGCTTCATCGCGTGAACCCTGCCCAAAACTATAACTTCTCATTTAGTATTTTTAAAAAATTCGGAATTGTTAAAAAAATATGAAAAAAATTTTTTTTCAAACTGCTGCCATTTAAAAAAAATTTTTTTTTTTAACTTATCCAAGGGTTATACGATAGCGGCATTTATAATAATTAAGAATCCGTCTGTTTTTTATGTTTCAGATCACCAGGAGGGTTGGAATAATGCACGCCAGGACACCCTCTTTTTTTTTGACCCCCACTTTGACTGCTCATAACTTTGTCAATTTTAATTTTTTTTTTTTAATAATTTTTTTATGTAATAATAAAACATCAATAAACAAATGATAAAAAAATTGATGATAAAAATATTTTTTGTTTCCTTTGTACAGCGCTTCAAAAACCGGGCGAAATTCATGCCTCTACAGTAGAATACTCCCTTAAAGAAAGTAATTACTGGAGTGGCTTTCATATACTATTGACCTTTCCTAATAAAAATATATGAGAAGATTTACTTAAGATTTTATTTATCAATGCTTTTATACGGTATAGCTAACTGATGTTCTTATAAATTCCATTATATGGAACACAAATATCAGCCAATTGCCATTAAAAAGACAGCCAGAAAAATTTTCTCTGTCTTATGTGTTAGCAATTTATTGCTGGTGGCTCCATCTATGGGGCATTTGCATAACTGGCGTATCAATGGAGGAAAAAATTCACAAGGAAATGTTTTGACACTTAAAAATGTATCTTGTGTCTCAGGTATCTTTTATTTAAATTCAAATTAAATTGATACGGATTTCCAATTAGTAGAGAGCAAGTTACAATTTTTAATAAATGATCATAATGTTAGAATGTGTGAAGAAAAATGTGAAAATTATTCTTTATAAGATAGTTTAGATGATATTTTAGTATTCACATATTATAGCAGTATTTATAATATTATTTTCTTATAAATATTTGCTTTTTAGTTAACTGAAATAAATCTTTTCTTAAAATTTAAGTTCAACTAAACTAATCGTAGAAGTTTGTCCAATCGTTTGTAATGCAATAGTGTTTGTTAATTCAATTTCGGATAAATCGAGTTCAGCTTTAATATGAGTAGATTCAGATGTGTTTTTCTACATTTTATATTACAAAACTTTTCATCTGCTGGGAAGGTGCTCTTCTTGGAATTTACGGTTTTCTTCTTCGTTTGCCATTCTTACACTCATGTCCATAAAATAAGGATAATGAAGTTCAGGCAAAGAAAGAGGCAGAAGCAAAACAAATTTGACTTACTTGTAAAGTCTATTTATTAAACAAAAGGTAAAGAGCAAAAAAGATGCTATATGTTTGACATAATTAATAAAAATTGCGATTTTTACTCCCTGGAGCAAATTTCAAAAAAGAACCTATTTACAAAAAACAGTATAACATGGTTAGTATGATGGTTAATATGGAGTATGTCTCCCGGACGATGCAATACAGGCCTGACAACGCCTAGGGATGCTGAGTATCAAATTATCAATCTGATCTTGGGGAATATTACACCACTCATCAAGAAATGCCTTCCGAAGTTCCGGTTGACAGGTGGGAGGGGGTTGACGGGCTGCAATTCGTCGGCCAAGCATATCCCACACATGCTCTATTGGATTCCTTATATACCCCTCTCTTACACTCTCGTCATTGTGACGTACTATCCGCGCCATCTGGTGATTTCCAGGAATTTGCATATTCTTCTTCAAGATGTGTGTGATAATTCTACAGGTGAAATTTTTATTTTAGAGTTCAATTTCTGCGTGATTCTGAGTGTATATGAAATAGAAGATTTCTTTTTGACAGGTATCTGGTTTTTACCTTTGAGAGGTGATCATGCCAGTAAATTTTTAATTATGTTCTAAAAATAAAATTATAACCCGTAAAATAATCTTATAAACAAAATGGATTCTTCAAGATAAAATTTTTTAAATGGCTATCTGCGAGAAAAAAAACAGTTAAAAATTGGATGTTGGAATTGCTTATTATGTACTCTGAGAGAAAATGTACACATGTACTCTGCACATTGCCCCATACAGATGCAAAATGCGCAAATGGGTTTACAAACTTGTTTTCACCCCATTACGTAGATGTGATAAGCTTGATTTTATCTTAGATTTTAGTATGTCTTCATTTTGTGAAAGTCGGTTTATTTAGTTCAGATTTTTAATAATTCTTGGTAAGACTAGATACAAATATAGCTTTAAATGCAAAAAACAGTTTTCTCCTAATAAGAAAAAATAAAAATAAAAAAGATAAAAATATAATTATACATTTTAATAATGATCCTGATTTACTCGGATTCTTGAGATTAAACTAGGTAAACATATATCTTTACATATAAAAAGTTTGATTCGGTTTAGTTTGATAGTTTCATTCGGTTGATTATGACGATCCTGACTTACTCGAAATTTTGAGATTCAACTAGGTAAAATTATAATATCAAATATAAAAAAATAGTTTCCTACATTTGATATAATTATACCTTCTAATGACGATCCTGACTTACTCGGAATTTTGAGATTCAACTAGGTAAAAATATAACTTTAAATATAAAAAATAATTTTCTGCGTATGATATAATTATTCATTTTAATAATGATTTACTCAGACTCTTGGGATTCAACTAGATAAAAATATAAATTAAAAAAAAATGTAGAAAAAAATTCATTCAGATATAATTATATAGTTTAGTACAATTGATAACTGAATATTAGCATTGGAATCTCAATTTATCTTAAAATTGTGTTCCACCCCCCCCAGACATGATAAAAAAAATCACAAAACGCGACAGAAACTTCTACAATGTATCAGTATAAAGTCAAGAATTGTACGAAATTTGTTTTAGCGTTCGGTTGAAAAATGACGAACTATATCCTAGGAGTAAAATTTTAATACTCCACTTTCTCATTTCCTGCAATCATTAATCGTGGCAGAGAGAAGCCAGGAAGTGAAACTTATGCGGAAATCATCAAAATAAGTAATGGAATCGGTCTCCCAAATGAACGAGAACGTATTCTGGAAGTGAGCGAAGATGATTTTGATGGATGGCGCTTTTCTTCCAAAGGAATATATTATCGTTCCATATAGATTTGTGTGCCAGGACTTTAGAAAATAGCCGCCCTTTTGTAAATCGTTCTTTTCTAAAAATAGAAGAAGACAATTAAGGTTCAAGAAAAATAATCGTTAGAATTTGTTTGGATTTTAAAAGCATTGGAAATTTTTTTTTTCTTTTTCAATATGGGACATTTATTTTTTTCTACGGGCTTGCAACTTGGATGTGCAAAGCTTGATCACATCAAAAAAGACGTACCATCATTTCAATGAATTCCCGAATGTCTTACTCAACATTTTCAGCATTCTACTCCCAATGATAGTTCTTTCCAGTTTACAGATCTATGGTGTTCATCCTCAGCGTAGGAACGAAACTTTCGGTTCTATTCATTTGTCGAGTTACAAACTTAGCTTTAGACTTTCAGCATTATTAATTGGTAAAGAATAGTTTGGTTTGTCTCTCTACGGTCATTTTTTGCACACTTTAGGGTAATTAAATCGGGATCTACAGTTTAACGTCGATTCCGACCAACTAACAGATATCCCTGACACCTCCAGGACTCGAACCTGAAGCATCAAAGGACAGAGCGCTAGCTAACTGGCCATCAAGTCACCTGTAAGTAATGTGTATTATGTATTATCATAGTTCTTTGGATTAACATTTTACTTTATTTTATCCACACCTCACCCCTATAAGGACTTCCGCTGTATCCCTATACCCCACCCTTAAAAGTTAAACTGTGAGGATGGAAATAATAACAATAATAAATATTAAAGTATAAACCCGTGAAAAAAAAATAATTCGAATTTTTCGTAATTTTTCGACGAGAATCCTGACTTACTAGGGTTACTGGGATTTAACTGGATAAAAATAGAGCTTTAAATATAAAAATAATTTCCTTCGGATGACATAATTATATCTTTAATGACGATCCTGATACCTTTTGTAAATCGTCTCTTCTAAAAAAAGAAGACAATTAAGGCTAAAGAAAAATAATCGTTGAAATTTGTTTGGATTTTAAAAGCACCTACCCCAATATGGGACATTTATTTTTCTATGAATTGCAACATGGATGCACAAAGCTTGTTGATCCTTTTAAAAGAAGCAAAATCGCTTTAATGAATATCTGGCTTTTCTTGTCTCTCTACGGTCATTTTATGCACATTTTAGGCTAATTAGACCGGGACCTACAGTTTAACATGGATTACGAACCACTAACAAACATCCATGACATCGTCAGGATTCGAAGCTGAAGTCTCTGGTACCAAAGGCCAGAGTGCTAGCCAATTGTCCATCAGGCCGCTAATGAATCCCTGGAGATACCACAATTTAGATCGACTCTCCTAAACATTCTTAACATTCTACTCCCAATAATAGGGTTTTCCAATTTACAGATTCAGGGTATTTATCCTCGGTGTAGGTACGAAACTTTGAGTTCCAGTTATTTGTCAAGGTCAAACGTAGCCTCAAACGTCCAATACGTTTAATCGGTAAAGTATATGTATTATGTATTATTATAGTTCATTAGATTAATGTTTTACTTTATTTTATCAGCACCTCTCCTCTATAGCCAGGACTACACCTGAACCCTTCTATTCACCTACCCTGAAAAGTTAATAAATAATAATGAAGTATTCAAGCTTGCAACATGGATCCACAAAGCTTGTTGATCTCTTAAAATTCGACGTATCATCACTTTAATGAATCCCAGGGGCCAACGCAATTTTGAGCGACTCTCCTAAACATTCTTAACAATTTACTGCCAATAATAGGGTTTTTCAGTTTACAGATTTAGGGTGTTCATCCTCGTTGTAGGTACGAAACTTTGAGTTTTAGTCATTTGTCGAGATACAAACTTAGCTTTAGACGTTCAACATTCTTAATAGGTAAAGAATATGCATTATGTATTATTACAGTTCATTGGACTAATGTTTTATTTTACTTTACCTCTATCTCACCCCTATACCAGGGCTATAATTGAACCCCCAAACTCCCACCCTCTCCAGTTAAAAGGTGGTGGTGCAAATACAATGAATAATAATGAAGTATATTATGCAGAAACCTGTAGAAAAAAAAGTATGACATTGGATAAAAAAATTTATGAGGGCAAACAAAAAGACTGAAGTAAAAAGAGATTGGGATTGTTAAAAACCGTTTCTTTAAATAATATATATTCAACTCGATGCAACAATTAAAATTCACCTCATTTGAAACATTAACTATAAAAAAAAATAAGGAAATTATTTTAATTTCAATTTATTTATTATAGACACTAAAAACCTGAAACTATATTGAAAAGATTTAAAAGACCTTACTTATTAATAATATTACAATGCTATTAATTTATATTATTTATTTGAATTAACAAGAGTTACGAAGGTAATTAGAAATTTTTTTTAAATTTGGAAAATATCTTGGAATATTTTACAAATTACTAAAATTCAAAAATTAAATGCTTAGATGCATTTAAGATTAGCACATAATCACTACAGATCCTTAACTTAAAATTTCAAATTACTTGTATATTAATAAAAAATTAAATTAAATTTATTTTAAATTAATGCTGAGCAAATGAAGTAATTAAAATACAAAATATTCCACGAAAATTAACATCCCTTACAAAATTATTTCAAATTAAGAAGTCAAATTTTTTTTCCAAATATACTTAAATACAAAAAGATAAATGATTAAATGCACTTAATGCTATTAATTTTAATTCTAACATTTTTGTTTGTTATATTTTATGCTATTAAAATGATTAACTTTTCCTGTTATTTAATACATTAGTATAATTATAATTATTCTTATGCTTGTTGCCTTTATAAAATTACGTATTAAAATAATTCCTAGACTGTTATTACACATTAAAACCAGGAATTAGAGGACTGTCTTTTCAGAATAATAAATTAAATTTAGTTTTGCTTTTTAAACATGCAATAAATATAAATCTTCTAATGTAAAATAATATTAAAAATCTGTATTTATGTCTAAAAAGTAAAATAAGAAAGGGAAAATAGGTATTTTAAAGTATTTTATACATTATAGTATTATTATTATAGTATTTGTATTATATGTATTTTAAAGGACTTTAAAATGCTTATAACAGATGTTTATGCAAATCAGTGGCTTTATATTAGAAAATTCAGAATCAGATTCTCAAAGCCAAACTGTATATTTATATCATAAAAATGTACAATAATTCAATAAAAGAAGTATAAGAATAAGGAATATGTTCTTTAATACATTATTTTTTTATTCAGAGAAGTATTTTATCCTAAAAAACATTGCAAATATTAAAATTTATAAGAGTCCAATAAATCCAGAAACTCTTGCGCTTTATTTATTGTCCAATATTTACGTAAGCACATAATTTGGCATTGACGATTCGTATCCTCACAATTTCAAAACTTGAAATGCTCTTGAAATCGATAAATTTTACTTGAATCTGTTTCCTTATTGACATAGTGAAGCTGATATTGTATTGACAGATGGCTGCTGCTTCGAAATGAAAATATTTTATTCCTGAGAGTTGGATTTTTCCCTCTTAGATTTCCTTGAAATGCTGTATTATTATATAGTGACTACTGTTTAGTAAGGCAGAATAAGGCTCAACAGAAGTCAGAATAAGGTTCAAAAAAGGTTTTTTTAAAACTTTATTTCTAATTAACATTTATCCTATAAAATTTTGTATACTATATATACACTGTTCAAAACAATTATATTTTATTCCACTTTGCAATATATATATATATACACTGAAGTGACAAAAGTCATGGGATCGCAATATGCAAATTTTCAGATGGCAGTAGCATCGCGTAGAACAGGTATAAATGCGCAGTGCTTTCGCAAAGCTTTCATTTCTGTTCAAGTTATTCATGTGAAGAGGTTTTGATGTGATAATGACCGCACGACGGGAATTAACAGACTTTGAACGCGGAATGTTAGTTGGAGCTAGACGCATGGGTCATGCCATTTCGGAAATCGTTAGGGAATTCAACATTCCCAGATCCACTGTGTCAAGAGTGTGCCGAGAGTATGAAATTTCAGGCATAATATCCCCCATGGACAGCGCAGTGGTCGACCGCCTGCACTTAACGACTGAGACCGGCGACGTCTGCAAAGAGTCGTAAATTCTAACAGACAAGCAACACTGCGTCAAATAACCGCAGAAATCAATGTGGCACGTACAAGGGACTTGTCTGTTAGAACTGTGCGGAGAAATTTGGCTTTCTTGGGCTATTCCAGCAGAAGACCGACTCGAGTGCCTTTACTGACAGAACGACATCGCTTGCAGCGACTCTCGTGGGCACGTGAGCATATCGGTTGGTCCCTAGATGAATGGAAAATCGTGGCCTGGTCCGATGAGTCACGATTTCAGTTGGTAAGAGCTGATGGTAGGGTTCGAGTGTGGCGCAGACCCCACGAAGCCATGGACCCAAACTGTCAGCAAGGCACTGTTCAAGCTGGTGGTGGCTCCGTAATGGTTTGGGCTGTTTTTTCATGGCATGGACTTGGTCCTCTGGTGCGAATGGACCGAACATTGACTGGAAATGCTTATGTTCAGCTACTTGGAGATCACTTGCAGCCATTCATGGACTTCATGTACCCAAACAACGATGGGATTTTTATGGATGACAATGCGCCATGTCACTGGGCCACAACTGTTCGCGATTGGTTTGAAGAACATTCTGGACAATTCCAACGAATGATCTGGCCACCTAGATTGCCCGACATGAATCCCATCGAGCATTTATGGGACATCATCGAGATGTCTGTTCGTGGCCAAAATCCTGCACCATCAACGCTTTCACAATTATGGACGTCTATCGAGACAGCATGGCTCAATATTCCTGCAGAAGACTTCCAACGACTTGTTGAGTCCATGCCATGTCGAGTTGCTGCACTTCGCCGGGCGAAAGGAGGGCCGACACGATATTAAGAGGTATCCCATGACTTTTGTCACTTCAGTGTATAGATATATTGCTGGATTTGATGTAGATATATATATCTAGATCCAATCCAAGAACCCTTGTGGTCTCATGGAAGTAGGGAAAGGAGGGGGGCAGCTTTTATTGTGTTGCAGTACCCGTAGATAGTATTCATCGCCAGTCTTAATAAAAAAAGTAGGATTTCAAATCCTTCACATCCTAGAAATCACGCTATGTGACACTCATGTGACTTTTACTATTACTGATTCATTTGGTCCACTTCTAAGTGACCAATTAATCTCTAGGTTTCAGAATTCATAATATGGCTTCTTTCAGCGAGTGCATTCACTTGTAAAAAACACATTTATAATTTATTTCATAGGATACTTAAAATATCATTTGTTTTTGAGCAGTCTGTATTTTCTAGAGGTATATGCAAGATATATCGAAATTAGTGAAGTTGTTTACTTTTATATAATGTTTTAAAGCAAGGTTATTTTATAATCTGTATAGGTACCATAGAGATGTGATTTTGGTATCATTACTTTACAAACTTATCCAAGTTTAATGTAATTTTTGTTTGAATTTTAAATTCTTTTTTTAAGTATATATAAGTAAATTGAGTTTGAAATTCTTTTTTCCAGTATAAAAAAAGCAAAATGAGCTTGAAATACTTTATTTTAAAATATATAAGAAAAATAAAAAAGAAATTGTAGTTTTCAATAAACTTTTATTATCTGTAAAGCATTCTTGTCCTTTGTAGAACTAATCATGTGGGAAAAAACTACTTTGGATACATTATCAGTGTTATCTAATATAATTTTTGTTTGAATTTTAAATTACTTTTTTTTAATACATAAAAATAAATTTAGGCTTTAAATTCTTTTTTTTAAATATGTAAAAACAAATTGGTCTTGAAATATATTTTTAAGAAATATAACAAGAATACAAAGGAAATTGTCGTTACTAGTCTATGTCGCGTAAAAACTTTCATTTTCTCTAAAGTGTTCTTAACCTTTGGAAAACTAATCATGTGAGAAAAGCTATATTGGATACCTTATCAGCGTTATTTAATGCAATTTTTGTTTAAATTCCTTTTTTTTTAAATATATAAAAACAAATTGAGCTTTAAATTCTTTTTTTTTAAATATATAATAACCAACTGAGCTTTAAAATCCTTTTTTCAAATATATGAAAACAAATTATGCTTAAAATTTTTCCAAAAAAAAAAAAAAAAAAAAAAAAAAAATATATATATATATATATATATATAACAAAAATATGAAAGAAATTGTCGTTATCTAGACTATGTTGCGTAATAATTTTCATTCTTTGTAAAGGGTTCTTGTCCTTTGTAGAACTAATCATATGGGAAAAACAACATTGAGTACCTTATCAGCGTTATCTAATGTAATTTTTGTTTGAATTTTAAATCCCTTTTTTTTAATATATAAAATCAAATTTAGGCCACAAATTCTTTTTTTAACTATATAAAAACGAATGGATTTGAAATATATTTTTTAAAAATATAACAAGAATACAAAGGAAATTGTCGTTATCTAGTCTGTGTTGCGTAATAACTTTCATTTTCTGTAAAGCGTTCTTAACCTGTGGAAAACTAATCATGTGGGAAAAGCAACATTGGATGCCTTATGTTCGTTATTTAATGTAATTCTTATTTGAATTTCAAATCCCTTTTTTTAAATATATAAAAACAAATTGAGCTTTAAATTCCCTTTTTTTAATATATAAAAACAAATTGAGCTTGAAATATATATATTTTTAAATATAACAAAAATACAAAGGAAATAGTCGGCTAATCTTTGTTGCTTTATACTTTCATTTTCTGTAAAGCGTTCTTAACCTGTGGAAAACTAATCATGTGGGAAAAGCAACATTGGATGACTTATGCTCGTTATTTAATGTAATTCTTATTTGAATTTCAAATCCCTTTTTTTAAATATATAAAAACAAATTGAGCTTTAAATTCCCTTTTTTAATATATAAAAACAAATTGAGCTTGAAATATATATATTTTTAAATATAACAAAAATACAAAGGAAATAGTCGGCTAATCTTTGTTGCTTTATACTTTCATTATTCGTAAAGCGTTCTTAACATCTGGAAAACTAACCATGTGGGAAAAGCAACATTAGATACCTTATCTGCATGATTCAGTGATGACATTTTACTAAACATAACAGTGTTTTATTTAAAAAGGTTTTATTGTTAATTTTTGTGAATACTAACTAAAAAGTGTATTGAGATGCAAGAGCATATTTATAAATAAAAATACCTTCTTAAAAAAAAAAACCCGACTTGAAATGATAAAATAAGTTTGTCAGAAAACCTTTATTAATTTAATCAAAACAAAATTTTCATTTTAGAAAGTTTAGAAAGTACAGAAAACAAGAATGTCTTTGGAATGATTAATAACAATGCTTCTAAAAATTAACCGGAAACAATTAAAATAGATCATGTATTTTCAAGTTAAAAAAACCCAAGCAAACCTTTAACTAATTGATTTTAAAGTTAGATAACGGTTGTTATTAAGATGTTGTGCTTCTGATAATGACAAAAGATAACGAACCTATCTATATATTCGCATACATAATACTGGCCATATAGTTTTATATCCTTTACATGTTTGCTTTTTTTGTAATACGGTGTAATATTTTAAATAATAGCAATAATTATTATCATATTATGAAATCTCTTATCAGTTTTTAAGGTTTCTAAATCATATTAAAATATAATTAGGGATTTAAAAGTTGTAGTTATAAAACTGCATAATAGTAAGCATAAAATTTATTTTTTTGAAAAAAAAAATAAATAAAATGGTTAAATAAATAATATTAAAATTAAAATTAAAAAATGAAATTATTAAAAATTAAATTAAAATTGAAAAATTAAATTAAAATTAAAATTGAAAAAATAAACTAAAATTAAAATTGAAAATAAAAAAAAATTGTTAACAAATCACATCTACTTGATTGACCAATTAGACAGTGATAATTTCGGTAAATATTGCAATAGTGTATATTTTCGTCTTCACTGTATTCTTTTTCTAGCAATTTTATGATGAAGCCATTTTTAGATTCTTGGAAAGAAATTTGTATATAATAATTGTTATATAACTATTATAAATAAAAAAAATTGTAAATAAATGCTGAGTAAAAATAAATAAATAATAATAATAATGCTAAGTATTCTTACTATTTAAAGGATAATAAGAAATTTTTTGATTAAACTGGTTAAATTTGTAGTAAAATTCAAAACACCTAAGAAGCAAAATAAAGCAATTTTAGTAAAACAAAGTAAAGATCGTTTTTGAAAATGAATTTGCCTGAGCAATTAGCTAATTAGCTAGGGAAATTAGCCGTCTTTCGGACTTGATTTCTTAATGGATATAAAAAGCTAATCTCGAAGCAAATAATATTTTATCTAATACATTTATGTTCAGACTTTAACAATAACCATTCAAGGAATAAAAAATTTGAAATTTTTTTTCTCTTGCGTTGATTTTAAAGACAGACAAGAATGAACTAGGCCAAAGAACATTTGCAATGGAGCAAAATAAAATATCTCAATGTAGGAAATTAATTTTGATTTTTCTAAAATCAGTTAAACATATATATTTGAAATTTTATAGTTGAAATGCTTCAACTAGAGTCTGGCATCAAAAAAAAAAAAAAAAAAAAAAAAAAAACTTTACAGCTGTATTGGTGTATATATAGGTGTATGCAGTTCCACATAAGTATGTAAGCAAACTCCACATTGCTACTAGTGTATTAAATTTTGAATAGCACACTGTAAATAAAATTTTTTTGTTTATTTCCAACGCCATGGCAATACAAAAAGGAGGAAAATACAGAACAACAAAGAAAAAATTGGACACAAAAGAGTTAAAAAAAGTTCACTTTTTTATTGTCTTAAGAGATTTATAGCTTTCCAGTATTTCGCCGTCTCGGATTTGCCCTGAAATGCGAAGCAACGATGGAAGATGAGCTCGATTCGTTAGTTCTGCCAAATCACAAAGAGGACAGTTTGGTGGTCGAAAATTCAAATGCGATGTAGATGTTCATTAGATCATTTCTTTTTGGTTGAGACAAGTCACCAGCATTCCGTTGCAAAAACGCAGGCCAGCCGGAAAATTATGCCAAAAGCTCTAGACTACTTAGCCTGTATAGATCGTTACCCAGGGTGCACCATAGGAGGTATGTTTACATTGTACCCCTTGTACTTGAAGATGATGACTTTTTTCAAGAAAGAAAATGTTTACTGATAGATGATTTATATAAAAAGCTGAACATTCATGATATATAGGGATATTAAATCTCAAAAAACAAGAATTCAGGTACCAAACTAGAGTTTATTGAAATTCTGCTCACAAAATGTAACTTAGGAATTACAAAAAAATTAATTTATTCAATTATTCTCGAGTGTGCTACCGTTATCGCTTCAAAAAGCAGGACTAAAAATATTAAATACATGTATTTATATTTTTAAACTGTATTTTTAACAGTTTTTAATTTGAAAATATTTAAAAGAAGCTAGCAATTCGACCTATTTTCCATGAATTATTTCAGTATTTTTTTATATTTTCGTTATGTTTTATTCCAGAATCAATATTTGTAGAATTCGATTGCACATTTAATAACTTAATGCTTATAATCGTCGTACAAATGCATGTATAATGCAAGTCTATTATGTCAATTTACTGTTATACTTAAAATATTGCATGATATTCCAAGTTATGCAAACCTTTTGGCCATCTCTCTGTATATAATACATGAATCCACTAACCTTGTTAGCTTCTTTATGATGGCAATGGGCCAGTTTATTTCCTAGGAGATGGTAGTAGGGATGGCAGAAAGGCATTGCCTCTCAGGAGAGAATGTTTAAGGGTAAATGTTCTCTTCCTCTATGTCGTATTAGAACCCCCCTCCAAAAAAAAAGACAAAAATTCTGTCCCACTGTCTATGTCAAATTTTCTACTAAATTCTACCTCTCTTATTCTTACCATTAAAGCCTATGTTACCAGGGGAAATTAAACGATTTTTCTATAGAAAATCTTGGAAATTGTATACATTATAGAAGTTGTATACATTATAGAAATTGTATAAATTATAAATTGTATAAATTATAAATTGTATACATTATGGAAGTTGTATACATTATAGAAAGTGTATACATTATACATTGTATACATTTTAGAAATTGTATGCATTATAGAAGTTGTATACATTATACATTGTATGCATTCTAGGAATTGTATACATTATTATTTTCTGATAGATATAAAATGAAAAAAATTCTATTAGTATTCAAAATCAGTTTCTGATTTAAAAAAAAATTAAGCCTATTGAAATTCTATTATTTACTTCCTTTTTATAAATAGGAATATTTGATAAAAACTGTTGTCATATTACTTTTATAAACAGATCTGTCAGCCTTGTATTGAAAGATCATTAGTCATATAAAATCAGTAATGTTCATTCAATACAAGACTGTATTTTGTGTAAAATAAGCAAATCTGTTCGCGAAATATTTTATATACTATTACATTCTTTATCAAATATATATTCGCTCTTTAATTTAAGTTTACTATTATTTCCATACAAAATTAATGAAATAAAGTTTTAAATCAAAAGTAAATCTATATATTTGAAATAATTCATATTCATATGCATATAACTCATATGAAATTACAAAAATATTCTTGAACTATTTTACATTTAAATTAGGAATATACATTCTATATAAAATAAGGACAAGATGTCTTTATATTTCTCAACTTAAACAAATAACGTGTTTCTTTATGTTAAATTTATTTTAATATTATTTATTCTGAATTACTGTATGAAATTTTCTTTTTTTTATGTAAGAAATTGAATAATTTATGTATTAAAATTTCTGCTTGTTTAAAAAGTATGAATATATTTATAAGTAACAAATCTTTTAAAATAATTTTGCTAGTTAGAATGAAATGCCTAGAGAATAAAAAACAAACAAACTTCTTAGATTCCCGATTTTATTTCTTTACAAAGAATGGAAGTTGTTTCGAATTTAATAATATTGAAATTTAAAAAATGTGTACTTCGAAGAATACATGTATATAAAAAAGGTAATATACATAATATCAGTTACAAATAAGTTTTATTATTCATTCAGATATGTATGATGTTTTTATTCATAATTTGTTTCAAAAAACATCGATTTTTATATGTTTTTTACTAATAAGAAAAGAACTATTAAAAATTTCAAGATATAACAATTGTAAAATGATCATTTAAAAATGTAATTCATATCTTCGAGCAATAAACGTTTAAAAATAGATATAATTGAATTATTTTACTAAGCTTTTCTTTTCATTTCTTTTTTGTTACTACAGAACATAAAATGATTATATGAAAGTCCTGGCAGAAATTGTTGAAAAATATTATATTAGTTTTTAATTCATAAACTAATAATAAACTTAACTAATATATTTTTAGAAGCAAGAATCATGATTAAATGATGGATATGTATTAAAGAAATTACTTTTCGCATTTCCATTGTAGCATTTTTTCTCAATGGAAGGGTTGTGGCTTTTCTTTCCTAGGAAAGAGGAATGTATATTTGACAAGTACATAGTAATAACAACCCATCACTCAAATATGACAGCAGACAAGCAGTGCTGTGGTTAGTTATATTACATGCAATTAGTGTTTTGTACTAATGAGAACAACCTGTCACTCATATCTGACAGAAGATATTCAGTGTGATGGATAATGCGACACATAAAATTAGCGATTGTCTCTGTGATCTTCACAGGTCGAAACAATTACAGATGGAATATGGACTACACATAAGTTGTTCCATCGTAATTGGTGATATACCATGAGCTGAGAAAATGTCTACTCTAATGAGAAGCGAGGGAAGCTGATACGCTCCTCTTCACGAATTTTCTAAATGGGAGGGTTTTAGAGAAGAAAGGAGAGAATTCTGCAATGAGTCGTCAAAGACTGTTGTTATTTACTTTTTCTCTAAAGTGACAGAACAGGTCGGAGTTTCGCCTGTGTCCAAGGTGACCCCTTGTAGTTTCGTGTGTCACGTCGTATGGTAATTAAGGTCTGCCGCAGACCACGTGTTTAAGATTCGACGTAGACTCGTGAACTCCGAAAATCTAAGACCTTGGAGTGAACTGTACTTATGATTTAATTGTGCACCTGTGATCATATTTATAATTTTTATTTTTATTTCTTTGTATAATAACCCCACAGTTCTGTATTTGCATATATATATAGTGCTTGTAAATAAAAAATAAAGTGTTGCCGTGATCCTGAAAATCGTCCTCTTCTTGTAGCCGTTAGGCATCTAGTATAGGCCGAGACGTTACACCATAAAAAATTCTTCATAATCTTAAATGGAAGATGAACGATAAATAAAACCAATGAAAAAATGATAAAACCTTTATCCGAATATTTTTTTATTGCTTCATTCAGAAAATTTTTAATGTATGAATAAAATAATATCAGTTTGGATTTTAAAAGTACAGTCGAGTAGTACAGGGCTACTACTTATGTATCTTTAATAACTTTTGTAAATATCATTGGATCTTTACATAAGTAGTAGCCCTGGAAATGGGTCGAAGGGAATTAATTATTGTGCAATGCAGTTGATTAACAATATTAATTAACCATTAACTCGAAATTTTTCCATTACGGCAGCTGATAATTATAACGCAATCAATACTATGTGTCATAAATAGTATATCCAACAATTTTGTGCCAAAATTGCCATAATTTTTAAAATAACAAAGAGCCCATATATAATATATAAATTACTACGGACGTTATGAAGTTCGTAATTTTCAATTGATGTTTTAATAATTTAATTAATTTTATCATAATATGTTTAATAAATTAATTTAATTTTTAATTTAATAATTTAATTTTAATAATATTAATATTAAAATAACTTCCTTCATTAGCAGAATAAAATATTACAGTTTTCTTGTCATGATTACTTAGATAAAACCATGAAAAATTTGTCTAAATTCATTGAAAAAATTTGTAAACAATAAAAATAATTGAAATTAATATTTAAATAATAATGACATATTTTTATTATTTTATCGTAATTATACTATTTAGAGTCTATAAAATCGCCTGATCCTACTATTAAGATTAATGAGCGCTGTAAAAATGCTTTTAAATTACCGTCCAATAAAATTACGTCATTTTTTTGAAATTGTCTTAAATTTTCTAGGCCACTAGCATTAAATAGCTAATAGGAACTTTGATTTAAGGCAGCTCTATTAAGTATTGGTTTTTAAAATATGTACAGGAGGAGCAAGAAAGGTGCACTGTTTATTAGTTTTTTTTTTTTTTTGAACTGTTTATTTATTGCTAATTAATGAAAATGAAGGGATTTTATGCATTATTGTGGTTTAATAAAAGTATTTTTCAATTCCTACTATTAGTTCACATTCTATATATAACTTGCTCAAATTTTCAATCGTTAATAAAATACTTTTTATTCATCCACTCAAGTACAAATACATTTTATGGAACTTGTAGTGGATAGCACTTGATGTTAATACAATTTTTTAAAATATTAACTCTGTAATTAAATTTAATTAATTAATTATATATTTTTTTAAATTTAAGTTGCATGTATCTAATAATAGATGGCGCCAGATGTAAGAAGAAAATTTCAACTTTATTTGTAAAGGGCTTTTCTGCAATATAGTGAAAAAAAAGTCGGAATTGACTTAAAATTTTTTTTTTTATGTTACTTGTTTTAAGGAAAAGTTTATTAGAATTTTGTTCAAATGATTTTTGCAGCTTTTAGACAGGATTTGAATAAAAAAAAAATATTTAGCATTTTTATTCTTTTAACATAATTTTCAATTTCAATAATTCTAATGATAATACTCAATTTCAATAATTCAATCATTTCAATCAGTTTCAATAATTCATTTTCGTTACTCTTACTCTAATATGTAATAGAATTAAAAGGAACGAATTTGATAGTTACAGAGTATTATTTCAGATACATAAATTATTAATTGGCAACATTTTTAGAAGTTTATGATTTGAAACTAGTTTATAAGTAATTTCTATTAATTCATTATTCTAATTATGATACAACATTTTTAAAATTATTTTCCTCATAACAAGTTCTACAAATATTTTATTAGAGTATTTCATAATTTTATAAACAGACTCTCATTTTTGCAATAACGATGTAATTATTTTTTTTTTATTCATTTAAAATATTCTTACTAATGCTCTAGTTCGTTGTTATGACTTTCGTAATTTTCAATTAATAGAGAGTTTTTGCATACCGTACGTTAGGTTACCGTAGGACGTCCGTTAGCTTTTTCTCCCTAGCGCGCATGCTCAGTTTCCTATGAGCATGCGTGCTAGGGAGAAAAAGCTAACGGACATCCTACGGTAACCTAACGTACGGTATGCAAAAACTCTCTAATATTTTAATATATTCATTTATTTTTTTTAAATTTAATTTATTTATTTGTATATTTTAGTTTCAATCTAAACATTTATTTAATAAATATTTAATTAATGTTCGCGTCATATATCCTTTTTTCGTATTTCTTATTTAGTTATTTTATTTATTTTTGTACTATAATGTTTAAATTGGAAAACAATTTTTTTTGGTGTTATGAGATATTATAATACTTATTTTAACTGGATTTATTTTTATTTTGAAACATTTCCAAATTCGTATTTTGTAATTTTGAAATGTCTCCTTAACAAAATCTGCTTAAAACTTATTTTTGTTATTGTTTTAATTTAATCAGCTTAGTGCCAAGTTCTATTAGTAATCTTTGAAATGTAAAATATTTTAAATTTAAAATGAAAGAATTTTTAAATTTAATATTGGATAAACACTATTCAATATATTTAAAATAAAAGAAATAACAATCATGATTTTGATTAGAAAAAATAAAATTTTGTTATTTTTTACAAAAATTTCTAATATATATTTTAAATGTAAAAAAATATAAAAGTAAGAATTTTTTAATTTAATTTTAGATCAATACAATAAAATATATTTAAAATAAAAGAAACAACAATCATGAAACATATATCGTAATTATATACAATATATTGTAAAAAGATTTTTTTATTATTTATTTCTAATATGTTTTAAATATAAAAGGGAAAAAGTTTTGCAGTTTAATATTAGATAAATACGATTCAATATATTTAAAATAAAAAAAATAAAATAAAAAAAACAACAACCCTGAAACATACATTTTGATTGTAAAAAGCAAAATTTTATTATTTTTTATAATATATTATAAATATGAAAGGGAAGCATTTTTTAATCTAAAGCTAAATGCAATTTAATATATTTTAAATAAAATGAACAGCAACCATGAAACACACATTTTGATTGTAAAAAGTAAAATTTTATTATTATTTTTTTTATTACAGAAAAAGCCTTGAATGCTATCGTTGAAAAAGAGATTTGTTAGTCAACGGTTTAAGCCTTTCAAGCTTTTTTGAAGCACAGCATATCTGGAAACTTCAAATATTTCGACTGAAGATAAACACGATAGATCCGCAAGCTGGAAAGATTCTACGTTAGCCACAACGTTAGCCATTAAGATAGTTAAAAAATGAGCTCTTTAGAGCTCTAAGGATATTTGTTTCAAATTATAATGGCATCAAAGATCCAAATTGATCCACTAAACTGTATTAAATAGATATTTTAATGGTCCTATTATTGCATTAAATAGGCATTTTAATAGTTCTATTACTGTATTAAATAGGTATTTTAATAGTCTTATTACTAAATTAAATATGTATTTTAATAGTCATTATTGCATTAAATAGGTATTTTAATAGTCCAATTATTGTATTAAATAGGTATTATAATTATATTATTCCTATTATTGTATTAAATATGCATTTTAATAGTACTATTACCGTATTAAATTAGTATTTTAATAATCCTATTACTTTACTAAATAGATATTTTAACAGTCCTATCAATGTATTAAATAGATATTTCAATAGTCCTATTACTACATTAAATATGCATTGTAATATTCCTATTACTGTATTAAAAAGCATTATAATAGTCCTATTATTGTATTACATTATTTTAATAGTCCTATTAATGTACTAAATATGAATTTTAATGCAGTAATCAATAAATTTTGAGTCAAGAGTAACATTAAATGCGTTAATGGATACTCACATTAACCATCACACATCGAAATTTACTGGATGGCTTTTCAATAATAATGGAAGTTATAAAATACTCTTTAACTTCTTTTATCACAAAAATGTTTTACTTATTTTTAGAAAACTATTTATTTTTCTTGCAAACGATATACACTTATGGAAATTGAATTCATTAAGTGACTTGTTTCAGTTAATAATAGTTCTAAATCATAATAAAACGATTTTTTTTTCATCAAACGATATTTTGATTATATGAACAGTAATTAAATAGAAAAATACATTATTTTTTTTTTTGAAGTTAAAAGGTTTCAGCTAAAACTTTTTGAAAAATAAAATCATTTTATTTTAACCTTTTATCGAAATGTGTTTGTTCACTTAGTTGAAATGAAATCAATCACATCCATTTTAAATATTTTACATAGCCTGCAGTCAGTAGATGGTATAATGTATATATATATATATATATATATAATTTCAAAGTGATTGAATTATACAAGAATAAAGAAGATTTTTACTATTAGGTAGATAAATAATTTTTTGTAATGATTTATAAATAGTTTCAAAAATTGAATTTTAAAATTTTGTAAAACGTTAACATTAGAATTGTGATAAATTTTATCAGTCAATATATTATATTTAGAATTTCTGAAAATATTATGTTACATTATTAAAAAAAAAATTAAATGTTAACTATTACATTTCACAGTTTATAAATTTATTTTAATATTTTATTGATTTATTTTAATTTTTAATGTTAATAGTTATTCTTTTTTTACAAAAATCTTATTTGAAGTATTAAATTTTGAGACAGATTTATTTTAAATTAGGAATAAAAAGAACCATGAATAAAATATGCACATTAAAATTATTCATGCTATTTTTTAGTTTTATTTATGAATATTTTATGAAGTTAAATTATAATAAATTTTCGTTTCATAAAAATATAGAATTACATTATTTGTAAAATTTTTTTTTTTTGAAAATAAAAAAATGTGGTTAAAGTGTGAAAAAAAATTAGTTAAAAAGATTAAAAATTTAAAGCGAACGAAGTAAATTATTTCATTCTTAAGTTTCCGTTTCTGAACTCGCTACGAACATATCTATAATAAATATTTTTTCATATTTGAAAACAGGTGTCTAATTGACATTTTCTTGGATATTTGGCAAATTGTTTATAAGAATTAAAAAAAAAAATATCTTAAGGGTTGACAACACTAGAAAACGAACTGCACAAAAATTTTAGTGTTATTATTCATTTTATTTTTATAACGATATTTAATATTTAATAATTTTTAAAAATATTGTTAAAATTTGACTAAAACTATGTTCTTAATTGCAGACAAAAATTTCTTTTGATTGGCTCAAAACTTAAAAAGAAATATTAATTAGAACGCGAGATATATTTCATTAAGCGAAAATTTCATTAAATATTGGGAAAATCAATTTTTTGATTTCATATATCTCCAAAGCCTTTTATTAGATTTTTCTTCTTCTTCATTGTCGCAAGAGCCTCATGGTGAGGCAAAGCCTTCCTCCTACTGGCAGATTTTGAGACAGGAGATGTTTTCTTCTTATTCCAGATTGAACGAGCCTGTGGCCATTGAAAATGAACTTGCTCAGGTTGTGTAGCCGCCACAGTGGTCACCTAAATTTTGACCTCGTTTTTCTGAGTCACTTATCAATGGATATTGCGCTCACAGGTGTCTTGATTGCTGATAATGGTGAATCACTTGGTGTGAGAATCGTTCTAATGAACACTTAGTTCTCATATTCTGTCGTCATCAACTATCTTTTGATGTTGTGTTATGTCATAGTTTAACAATTCACACCAATATCATTGAATTACGCCATCGCTCGTATTTGATCACTCTGTTTCTATTGCATGTCCTCTCTTAAAGTTCACATGCTAGATGACTGTTCATATTGCATACGAACCTATATGCAAGGCATTGATTCTCTCAAAGTGAAATTCTCTCAAAGGAATGCAATTCTCAATTGTTTCTCTCAAAGGAATTCAATTCGATTGAAAAATGCCTTATAATTGGAATTTCTCGTCTTTTACACGACATCTGAATGCTGAGTTTCGCTGCCATGAAGTACCATTTATCCATTTATTGACTAGTAAAATATTTCCATTCACTGGAAGCCAAATAATTTGCTTGTTAGATTGAAAAATTTCTTTTTGATGCGCAATTGTTTTTTTGTCTAATAGTGTATTTTACCGATAGGTTTTAAGCTTACTTCGTGTGCATTTGCCAATGGCGCCTAAATGACGAGTAGCTCTTGGTTCCACAGATATTGGGTTTGAGTCTTAACGGTGCCATAGATGTTTGTAGTGGTACGGAACCCTTTTAAACCGTAAGTCCCGATCTAATATGACTGTTGAGAGTGGAGTTGATAACCATATACCGTAAAAATAAAATATTTTCTATTTCGGAATTTTCCAGTAGGTAGACGGTCATGGTCCAACATGGACTATAGTATCAGGGAGTTGGTTAATTATTTAGCAATTGCGATTATTAAAATTCTAATAGAAAAGTTTCATCATTTTAATGCATGAATTAATGAGGAAAAAATACTAAAATTCAAATTTTGAATACTACCCCGTAAAAAGGAAACCTCCCATCTCGGAATCTGCCGGTAGACAGATTGCCAAGGTCCAACATGGAATGTAGTTCGAGAGAATTAGTTAGTTATTTAGCATTTGTGATTATTAAAGTGACCCTAATAGTAATGTTCCATCCTTTTAATAAATGAATTAACGAGTAAAAGAATACTAAAATTACAATTTTAATCCTTCCAAGGTTCACATGTTAGATTAATTGCCTACTTAATAAAATTTAAATTAACTACTATTGGTCTACCAGGATAATGTTTAATATATGGCATGCAATGGCTGATATAATTTAGTGCTCCTAATAATACCTTTATAAGTTATGTCTTTATATTTATTTATAAATAAATTTCTACATAAGATTAATTACCAAATTAAAAGGTGTTAGCTAAATTGAATCTCGAAGTTAACTACACGTTATGTGCTTTGTGTCTGCTGAATAACCTCAATGAAAATTTTGGTGATATTAAATTTTCTATTCATTTATTCGAAATAAAGCTGAGAGAAATCCCCTACAAGAATTCTATTTAATCCAGGAAAGCGGTATAAACGTAAGAGTTCGCTAATTGGCAAACTTTAAACTGCGATCTTTGATCAAAGTATCTTTTGCTCTTTTTTTTAAAACGCGACTAATTCCGTCTTTATTACAATTAGAAATGATTAAAAGATTAATTAGAATAGTGATTAGAGAAGCTCCTTTCAATTTAAATTACACGCGGGCCTAGTTACTGCCCTGAGGCAGCGAAGTAGATATTGACATTTCATCTGCCCTTTTTTTTATTGCTAATTCCGCGCTTAAAAAAGTATCAAATTCTTCAGGAAGCAAACGGTTGATTCGAATTCGGTGGATGAATTCTGAGTTTAAGAAAAAAAATTCTCTGTAAGTACTTGCAATTAGCCGGTGATCGTGCATTAAGGGAAAAAAAACTAACTACCAATTTTCTTTTGAGCCGCCATTTTAAGTTCTTACGGTGAGTTTGCTTTCTGGAGATTTTTCCAACAATAAGAACTAATTAAAAACCTCATTTGAGTAATTAATAAATTGTAATTTCGGGGTACTTTTTTTATTCTTTATATTCTTTAAGTTTTTATACTTTATTTTGTGCTTCTTTTTTTATTCTTAATAATTAAAACTTGACGAAATAAATTTAAGGGTCTAAGTTCTGTGCGCCTAAGTTGTTTTTGTGAAGAAAAATAATGATAATTATAAAATTATCTTGTTTTATAATAAATTACTGCCAAATTTTGAAAAGCTTTTTATACGCTTTGATAATTGTCTGACAAAGCATGATTTAGTAAAATTAATTTTAATGAGTATATAATGTCAAAATAGAAAGAAGTGTTTTTTTTAAATTAAGTTTTCATTTTTTAATAAAAGTAATATTATCTATCTGAAACTTTTTAACTTTAAAAATAGATATTGTGCTTTCCTGTTTAATTACAGTTGATATAATCAAAACACCTTTCTGTAAAAAAAATCGTTTTATTATAATTTAGAACTGTTATTAACTAAAACAAGCAACTTAAGGAATTCAATCTGTGTAAGTGTATATCGTTTACCTGAAAATTAAATAATTTTTGAAAAATGTGAAGCATTCTTTCTATGATGTTAGAAGTTAAAGAATATTTTATAACTTCCATATTTATTGAAAAGCCATCCAGTAAATGTCGATTCGGAATATCCATTAAAGCTTTTAATGTTACTCATCACTACGAAACTTATTGATTACTGTATTAAAATATCTATTTAAAACAGTAATAGGACTATTAAAATATTTAATACAGTTTAGTGAACCAATTTTGATGTCTGATGCCATTATTTTGACAATTATCATCTACTGAACTTCTACAAAGTCCACCCAAAAGCCAATACCCGTCGGTGAAATACAGAACAACAGCAAATCCACCATGACAAAAATTACATAAGCAGTCACTACCTTTTAATAAATTTAAATAATTCGTATGTTCTTATCAAATTTTTTTTATTTATAATTTACCATTTTTATAAGGATATTTGTTGCTCTGTTCATTTAGCTGAATTTTTTTTTTATGTAGCTTAATTCAAATATAAAACCAAAAAACCACTTTAAAATACTTATTCTTAGGGAAGTGTAGGCGTATTAGACGTGAATAGAATTTATTAACAAAACGAAAATTAATTTTAAAAAATGTTTCTTTCTATTTTGATATTATATACTCATTAAAATGAGAAAAAAATAATTTTACTAAATCATGCTTTGCTAGACAATTATCAAAGCGTATAAAAAAGCTTTTCAAAATTTGGCAGTAATTTATTATCAAACAAGATAATTTTATAATTCATTATTTTTCTTCACAAAAATAACGAAGGCGCACATAACTTAGATCCTGAAATTTATTTCGTCAAGTTTTAATCATTAAGAATAAAAAAGGGCACAAAATAAAGTATAAAAAATTATTAAACATAAAGATTAAAAAAAGTACCAAGAAATTGCAATTTATTAATTACTCAAATGAGGTTTTTAATTAGTTCTTATTGCTGGAAAAATCTCCAGAAAGCAAACTCACCGTAAGAACTTAAAATGGCGACTCAAAAGAAAATTGGTAGTTAGTTTTTTTTTTCTTCTTAGTGCACGATCACCGGCTAATTGCAAGTACTTACACAGAATTTTTTTTTCTTAGACTCAGAATTCATCCACCGAATTTGAATCAACCGTTTACTTCCTAACGAATTTGATACTTTTTTAAGCGCATAATTAGTAATGAAAAAAAGGGCAGATGAAATGCCAATATCTACTTCGCTGCCTCAGGTCAGTAACTAGGTCCGCGTGTGATTTAAATTGAAAGGAGCTTCTCTAATCACTATTCTAATTAATCTTTTAATCATTTCTAATTGTAATAAAGTCGGAATTAATCGCGTTTTATGAAAAGAGCAAAAGGTACTTTGATCAAAGATCGCAGTTTAAAATTTTACCAACTAGCGACCTCTTCATTTTATATCGCTTTCTTGGATTAAATAGAATTCTTGTAGGGTGATTTGTCTCGCCTTTATTTCGAATAAAAGAATTGAAGACTTAAATTCACTGAAGTTTTCATAGAGGCTATTCATCAGACGCGAAGCACATAATGTGTAGTCAACTTCGAGATTGAATTCAACTAACAGCACCTTTTAATTTGGTAATTAATTTTACGTTGAAATTTATTTATAAATAAATATAAAGATATAATTTATAGAACATTTACTAGGAGCACTAAATTATATCAACTATTGTGTGCCGTATATTTAACATTATCCTGGTAGGTGAATTTAAATTTTAATAAATAGACAATTAATCTAACATGTGAAAATTGAAGGATTAAAATTTGAATTTTAGTATGATATTTCTCATTAATTGATTTATTAAAATGATGAAACTTTACTATTAAAACCTCTTTAAGTAATAACAAATCCTAAGTAACTAACTGCATGGCATCATGCCCAATCATGTCCCAACAGTCCATGTTGGATCATGGCTGTCTGCTTACCGGCAGATTCCAAAACTGGTGATTTACGGGTTAGGGTTATCAAAACTACGCCGAACGCTCAACAATCATGTTGGACCCTCACATCGTTCACCAGTGGATCCCTGGACACTCTGTTAACAAATTATTTATCGATGTCCATTCGAATAATTCTTTTATATGTTTTTTAAAATGTTCTGTTAGCCAAAAAAAAAAAGTATAATAATTTTCTAATTAGTACTAGATCTTCAAATATGTGGTATAGTTTAGAATGGCTCAGAGAGAATTAACTTATAGTGCAATGTAGTTGGTCTACAAAATTAATTAACATAGTTAATTGACAGCTAACTCAAATTTTTCCATTACAGAACCTGAGATGTTAAATATAAATGGATTACTCATGATGAAATTAGTATAAAATTTTTGTAGAGATCTAATAGCTCTGGCGCTTGGGGCCATAAATTTTGGTGTCGAGTCTTGGAGATGCCATGGAGGTTTGTATTGGTTCGGAATCCACTTTAAACCGTAGGTCCTTGTCTAAAATATCTGTAGAGCGTTTGGCACAGGGCTGAGAACCCTATTCTGTTAGAGGAAAGCATCTCCTGTCTCAAAATCTGCCAGTAGGCAGACGGCCTTTGCCCACCATGGGGCTGTTGCACCAATGAAGAAGAAGAAGATATCTAATAAAAGGCTATATATTATATATATATATGCATATATATATATATATATATATAAGTTCAAAACTTGATTTTCTCAATATTAAATTAAGCTTTAACTTAATAAAAGATATCTTGCGTTCTAAACAATACTTTTTTTTTTAATTTTTGCGCAAGTCGGAAAAAGTTTGTTTCCGAAATTAAAAACATAATTTTAGTCAAATTTTATGATTATTTACAAAAAAAAGCATAAACATTATATAATGTTATGAAAATAAAATGAATTATAATATATTAAAATTTCCGAAAGTTTTCAGTCCTTAAGAAACTTGTTTTATAATAAGCAAACATAATAAAAAAATAAACAATTTGCGAAATATCTAAGAAAATGACAATTAAGGGCCGTCTACAAATTTGAAAAAATAATTATTATAGATCTGTTATTGCGCTAAAAGAGATAAAGCTGACATGGTGCAAGCGATTTCGGAAAGTGGAAACTTAACAAGGAAATAATTTACTTTTGCCTTAAATTTTTAACCGTTTTAACTAATTTTTTCATTCATTTAACTACCTTTTGCTATTAAAAAAAAAACATTTTATTTTTTTGACAAATAATTTTGTTTTATATTTTTCCGAAACGAAAATTTATCAGAATTTAAATTCCTAATATATTAATAAATAAAACCAGCAAAACAGCATAAATAATTTTTAATGTGCATATTTTATTTATATACTTTTGTATTCCTAATGTAAAAGAAATCTGTCTTAAAATTTAATACTTCAAATACATATTGTGTTAATTCTATAAATTGTCTTTTTTTAATTAGAAATTTACTTTTGTTTCGGAAATTATATAACAATTCAGTTTAAGAATTTTCCAAAAAAAGAATAACTATTAACATTAAAAAAATAAATAAATAAACAAGATAATAAGATACATTTATAAACTATGAAATGTTGTTTTTAGCATTTAAAAATTATTTTTATTAAATAATATAGCATTATATGTGTACACAGAAATTTTAAATATAATATTGTTACTAGTAAAATAACTGTTCTAATGTTAATATTTTACAAAATTTAAAAATTAAATTTTAAAACTTTTTATAAATCATTACAAAAAATTATTTATCTAGCTAATAATAAATTCTCCTTTATTCTTGTATAATTCAGTCACTTTGAAATATATATATATATATATATATATACATTATGCCGTCTACTACCTGCAGGTTATATAAAATATTTAAAATGGATGCCGTTGATTTCATTTCAACTAAGTGAACACATTTCGATAAAAGGTTAAAATAAAATTATTTAATTTTTAAAAAGGTTTAAGCCGAAACCTTTTAACTTAAAAAAAAAGAAATATGTGCTTTCCTATTTAATTATTATTCATATAATTAAAATATCGTTAGAAGAAAAAAATCGTTTTATTATAATTTAGAACTATTATTAACTAAAACAAATGAGTTAATGAATTAAATTTGTCTAAGTGTATATCGTTTGCAAGAAAAATAAATAATTTTCTAAAAATAAATAAAACATTTTTATGATAAAAAAAGTTAAATAGTTTTTTATAACTTCCATTATTATTGAAAAGCCCTCCAGTAAATTTCGATGGTAAGTATCCATTAAAGTTTTTAATGTTACTCATGATAACGAAACTTATTGATTACTGTATTAAAAAAAACATATTTAATACAGTAACAGCCGTATTAAAAAATTTAATGCAGTTTAGTGGACCAATTTTGATCTTTGACACCATTAAAATTTAAAACACACATCCTTACAGCCCTACACAACTTATTTTTCAACTCTTTTTTCTAAACTCTAAAGTAGAATCATTCCAGTTTACGGATCTATCGTGCTTATATTTGGCATAATTCGTGTGTTCTGATCAAAATCTTTTTATTTATAATTTACCATTTTATTAGGATATCTGCTGTTCTTTTAATTTAGCTTAATGTTTATTGTTATAGTATAAGTAAAATAATATCAAACAAAAAAAAATTAAATCGTGTCCAATTAAAAATATTTATTTCTGAAGAAATCAATTTTAGACATCAATAGTATTACTTTTATTAACAAAGTGAAAACGAAATTTTATAAAACGTTCTTTTTATTTTGATATTATATACTCATTAAAATGAGAAAAAATTAATTTTACTAAAAACATGCTTTGTTACACAATTATCAAAGCGTGTAAAAAAACTTTCCAAAATTTTGCAGTAATTTGTTATCATAATTTAATTTTATAATTATTATTCTTTTTCTTCAGACAAATAATGAAGAAGCACAGAACTCAGATCCTTAAATTTATATCGTCAAGTTTTAATCACTAAGAATAAAAAAGGTCACAAAATAAAGTATAAAAACTTAAAAAATCTAAAGATTAAAAAAAAAGTACCCGAAAATTTTAATTTATTAATTACTCAAATGAGGTTTTTTAGTTCTTATTGCTGGAAAAATCTCCAGAAAGCAAACTCACCGTAAGATCTTAAAATGGCGACTCAAAAGAAAATTGGTAGTTAGTTTTTTTTTCCTTCTTAGTGTACGATCATCGGCTAATTGCAAGTATTTACACAGAATTTTTTTCGTAAACTCAGAATTCATCCACCGAATTCGAATCAACCGTTTGCTTCCGAAAGAATTTGATACTTTTTTAAGCGCGGAATTAGCAATAAAAAAAGGGCAGATGAAATGTCAATGTCTACTTCGCTGCCTCATGGCTGTAACTAGGCCCGCGTGTAATTTAAATTGAAAGGAGCTTCTCTAATCACTATTCTAATTAATCTTTTAATCATTTCTAATTGTAAGAAAGACGGAATTAATCGCGCTTTAAGAAAAGAGAAAAAGGTACTTTGATCAATGATCGCAGTTTAAAATTTTGCCAATTAGCGAGCTCTTCATTTTATATCGTTTTCTTGGATTGAACTGAATTCTTTTAGGGTGATTTATCTCATTTTTATTTCGAATAAATGAATAAAAAATTTAAATTCACTGAAATTTTCATCGCGGATATTCATCAGACACAAACTACATAACGTGTAGTTAACTTCGTGATAAAATTTAAATAACAGCACCTTTTAATTTGGTAATGAATCTTATACAGAAATTTATTTATAAATAAATATAAAGATTTAACTTATATTACTAGACGAGCTAAATTATATCAGTCATTGCTTGCCATATATTTAACATTGTCATGGTAGGTGAATAGTAATTTATTTAAATTTTATTAAGTAGGCAATTAATTTAACATGTGAGTTTTGGAGGATTAAAATTTGAATTTTAGTTTTCCTTTTCTAATTAGCTACATTGAAATGTTTGAAATTTACTATTAGAACCTCTTTAAGTAATCACAAATGCTAAAAAATTATCTAACTCCCTGGTACTACAGTCCATTTTTAACCATCTCCGTCTGCCTACTGGCAGATTCCTAAACAGGAGAAGTTTTCTTTTTACGGTATATGGTTATCAGCCTACGCCCAACCTCAACAGTCATATTAGACAGGGACCTACTATTTAAAGGGGTTTCGAACTACTACAACCTTTACTCCCAGAATCGAACCAGAAACCTGTGCAAGCGTCACTCACTCGGCCTTCAGGCCCCTTCGTAATAATGAAGTTAACCTAAAAATTAAGAGATTTGTGAAATTGCCCCCAGATGCGTGTAATTTACAAATATATTCACGGAATAAATATTTCATGTTATCTTACGATAGCATTGAAATATGGAATATACTCTTGGAAGATCTACATCTAAACAGTAACGCGATATACATATCCAGGATTGTTAGTAATTCAACAAATAATATTTATCTATTTGTCCAGTAATTTTAAAGTATACCAGATGAATTTTCTACCTGTTCAGGATATTATTGCCAAACATTATTGCTGTTTCAGGATATTTGTTCTTATTTTAATTTAGCTGACTGTTTATTGATAGAGTATAACTGAAATATTAACAAACAAAATAAATGAAATCGTGTCCATTGACTTAAAAATACATATTTCTAAAGAAGTGTAGGCGTATTAAAAGTAAATAATATTATTTTTATTAACCAAAGGAAAAATTAATTTTAAAAAGTGTTCTTTCTATTTTGATATTATATACTCCTTAAAATAGAAAAAAAATAATTTTAATGCTTTGTTAGACAATTATCAAAGCGTATAAAAAGCTTTTCAAAATTTAGGCAGAAATTTATTATCAAACAAGATAATTTTATAATTATGTTTATTTTTCTTCACAAAAATAACTGAGGCACAGAACTCAGATTCTTAAATTTATTTCGTCAAGTTTTAATCATTAAGAATAAAAAAGGAGCACAAAATAAAGTATGAAGACTTAAAAAATATGAAGATGAAAAAAAAGTACCCCGAAATTGCAATTTATTAATTACTCAAATGAGGTTTTTAATTAGTTCTTATTGCTCGAAAAATCTCCAGAAAGCAAACTCACCGTAAGAACTTAAAATGGCGACTCAAAAGAAAATTGGTAGTTAGTTTTTTTTCTTAAGCTCACGATCACCGGCTAATTGCAAGTACTTATACAGAATTTTTTTTTCTTAAACTCGGAATTCATCCACTGAATTCGAATCAACCGTTTGCTTCCTAAAGAATTTGATACTTTTTTAAGCGCGGAATTAGCAATAAAAAAAAGGGCAGATGAAATACCAATATCTACTTCGCTGCCTCAGGGCAGTAACTAGGTCCGCGTGTAATTTAAATTGAAAGGAGCTTCTCTGATCACCATTCTAATTAATCTTTTAATCATTTCTAATTGTAATAAAGACGGAATTAATAGCGTTTTAAGAAAAGAGCAAAAGGTACTTTGATCAAAGATCGCAGTTTAAAATTTTGCCAATTAGTGAGCTCTTCCTTTTATATCGCTTTCTTGGATTAAACTGAATTCTTGCTGGGTGATTTCTCTCAGCTTAATTTCGAATAAATGAATAGAAATTTTAAATTCACTGAAATTTTCATCGAGGCTATTCACTAGACGCGAAGTACATAACGGTTAATTAACGTGGCGATTCAATTTAGCTAACAGCACATTTTAATTTGGTAATTAATCTTATGCAGAAATTTATTTATAAATAAATATAATGATATAACTTATAGTGAATTTACTCGGCGCACTAAATTGTATCAGTCATTGCATGCCATATATTTAACCCTCGTATGCGAATAGTAATTACATTAAATTTCATTAAGTAGGCAATTAATCTGACTATGAACTTTAAATGATTAAAAGTTTGAATTTTAATAGTCTTTCTGTCATTAACTGATTCATTAAAATGATGGAACTTTACTATTAGAACCTCTTTAAGTAATCACAAATGCTAATAATTAACTAATTAATTAAGTCTCTTTTACTTCAGACAGTATTGGACCATGGCTGTCTGCTAATGGCAGATTTTGAAAAATTAGATGTTTTCATATTACGGGATAGGGTTATCCACCCAATGCACAACTCTCAATAGTCATATTAGACCGGAGCCAACGGTTTAAAGAGGTTCTGAATCACTACAAACACTACCCCGGGACTCGAACACGAAACCGCGGCACCGAGAGTCAGTCACTCGGCCATCAGGTACCTTTGTAATAATTAAGTTAACGTAAAAATTGAAAGATGTGACAAATTGTCACCAGATATGCGATTTTGAAAAAAATATGGCTAGTGGAAATATTTCAGATTGTTCTTATATGCAACATTGAAATATGGAACATATTCTTGGAAGATTTACTCATAAATAGTAGCGCTATCTGTCTATCCAGGATTGCTTGTATTGAACTAAATAAGATTTATTTATTTGTCCAATACATTTAGTGTACACCAAATGAAATTTTCTCCTTGTTCAGGACAATATTGCCTGATATTGCTTTTTTTTTCAGGACATTTGTTGTAGCTCAATGTTTGTTGCTATAGTATAATTGAAATATTATCAAACAAAATAAATTAACTCATGTCCATTCATTTAAAAATACATATTTCTAAAGAAGTGTCGCTGTAGTAAACGTGAAAAATATGATTTTTATTAACGAAAGAAAATTTAATTTTAAAAAAGCATTTTCCCTATTTTGTTACTATTTACTCTTTAAAATGGGAAAAAATTTTTTATAAATAATGCTTTGTTAAACAATTATCGAAGAGTATAAAAAGCTTTTCAAAACTTGGCTGTAATTTATTATCAAAAAAGATTATTTTATAATTATCATTATTTTTCTTCAAATAAATAACGAAGGCAGAGAACTCGGATCCTTAAATTTATTTCGACAAGTTTTAATCATTAGAATAAAAAAAGAGGCACACAATAAAGTATAAGCACCCCGAAATTGCAATTTATTAATTACTCAAATGAGGTTTTTAATTAGTTCTTATTGCTGGAAAATTCTCCAGAAAGCAAACTCACCGTAAGACCTTAAAATGGCGACTCAAAAGAAAATTGGTAGTTAGTTTTTTTTCCTTAGTGCACAATCACCGGCTAATTGCAAGTATTTACACAGAATTTTTTTTCTTAAACTCAGAATTCATCCACCGAATTCGAATCAACCGTTTGCTTCCTAAAGAATTTGATACTTTTTTAAGCTCGAAATTAGTAATAAAAAAAAGGGCAGATGAAATGCCAATATCCACTTCGCTGCCTCAGGGCAGTTAACTAGGCCCGCGTGTAATTTAAATTGAAAGGAGGTTCTCTAATCACTATTCTAATTAATCTTAATCATTTCTAATTGTAATAAAGACGGAATTAATCGCGTTTTAAGAAAAGAGCAAAAAGTACTTTGATCAAAGATCGCAGTTTAGCATTTTGCCAATTAGCGAGCTCATCCTTTTATATCGCTTTCTTGGATTAAACAGAATTCTTGTAGGGTGATTTCTCTCAGCTTTATTTGGAATAAAGGAATAGAAAATTAAAATTCACTGAAATTATCATCGAGGCTATTCATCAGACACGAAGCACATAAAGTGTAGTTAACTGGGTGATTCAATTTAGCTAACAGCAGATACTAATTTGGTAATTAATCTTATGTAGAAATTTATTTATAAATAAATATAAAGATATAACGTAGAGAAATTACTAGACGCGCTAAATTGCATGCCGCTATTATGCGAATAGTAATTACTATAAATTTTGATATGTAGGCAATTAACCTAACATGTGAACTTTAAAGGATTAAAATTTTGAAGCTTAATGGTGTTTTTGTCATTAACAGATACATTAAAATGATGGAACTTCACTATTATAATCTCTTCAAGTAATCGCAAGTGCTAACTAATTAACAAACTCACTGGTTCTACAGTCCATGTTGGATCATGACAATCTGCCTGCTGGCAGATTCCGAAATAGTAAATGTTTTCTTTTTACGGGGAAGTTTTAAAAATTTGAATTTTAGTATCCTTTTCTCATTAATTCGTTCATTAAAGTAATGGAACTTTACTATTAGAACCTTTTTAAGGTATCACACATGCTAAATAATTAACTAACTTTTACTACAATTGTTAACCTGGTACTACAGTTCATGTTGGACCATGGCCGTCTGCCTACTGGCAGATTCCAATATAAGAGGTGTTTTTTTACAGGATAATGTTATTCACCCTACGCCAAACACTCAACAATCATATCAGACTTACAGTTATGAGGAGTTCCGAACCACCACAAACGTTATGTTCGGACTTGAACCGGAAAACTGTGCCACCGAGCACCAATCACTCGCCAGCAGGCCTCTTTATAGCATTTAAGTTAACCTAAAAATTAAGAGATTTGTTAACTTGTCAACAGATGAGCGTAATTTACAAATTTATGCCCAGTGAAAATATGTAAGGTTGCCTTACATACAGCACTGAAATATGGAACATACTCTTGAAAGATCTACATGTCAGCAATAGCGCTATCTATCTGTCCAGGATTGTTCGTAATTCACTAAATAAGATTTATCTATTTGTCCAGTACATTTAATGTACACCAGTCCATGTTTGACCATGGCTGGCTACCTGATAGCAGATTTCGAAGCAGAGTTTTGCCTTTTACGGGGTAGGGTTTTCATACCTAAGCCCAACGTTCTACAATCATATTGGACCGTGACCTATACGCTTTAAAGTGGATTCCGAATCACTGCAAACATCCATGGCACGCCCGGGACTCGAACTTCAAATCATACTATTAATAATACTTTTAATAATATTAAACATACTTTAAATACTTTAAATAAATATAAATAGACATTTTCAGGATATTTATTGTTCTTTTAATATAGCTAAATATTTGTTGACATAGTATAATTTAAAATATTACTTTGATATTATTTACTCATAGACAAGTGTCAAAGTGTTTGCCAGCTGCATTAGAACAAAAAGAATATTCTTTACTCATTAATATATTTATATATTTTTTGTACTTGAAAGGCAATATCCCCTATTTAATATCCATTAAAAAAACACAGAATTGCAGCAATAAATCCAACAAGAAATCCACCACTACCACATCCCCAACTCCAATTACATAAACTAAATTAAAAACTTTTAAAGAAATTAAAAAAAATATTGTGTTTTGATCAAAATCTTTTTTTTCTAAATTTACCATCAATTATTAATAACCTCATATTCACATACAAGACTATTACTTTTTCAGAATATTTGTTGTTCTTTTAATTTCTCTGTATATTTTTTCATATAATTAAAATATTATCAGACAAAAAATATCAAACCGCGTCCATTCAGTTAAAAATGCTTAATTCTACAGAAGTGAATTTTAGGCGTAAATAGTATTACATTTATTACCAAAATGAAAATTCATTTTAAATAAAAAGCGTTCTCTCTATTTTGATATTCGATACTCATTAAAATCAGAACAGTTTTTTTTATTAAAACATACTTTGTTAGACAATTATCAAAGTTTTTTAAAAGGTTTTTCAAAATTTGGCAGTCATTTAGTATCAAACAAGATAATTTTATAATTATCATTATTTTTCTTCACGAAAATAACGAAGGCGCACAAAAAAAAAAAAAAAAAAAAAAAATATAGCTACTTAGATCCTTAAATTTATTTCGTCAAGTTTTAATCATTATGAATAAAAAAGGGGCAAAAAATAAAGTACAAAAACTTAAAAAATATAAAGATTAAAAAAAAAGTAGCCCGAAATGGCAATTTATTAATTACTCAAATGAGGTTTTTAATTAGTTATTATTGCTGGAAAAATCCCCAGAAAGCAAACTCACCGTAAGAATTTAAAATGGCAGCTCAAAAGAAAATTGGTAGTTAGTTTTTTTTTCCTTAGTGCACGATCACCGGCTAATTGCAAGTACTTACACAGAATTTTTTTCTTAAACTCAGAATTCATCCATCGAATTCGAATCAACCGTTTGCTTCCGAAAGAATTTGATACTTTTTTAAGCTCGGAATTGGTAATAAAAAAAAAAGGGCAGATGAAATGCCAATATCTACTTCGCTGCCTCAGGGCTGTAACTAGGCCCGCGTGTAATTTAAATTGAAAGGAGCTTCTCTAATCACTATTCTAATTAATCTTTTAATCATTTCTAATTGTAATAAAGACGGAATTAATCGCTTTTTAAGAAAAGAGCAAAAAGTACTTTGATCAAAGATCGGAGTTTAAAATTTTGCCAAATTGCGATCTCTTCCTTTTATTCTTGCGATTTTCTTGGATTGAACTGAATTCTTGTAGGGGGATTTCTCTCGGCTTTATTTCGAATGAATGAATAGAAAATTTAAATTCACTGAAATGTTCATCGAGGCTATTCATCAGACATGAAGCATATAACGTGTAGCTAACTTCGTGATTCAATTTAGCTATTTTAATTTGGTGATTAATCTTATGTAGCAATTTATTTATATATAAATATAAAGATATAACTTATAGAGACTTTCCTAGGCGCATTAAATTATATCAGCCATCGCATGCCATATATTTAACATTATCCTGGTAGACGAATAGTAGTTAATTTAAATTTTATTAACTAGGCAATTAATCTAGTATGTGAACATTGGAGATTTAAAATTTGAATGTTTGTATTCTTTTCCATATGAATTGATTAATTAAAAGGATTGAACTTTACTAATAGAATCACAAATGCACACTAAATTCTCTTAAATCCCAATTTGGGTCCGGCTTAGAATAGTCACACTGTAACCCAAGCATGTAAAAGATGACTAAAATGGGTACCCAGTACCCCGGGTTATAAGCTGGTGGGGTAAAATCAGACTTATCCCTTTGTGTGCCCCATGCTATTCAGAGGCAAATACATAAAAGTGATGTTGTATTTATTGGTAGCTATAACAAAAAGAGATTAGACTAGACAATGAATCACGTGATACAATTATTCCAGGATTAAAATAATTGCACAAGAGTTGCAAACAACCGTCGCACAACCGTCGAAGAATGAATCTGTTCTATACAAAAATTATGCATAACTTTTAGAAGTGTTAGACCTTAAATACTTTCCGAGTTCTCAACAGAGACAAAATAATATCGTTAACGTTAATAGAATGAAAAGTCCTCTGTATGGGTCCGGGTTAAAATAGTCCCACTGTAGCCACGCATATCATAAAAGATCATTAAAATGGGTACCCAGTGCCCGGGGGTATAACCGAGTGGGGTAAAGTCAGACTTATCCCTTAGGGTGACCCATGTCCTTGTGCCGCAAGGTCAAGGACAAAAAGAAGATTCATTTTTTTGCTATCCTTATTCATGATTTGTAAACGGGTTGCCGGACTTAGTCTAGATGTTGCTGTTGACTAAGTGGGATAAGAAACAACAACAGTAAACTTAATACTTATTGGTAAAATACACTATTAGGGAAAAGAAATTACGCATCCGAAAGAAATAATTTAATCTAACATGCAAATTATTTGGCGTTATTTGGCGTTGGCAAATTATTTGGCGTTAAAACATGCAAATGTTTTACTACTAAATAAATGGACAGATGGTACTTCACAGCAGGGCACAGCTATTTATAAGGCATTTTTCTCCTCATATACATAATATTTTTATATCATTATTTTATTCCTCATATTTTTAAGGATTAATCTCCTATTCACATATGAGGTTATTATTTTTTTCAGCATATTTGTTCTTCTATTAGTTTAGCTGCGTGCTAGCTGAAAAATATTATCAAACAAAAAATATTAAATCTTGTCCATTCACTTAAAAATACTTATTCCTGAAGAAGTGAATTTTAGACGCAAATAGCATTACTTCTTTTAACAAAATGAAAATTTAATTTCAAAAAGAATTCTTTCTATATTGATATCATATACTAATTAAAATGAGAAAAAAATTAATTTTTACTAAATTATGCTTTGTTAGACAATTATCAAAGCTTATGAAAAGCTTTTCAAAATTTGGCAGTAATTTATTATCAAACAAGATAATTTTATAATTATCATTATTTTTCTTCTCAAAAATAACGAAGGCACAGAACTTAGATCCTTAAAGTTATTTCTTTAAGTTTTAATCATTAAGAATAAAAAAGGGGCACAAAATAAAGTATAAAAAAATTAAAAAATATAAAAATTAAAAAAATGTACCCTCAAATTGCAATTTATTAATTACTCAAATGAGGTTTTTAATTTTAATTTAAATTGAGGTTCAAATTTAAACCTCATTTGAGTAATTAATAAATTGCAATTTGAGGGTACATTTTTTTAATCTTTATGTTTTTTAATTTTTTTCTTATTGCTGGGAAAATCTCCAGAAAGCAAACTCACCGTAAGAACTTAAAATGGCTACTCAAAAGAAAATTGGTAGTTAGTTTTTTTTTCCTTAGTGCACGATCACCGGCTAATTGCAAGTACTTACACAGAATTTTTTTTCTTAAACTCAGAATTCATCCATCGAATTCGAATTAACCGTTTGCTTCCGAAAGAATTTGATACTTTTTTAAGCTCGGAATTGGTAATAAAAAAAAAAAGGGCAGATGAAATGCCAATATCTACTTCGCTGCCTCAGGGCTGTAACTAGGCCCGCGTGTAATTTAAATTGAAAGGAGCTTCTCTAATCACTATTCTAATTAATCTTTTAATCATTTCTAATTGTAATAAAGACGGAATTAATCGCGTTTTAAGAAAAGAGCAAAAGGTACTTTGATCAAAGATCGCAGTTTAAAATTTTGCCAATTAGCGAGCTCTTCCTTTTATATCGCTTTCTTGGATTGAACTGAATTCTTGTAGGGTGATTTATCTCAGCTTTTTTTCGAATGAATAAATAGAAAATTTAAATTCACTGAAATGTTGATCGAGGCTATTCATCAGACATGAAGCACATAACGTGTAGCTAACTTCGTGATTCAATTTAGCTAACAGCACATTTTAATTTGGTGATTAATCTTATGTAGCAATTTATTTATATATAAATATAAAGATATAACTTATAGAGACTTTCCTAGGCGCATTAAATTATATCAGCCATCGCATGCCATATATTTAACATTATCCTGGTAGACGAATAGTAGTTAATTTAAATTTTATTAACTAGGCAATTAATCTAGTATGTGAACATTGGAGATTTAAAATTTGAATGTTTGTATTCTTTTCCATATGAATTGATTAATTAAAAGGATTGAACTTTACTAATAGAATCACAAATGCACACTAAATTATCTTAAATCCCAATTTGGGTCCGGCTTAGAATAGTCACACTGTAACCCAAGCATGTAAAAGATGACTAAAATGGGTACCCAGTACCCCGGGTTATAAGCTGGTGGGGTAAAATCAGACTTATCCCTTTGTGTGCCCCATGCTATTCAGAGGCAAATACATAAAAGTGATGTTGTATTTATTGGTAGCTATAACAAAAAGAGATTAGACTAGACAATGAATCACGTGATACAATTATTCCAGGATTAAAATAATTGCACAAGAGTTGCAAACAACCGTCGCACAACCGTCGAAGAATGAATCTGTTCTATACAAAAATTATGCATAACTTTTAGAAGTGTTAGACCTTAAATACTTTCCGAGTTCTCAACAGAGACAAAATAATATCGTTAACGTTAATAGAATGAAAAGTCCTCTGTATGGGTCCGGGTTAAAATAGTCCCACTGTAGCCACGCATATCATAAAAGATCATTAAAATGGGTACCCAGTGCCCGGGGGTATAACCGAGTGGGGTAAAGTCAGACTTATCCCTTAGGGTGACCCATGTCCTTGTGCCGCAAGGTCAAGGACAAAAAGAAGATTCATTTTTTTGCTATCCTTATTCATGATTTGTAAACGGGTTGCCGGACTTAGTCTAGATGTTGCTGTTGACTAAGTGGGATAAGAAACAACAACAGTAAACTTAAAACTTATTGGTAAAATACACTATTAGAGAAAAGAAATTACGCATCCGAAAGAAATAATTTAATCTAACATGCAAATTATTTGGCGTTAAGCGTTAAGCAAATGTTTTACTACTAAATAAATGGACAGATGGTACTTCACAGCAGGGCACAGCTATTTATAAGGCATTTTTCTCCTCATATACATAATATTTTTATATCATTATTTTATTCCTCATATTTTTAAGGATTAATCTCCTATTCACATATGAGGTTATTATTTTTTTCAGCATATTTGTTCTTCTATTAGTTTAGCTGCGTGCTAGCTGAAAAATATTATCAAACAAAAAATATTAAATCTTGTCCATTCACTTAAAAATACTTATTCCTGAAGAAGTGAATTTTAGACGCAAAACTTCTATTAACAAAATGAAAATTTAATTTCAAAAAGAATTCTTTCTATATTGATATCATATACTAATTAAAATGAGAAAAAAATTAATTTTTACTAAATTATGCTTTGTTAGACAATTATCAAAGCTTATGAAAAGCTTTTCAAAATTTGGCAGTAATTTATTATCAAACAAGATAATTTTATAATTATCATTATTTTTCTTCTCAAAAATAACGAAGGCACAGAACTTAGATCCTTAAAGTTATTTCTTTAAGTTTTAATCATTAAGAATAAAAAAGGGGCACAAAATAAAGTATAAAAAAATTAAAAAATATAAAAATTAAAAAAATGTACCCTCAAATTGCAATTTATTAATTACTCAAATGAGGTTTTTAATTTTAATTTAAATTGAGGTTCAAATTTAAACCTCATTTGAGTAATTAATAAATTGCAATTTGAGGGTACATTTTTTTAATCTTTATGTTTTTTAATTTTTTTCTTATTGCTGGGAAAATCTCCAGAAAGCAAACTCACCGTAAGAACTTAAAATGGCTACTCAAAAGAAAATTGGTACTTAGTTTTTTTTTACTTAGTGCCCGATCACCGGCTAATTGCAAGTACTTACACAGAAATTTTTACTTAAACTCAGAATTCATCCACCGAATTTGAATCAACCGTTTGCTTCCGAAAGAATTTGATACTTTTTTAAGCTCGGAATTGGTAATAAAAAAAAAAAGGGCAGATGAAATGCCAATATCTACTTCGCTGCCTCAGGGCTGTAACTAGGCCCGCGTGTAATTTAAATTGAAAGGAGCTTCTCTAATCACTATTCTAATTAATCTTTTAATCATTTCTAATTGTAATAAAGACGGAATTAATCGCGTTTTAAGAAAAGAGCAAAAGGTACTTTGATCAAAGATCGCAGTTTAAAATTTTGCCAATTAGCGAGCTCTTCCTTTTATATCGCTTTCTTGGATTGAACTGAATTCTTGTAGGGTGATTTATCTCAGCTTTTTTTCGAATGAATAAATAGAAAATTTAAATTCACTGAAATGTTGATCGAGGCTATTCATCAGACATGAAGCACATAACGTGTAGCTAACTTCGTGATTCAATTTAGCTAACAGCACATTTTAATTTGGTGATTAATCTTATGTAGCAATTTATTTATATATAAATATAAAGATATAACTTATAGAGACTTTCCTAGGCGCATTAAATTATATCAGCCATCGCATGCCATATATTTAACATTATCCTGGTAGACGAATAGTAGTTAATTTAAATTTTATTAACTAGGCAATTAATCTAGTATGTGAACATTGGAGATTTAAAATTTGAATGTTAGTATTCTTTTCCAAATGAATTGATTAATTAAAAGGATTGAACTTTACTAATAGAATCACAAATGCACACTAAATTCTCTTAAATCCCAATTTGGGTCCGGCTTAGAATAGTCACACTGTAACCCAAGCATGTAAAAGATGACTAAAATGGATACCCAGTACCCCGGGTTATAAGCTGGTGGGGTAAAATCAGACTTATCCCTTTGTGTGCCCCATGCTATTCAGAGGCAAATACATAAAAGTGATGTTGTATTTATTGGTAGCTATAACAAAAAGAGATTAGACTAGACAATGAATCACGTGATACAATTATTCCAGGATTAAAATAATTGCACAAGAGTTGCAAACAACCGTCGCACAACCGTCGAAGAATGAATCTGTTCTATACAAAAATTATGCATAACTTTTAGAAGTGTTAGACCTTAAATACTTTCCGAGTTCTCAACAGAGACAAAATAATATCGTTAACGTTAATAGAATGAAAAGTCCTCTGTATGGGTCCGCGTTAAAATAGTCCCACTGTAGCCACGCATATCATAAAAGATCATTAAAATGGGTACCCAGTGCCCGGGGGTATAACCGAGTGGGGTAAAGTCAGACTTATCCCTTAGGGTGACCCATGTCCTTGTGCCGCAAGGTCAAGGACAAAAAGAAGATTCATTTTTTTTGCTATCCTTATTCATGATTTGTAAACGGGTTGCCGGACTTAGTCTAGATGTTGCTGTTGACTAAGTGGGATAAGAAACAACAACAGTAAACTTAAAACTTATTGGTAAAATACACTATTAGAGAAAAGAAATTACGCATCAGAAAGAAATAATTTAATCTAACATGCAAATTATTTGGCGTTAAGCGTAAGCAAATGTTTTACTACTAAATAAATGGACAGATGGTACTTCACAGCAGGGCACAGCTATTTATAAGGCATTTTTCTCCTCATATACATAATATTTTGATATCATTATTTTATTCCTCATATTTTTAAGGATTAATCTCCTATTCACATATGAGGTTATTATTTTTTTTCAGCATATTTGTTCTTCTATTAGTTTAGCTGCGTGCTAGCTGAAAAATATTATCAAACAAAAAATATTAAATCTTGTCCATTCACTTAAAAATACTTATTCCTGAAGAAGTGAATTTTAGACGCAAAACTTCTATTAACAAAATGAAAATTTAATTTCAAAAAGAATTCTTTCTATATTGATATCATATACTAATTAAAATGAGAAAAAAATTAATTTTTACTAAATTATGCTTTGTTAGACAATTATCAAAGCTTATGAAAAGCTTTTCAAAATTTGGCAGTAATTTATTATCAAACAAGATAATTTTATAATTATCATTATTTTTCTTCTCAAAAATAACGAAGGCACAGAACTTAGATCCTTAAAGTTATTTCTTTAAGTATTAATCATTAAGAATAAAAAAGGGGCACAAAATAAAGTATAAAAAAATTAAAAAATATAAAAATTAAAAAAATGTACCCTCAAATTGAAATTTATTAATTACTCAAATGAGGTTTTTAATTTTAATTTAAATTGAGGTTCAAATTTAAACCTCATTTGAGTAATTAATAAATTGCAATTTGAGGGTACATTTTTTTAATATTTATATTTTTAAATTTTTTTCTTATTGCTGGGAAAATCTCCAGAAAGCAAACTCACCGTAAGAACTTAAAATGGCTACTCAAAAGAAAATTGGTACTTAGTTTTTTTTTACTTAGTGCCCGATCACCGGCTAATTGCAAGTACTTACACAGAAATTTTTACTTAAACTCAGAATTCATCCACCGAATTTGAATCAACCGTTTGCTTCCGAAAGAATTTGATACTTTTTTAAGCTCGGAATTGGTAATAAAAAAAAAAGGGCAGATGAAATGCCAATATCTACTTCGCTGCCTCAGGGCTGTAACTAGGCCCGCTTATAATCTAAATTGAAAGGAGCTTCTCTAATCACCATTGTAATTAGTCTTTTAATCATTTCTGATTGTAATAAGGACGGAATTAATCGCATTTTAAGAAAAGAGCAAAAGGTACTTTGATCAAAGATCGGAGTTTAAAATTTTGCCAATTAGCGAACCCTTCCTTTAATATCGCTTTCTTGGATTAAATTGAATTCATTTAGCCTGATTTCTCGCAGCTTCATTTCGAATAAATGAATAGAAAATTTTAAATTCACTGTAAATTTCATCGAGGCTGTTCGTCAGACACGAAGCACATAATGTGTAGTTAACTTTGAGATTCAATTTAGCTAGCAGCAGCTTTTAATTGTGTAATTAATCTTATGTAGAAATTTATTTATAAATAAATATAATGATGTAACTTATATTACTAGACGCGCTAAATAATATCAGCCATTGCATGCCATATACTTAACATTATCCTGGTAGGCGAATAATAGTTAATTTAAATCTTATTAAGTAGCCAAATAATTTAACACACGAACTTTGAAGAACTAAAACTGAATTTTAGTGTACTTTTCTCATTAATTCCTCCATTAAAATCAGGGAATTTACTATTAGAATCTCTTTAATAATCACAAATACTAACTAATTAATTCCTTGGTACTGCTGCCCCTGTTGCACCATGGCCGTATGCGTACTGGCAGATTCCGTAACAGGAGACGTTTCCTTTTTATGGGATGTTATAAAAAATTTAAATTTTAGTGTACTTTCTCTTAGTAATTGATTCATTAAAATGATGGAACTTCATTAATAGAACTTATTTCAGTAATCTGAAATGCTAACTAACTAACTCTCTGATACTACATGCCATATTGGATCATGGCCGTCTGCCTACTGGCAGTTTCCAAGGTGGGAGATGTTTTCTTTTTACGGTGTAGGGTTATTAACCATACCTACAACTCTCAACAGTCATGTTAGACCGGTACTAAGGGTTGAAAGGGTTCCGAACCACTACAAACTCTACGCCCTGACTCGAACCCGAAACCTGTGGCATCGAGCTCCAATCACTCAGGCATTAGGACCTTTTGTAATAATTATATTACACTAAGAATTGAAAGATGCACCAAATTGTTAGCAGATGTATGTAATTTACAAATATATGCCCTGTCCAAATATTTCAGGTTATCTTCCATGCAGCATTGAAATATGGAATATACTCTTGGAAGATCTATGTCTAAACAGTAACGCTATTTACCCATCCAAGATTGTTAGTAATTCACTAGATAAGATTTATCTATTTGCCCAGTACATTTAAAGTACACAAAATGGATTTTCTACTTGTTCAAGATGTTATTACCTGACATTATTGCTTTTTCAGGATATTTGTTCTTTTTTTAATTTAGCTCACTGTTTGTTGATATAGTATAATTTAAATATTATCAAGCAAAATAAATTAAATCGTGTCCATTCACTTAAAATATTTATTTCTAAAGAAGTGTTGGCGTATTAAACGTAAACAATATTATTGTTGTTAACCAAAAAAAATTAATTTTAAAAAGCGTCCTTTTTATTTTGATATTATTTATTCATTAAAATGAGAAAAAAATAGTTTTACTAAATTATGCTTTGTTAAACAATTATCAAAGCGTATAAAAAGCTTTTCAAAATTTGGGCAGTAATTTATTATCAAACAAGATAATTTTATAATTATGTTTATTTTTCTTCACAAAAATAACTGAGGCACAGAACTCAGATTCTTAAATTTATTTCGTCAAGTTTTAATCATTAAGAATAAAAAAGGAGCACAAAATAAAGTATGAAGACTTAAAAAATATGAAGATGAAAAAAAAGTACCCCGAAATTGCAATTTATTAATTACTCAAATGAGGTTTTTAATTAGTTCTTATTGCTCGAAAAATCTCCAGAAAGCAAACTCACCGTAAGAACTTAAAATGGCGACTCAAAAGAAAATTGGTAGTTAGTTTTTTTTCTTAAGCTCACGATCACCGGCTAATTGCAAGTACTTATACAGAATTTTTTTTTCTTAAACTCGGAATTCATCCACTGAATTCGAATCAACCGTTTGCTTCCTAAAGAATTTGATACTTTTTTAACCACGAAATTAGTAATAAAAAAAGGGCCAGATGAAATGCCAATATCCATTTGGCTGCCTCAGGCCAGTAACTAGACCCGCGTGTAATTTAAATTGAAAGGAGCTTCTCTAATCACTATTCTAATTAATCTTTTAATCATTTCTAATTTTAATAAAGACGGAATTAGTCGCGTTTTAAGAAAAGAGCAAAAGGTACTTTGATCAAAGATCGCAGTTTAAAATTTTGGCAATTAGCGAGCTCTTTTTTTTATATCACTTTTTTGGATTGAATTGATTTCTTGCTGGGTGATTTCTCTCAGCTTTATTTCGAATAAATGAATAGAAAATTTAAATGAACTGAAATTTTCTTCGAGGCTGTTCATCAGACACGAAGCACATAACGTGTAGTTAACTTCCAGATTCAATTTAGCTAACAGCACCTTTTAATTTGGTAATTAATCATATGTAGAAATTCATTTATAAATAAATGTAAAGTTATAATTTATAGAAATTTTACTACGTGCACTAAATTATATCAGCCACTGCATGCCATATATTTACATTACATTTTTATTGGTTATTTGGGACAAAGAAGAAGAAGAAGAGATCTAATAAAAAGCTTTGGAGATATATAAAATCAAAATATCGATTTTACCAATATTTAATGAAATTTTCACTTAATGAAATATATCTCGGGTTCTAATTAATATTTCTTTTTAAGTTTTGAGCCAATCAAAAGTAATTTTTGTCTGCAATTAAAAACATAATTGTAGTCGAATTTTAAGAATATTTTTATAAAACATTAAATATCGTTATAAAAATATGAGGAATAATAATACTAAAATTTTTATGCAGTTGTTTTTCTAGTGTTGTCTTTAAGTTATTTTTTAATTATAGTAAATAATTTGCAAAATATCAGAGAAAACGTCAATTAAGCACCTGTTTTCAAATATGAAAAAATAATTATTATAGATCTGTTTGTAACGCGTGTTCAGAAAGCGGAAAATTAATTAATTTGGTATAAATTTTTAATTTTTTATGCATTTAACCATATTTTCTTACTTTCAAAAAAAAAAAAAATTAACTTAAATAAAAATTAACTAAATTTTTTTTAACAAACAATGTAATTCTATATTTTTCTGAAAAGAAAATTTATCATAATTTAACTTCATAAAATATTAATAAATAAAATTAAAAAACAGCGTAAATAATTTTTAATGTGCATACTTTATTCATATTTTTTTATTCCTAATTTAAAAGAAATCTGTCAAAAATTTAATACATCAAATAAGATTTTTGTAAAAAAAAAGAATAACTATTTACATTAAAAATTAAAATAAATCAACAAAATAATAAGATATATTTATAAACTATGAAATTTAGTAGTTCACATTTAAATATAAAAAGCATGTAACACAATATTTCTAGAAATTCTTATAATAATATTGTGATTAATAAAATTTATAACTGTTCTAATGTTAATGTTTTACAAAATTTTATAATTCAATTTTTAAAACTATTTATAAATCATTACAAAAAAATGATTTATCTAGCTAATAATAAATTATTCTGTATTCTTGTATAATTCAATCACTTTGAAACTATACATATATACATTATACCGTCTACTGCTGCAGGTTATGCAAAATATTTAAAATGAATTGCATTGATTTCATTTCAAATAAGTGAACAAACATATTTCGATGAAAGGTTAAAATAAAATAATTTTACTTTTCAAAAAAGTTTTAGCTGAAACCTTTTAATTAAAAAAAACAAACATAATGTGCTTTCCTATTTAATTACTGTTCATATAATCAAAATATCATCGATGAAAAATTATGTTCATTTTTATTATGATTTAGAAAGTATTATTAATTAAAATAAGTGACTTAATGAATTCAAAATAAGTGACTTAATGAATATTTTTATTAAAAAGCCCTCCAGTAAATAACGGGGAGTATCCATTAAAGCTTTTAATGTTGCGCATGACTACGAAACTTATTGATTATTGTATTAAAATAACTATTTAACACAGTAACAGGATTATTAAAACATTTAATACAGTTTAGCGGACTAATTTTGATATTTGATGCCATTATAATTTGAAGCAAATATCCTTAGAGTTCTGAAGAGCTTATTTTTTAAACTCTTTTTCCTAAAATCTAATGTAGAATCTTTCCATACGGATCTATCGTGTTTATATTTGGCTTAATTCGTGTGATTTGATCCAAATGTTTTTAATTATAATTAACCATGAATTATTAATAGCCTCATAAGAAGTGAATTTTAAACCTAAATAGTATAACTTTTATTAATAAAATAAAAATTTAATTTTAAAAAGATTTTTTTTTCATTTCGATATCATATACTCATTAAAATGAGAAAAAAAAATTAATTTTACTAAAACATGCTTTGCTAGACAATTATCAAAGCGTATAAAAAACTTTCCAAAATTTGGCAGCAATTTATTATCAAACAACATAATAATTTTATAATTCATTATTTTTTCTATACAAAAATAACAAAGGCCCAGAACTCAGATCCTTAAATTTATTTCGTCAAGTTTTAATCATTAAGAACAAAAAAGGGGGCACAAAATAAAGTATAAAAACTTCAAAAATATATAGATTAAAAAAAAAGTATCCCGAAATTGCAATTTATTAATTACTCAAATGAGGTTTTTAATTAGTTCTTATTGCTGGAAAAATCTCCAGAAAGCAAACTCACCGTAAGAACTTAAAATGGCGACTCAAAAGAAAATTGGTAGTTATTTTTTTTCTTCTTCTTACTGCGCCATCACCGGCTAATTGCAAGTACTTACAAAGAATTTTTTTTTAACTCAGCATTCATCCACTGAATTCGAATCAACCGTTTGCTTCCTGAAGAATTTGATACTTTTTTTAAGTGCGGAATTAGTAATAAAAAAAAGCGCAGATAAAATGCCAATATCTACTTGGCTGCCTCAGGCCAGTAACTAGGCCCGCGTGTAATTTTAATTGAAAGGAGCTTCTCTAATCACTATTCTAATTAATCTTTTAATCATTTCTAATTGTAATAAAGACGGAATTAATCGCGTTTTAAGAAAAGAGCGAAAGGTACTTTGATCAAAGATCGCAGTTTAAAATTTTGCCAATTAGCAAACCTTTCCTTTTACATCGCTTTTTTGGACTAAATAGAATTCTTGTAGGGTGATTTCTCTCAGCTTTATTCCGAATAAATGAATAGAAAATTTAAATTCACTAAAATTTTCATCGAGGCTATTGATCAGACACGAAGCACATAACGTGTAGTTAAGTTCCAGATTCAATTTAGCTAACAGCACCTTTTAATTTAGTAATTAATCTTATGTGGAAATGTATTTATAAATAAATATAAACTATAAATAAATATTTTACTAGGCGCACTAAATTATATCAGCCTTTGTATGTCATATATTTAACATTATCTTGGTGGGCGAATAGTAGTTAATTTGAATTTTATTAAGTTGGCAAATAATCTAACATGTGAACAATAAGGGATTAAAATTCGAATTTTAGTATTATTTTTCTCATTAATTAATTCTTTAAAATGTTGGAACTTTACTATTAGAATCTCCAATCCCAAATGCTAAAGAACTAACTCCCTGATCCTACATGACATGTTGGATCATGTCCGTCTTCCTATTGGCAGATTCCGAGGTAGGAGGTGTTTGCTTTATACGAGGTAGGGTTATCAACCCTACGTCCAACGCTCAACAGTCAGGTTAGACCAGTAGCTACGGGATAAAAGGGTGCCTAACCACTACAAACTGGCCATCAGGTCCTTTTGTAATTATTATATTAACCTCACAATTGTAAGATATATCAAATTGTTAGGAGATGTGTGTAATTTACAAATATTTGCCCGCTGGAAATATTTCAGATTTTCTTAACTGCAGCATTGAAATATGGAACAAACTCTTGGAAGATCTGCATCTAAAATGTAACGCTATTTACCTATCCAGGATTGTTCGTAATTCACTAGATAAGATTTATCTATTTGTCCAGCACATTTAATGTACACCAGATGGAATTTATCTACATGTTCAGGATTGTTCATATTACACTAACTAATGAACTCACTGGCACTACAGTCTATGTTGGACCATGGCTGGCTACCTATTAGCTGATTCCGAAGCAGATGTTTTTCCTTTTACGGGGTAGGGTTTTCATACCTACGCCCAAAGTTATACAATCATATTAGAACAGGACCTAATCGCTTTAAAGAGGATTCCGAATCACTACAAACATCCATGGCACCGCCGGGACTCGAACCCGAAATCATACTATTAATAATACTCTAAATAATATTAAATATATTTTAAATACTTTTAATAATAATAAATATACATTTTCATGATATTTGTTGTTCTTTTAGTATAGCTAAATATTTGTTGATAGAGTATAATTTAAAATAATACTTTGATATTCTTTACTCATTAATATATTTGTATATTTTTTGTACTCGAAAGGCAATATCCACTATTTAATATCCATGGGTAAAAGAAAAGTGCAAAAAATCCAACAGCAAATCCGCAACTCCAATTGCATTAGTTACATTCACTACTTTTTACGGAATTTAAATAATTCATATATTCTGATCAAAATATTTTTATTTATAATTTACCACAAATTATTAATAATCTCATATTCACATATGTGACTATTACTTTTTTTGAATATTTATAGTTCTTGTAATTTAGCTGTAAAAATTAAATCGTGTCCATTCAATTAAAAATACTTATTTCTGAAGAAGTGAATTTTAGACGTAAAAAGTATTATTTTTATTAACAAAAAGAAAATTAAATTTGAATAAAAAGCGTTCTTTTTATTTTGTGATTATATACTCATTAAACTGAGAAAAAAAAATTAATTTTACTAAAACATGCTTTGTTAGATAATTATAAAGCGTATAAGAAGATTTTCAAAATTTGGCAGTAATTTATTATCAAAAAAGATAATTTTATAATTATCATTATTTTTCTTCACAAAAATAACGAAGACGCACAGAACTTAGATCTTTAAATTTATTTCGTCAAGTTTTAATCATTAAGAATAAAAAAGGAGCACAAAATAAAGTATAAAAACTTAAAAAAGTATATAGATTAAAAAAAAAGTATCCCGAAATTGCAATTTATTAATTACTTCAAATGAGGTTTTTAATTAGTTCTTATTGCTGGAAAAATCTCCAGAAAGCAAACTCACCTTAAAATGGCGACTCAAAAGAAAATTGGTAGTTACTTTTTTTTTTTTTTTTTTTTTAATTCTTAGTGCACGATCCCCGACTAATTGCAAGTACTTACACATTTTTTTTTTAACTCAGAATTCATCCACCGAATTCGAATCAACCGTTTGCTTCCTAAAGAATTTGATACTTTTTTAAGCGTGGAATTAGTAACAAAAAAAAGGCCAGAAGAAATCTACTTGGCTGCCTAATCTACTTGGCTGCAGAATCTACTAAATCTACAATATCTACTTGGCTGCCTCAAGGCTGTAACTAGGCCCACGTGTAATTTAAATTGAATGGAGCTTCTCTAATCACTATTATAATTAATCTTTTAATCATTTCTAATTGTAATAAAGACGGAATTAATCGTGTTTTAAGAAAAGAGCAAAAGGCACTTTGATCAAAAATCGCAGTTTAAAATTTTGCCAATTAGCGAGCTCTTCCTTGTATATCGCTTTCTTGGATTAAACAGAATTCTTGTGGGGTGATTTCTATGAACTTTATCTCGAAGAAATGAATAGAAAATTTAAATTCTCTGAATTTTTCATCGAGGCTGTTCATCAGACACGAAGCATATAATGTGTAGTTAACTTTCATGATTCAATTTAGCTAACAGCACCTTTTAATTTGGTACTTAATCTTATGTAAAAATTTATTTTTAAATAAATATATAGATATAACTTATAGAGATTTTACTAGGCTCACTAAATTATATCAGCCATTGCATGCCATATATTTAACATTATGCTGGTAGGCGAATAGTAGTTAATCTAAAAAAAGAACAACAAATATCTTAATAAAAATGGCAAATGATAAAAAAAGGTTTTGTTCAGAAGACATGAATTCTTTAAATTTCTTAAAAATGCAGCTAATTTAATTTGTGTCATTTGAAGGTGGTGGTGGATGTGTTGCTCTTCTGTGTTTTACAGATGGTTATTGATTAGTGGCTATTCTACTGTGTCCAAAAGTAAGATCAATTTTCAATTTAAAATTCCCGGGGCTTATGGAATTTGAATTTTTTATTTTTTAGGTTGCTGGCACTGTCGTTGACATCTGTCTGAAATTTGACGTCAAAATATTCATTAGTTTGAGTTACGCTTTGCTTTGTGAAACGCTAAAACTGATTCCGTCGATTTTAGAATGTTGCAGAAGCATTCGGTGAGCATCCTATATCAGAAAAAATGTTTAAAAGTGGTATAAACAATTTAAAAAAGGCAGAGAACGCGTTGAAGACGAAGAGCCCCCTGGTCGACCGATAACCTCAACCGACGAAGCTCACGTACAAAAAATTAAAGATTTGGTGTTTGCAAACCGTCGATTTACAATTAGAGACCTTTACGATGATGTTGGAATTTCAAAAGGATTTCAATTCAATTTTGGGTCTCACACGCGTCCAATCTCGATTGGCACCAAAACCCTGAATGCGCCAGCTCACACGGCATTGATTTTTGTGACTTTTTCGCCAAAAATGAAACCCATATCGTTCCACAACCACCGTATTCACACCGTGCTACTTCTGGCTATTCCCTAGACTTAAAAGACCACTCCGGGGACACCGTTTTGAATCGATTGAAGAGCTTGAACGTGAATCGCTGCGCGCTTTGAAGGCCATTCCTGCTGATGACTTTTTAGCATGCATTGAGGATTAGAAAAGTGTTGGCATAAGTGCATTGTATATAGAGGGGATTACTTTGAAGGCGATGATATAAATTTGGAAGAATAAATAAAGAGTTTTGAAATAAAAGTAATTCATCTTACTTTTGGGGCACATTGGTACATATTTTCACAATTTCTATTGAGTCTCTTCATTTCTGAAACCAGTAACTGCAACAACGACCTCAGAGGGTTTAATTTTGAGCCTCTCTATATATCTACTGCGCCAAAGGATGCATGGCGCATCAATTTTAATCCAATTTATTCAAGCTTACACAGAGGTGTCATTGTTCCTAAAAATATTTCATATTTTTATTACTATACCTGAGTTCAAAAATGAAGGAAAAATAAGAAAAACTATGTCTACTAGTACATAGCCAAAAATAAGTACTTCGTAAAAATTGTACAGTGAATGTAAAAATAATGCTTCAATGGAATATGATATATATAATTGAAGCCAATGTTGTTTAATGATATGTAGGCGAAAATAATCTTTAAATAATAAATTTTTTTTGCAAGATGGGTGTGCTTAGTAATATTTTAAGTTTGCCATATTTGCGATATGAGTGTTCAACATCTAAAAGCCAACAATATTTCCCCCCTGAAATAAGATGGTAGCCATAGTCAATCTTATGGAACATGATGGTCAACTCTGGGAAAGCCTTCTATAATGCATAGACTGTGAAAAACATTTCTAAGAACAAAATCAGTTGGGTTTTTTTCCACACTTAATTCTCCTACCTAGTGTTATGTAGCACACTTACCTGTTAGAAAGGTGAGTTTTGAACATCGGTGGGCCTCATGTATACCATGAACCATGAATTGTCAACCGATGGATGTTGTTGAGGGAAGGACAGTGCCTTCTGGGAGGACTTTTAGGGGTAACTGCCCCAACTCAGAGATCTTCTATCAAGCAATCATACCATCGATACTAGATGTTTTACACACATTATTACGATCATCTTAAGCTTTCAGGGTTTCTAAAAGCATTGTCGATAATAATTGAATAGCAGCCGTCATTGTAAATCTTGATAAGCGACTAATATGGGAATGAATTGCAGTAATAGCAATACACAGGAATTATATTAGAATCGTTTCCTCATCACATTTGACACCATGTATGTTAATACATGGTCTCAAATTCCTGAAAAGTAAGGACGATTGGGATTCCCGCCTGGATACCTAAATGGACAGGAGGTATTTTCCAATGCCTATATGATCTGGTCTTGAATGTGCAATAATCTTAACTTCTGTAAATTCCTTGAAAAATAACTCGGCATTAACTATTGTAGGCAGTGTCGTAATTATACCATCTGAGGCCCGCCGCAAATTTTCAGAATGGGGACCCCTCAATGCAAAGTACCATCAACGTATTTTTTTAATAAAGTACTACCTAAAATACGTATTATTTTTGGTTGATACTATGAACTTTTAAATTAAAGAGGGTAGTGAACTAACATTACCGTTTTTTTTTAGTAAAACTTTTTTTCCAGGCTTTCTGATCAATAAAAGTGTCAATGACAGCATCAAAGTTCAAGTTTCAGGCCATGGAAAGTTCGATGGATAGAATAGCCAAATTCCGTAATCTGTCTTGTCCCATAGAATTACTTAAATAGGTTTTTATCAATTTTAATTTCGAGAATGATCACTCAGCCATAACACAGTAATTGTTACAAATACCATAAACGCAGTGCTCACTTCAGGAAAGTTTGAAGACCTGAAATTATTCTTTATTATTAATATAAATCACGCAGTTTCCTTATGGAAGAAAACTTTCTATTTTATGTATAAATGTGGAGCAAAAACCTGAGAATTCCCAAACAAGCGAATTTAAAAATAAGTGGAAATAATAATTAGTGTACATAAGTCGAAGTCGGAATTCCCACTTTTTATTTTATAAATATCGGGGCCTGATGGTCGAATGGCTAGTGCTGTGTCGCTCGGTACCACAAGTTTCGGGTTCGAGTCCCGGATGTGAGTTTGTAGTGGTTCGGAATCCACTTTAAACGGTAAGTCCCGGTCTAATGTGATCGTAGAGCGCTGCGGGGCATTGTTACTCCGCGGCCGTGGCTTATCTCCAAGTTATAGCCCCCCTGGGTAATGCAAAGTGAGTAACATCGGTGCTGCCCTTATGGCGAAGATCACGGTCTATTTGCCAGCTGCATTAAAAAAAAAAAAATTATAAATATCTATTCTCGAACCAGAAATCTGGCAAGTACCTAGAATCGAGATTATCCGTGCGTAAATATTTCTATTACTATTACTACCAGACTTGAAATATTTTTCACACAAATGAATAAGTTCAAAATCTTGCTGCAATTGCGTTAGTAAATTAAATTTATTAAATAAAGAATTAATAAACTTTACTGTATTTTGTAATAATAAACATCAGGTTTTTCTGCTCTTGCCGGTTTCCGTGGCAATTTGCCTATTTTGCCACCCTATTGTTATACCACTGATTGTAGGTAAATACCTTTTGGGCGTATTTCCAGAAAAACTCAAAATAGAGTTATTTATTGCTTAAAGAAAAGCTGTTCTACATGATGAGCAATTGTTTTCATCTATATTATTTACAATGGGACCTGAATGGCCGAGTGGCTAGCACTCTGTCGCTCGATACCACAGGTTTTGGGTTCGAGTCCCGGCGGTGCCATGGATGTTTGTAGTGGTTTGGAATCCACTTTAAACCGTAGGTCCCGATCTAATACGATCGTAGAGTGTTGTGGGGGCATTGTTACTCCGCGTCCGTGGCTTATCTTCAAGTGACACGCGCCTCCTGGGTAATGCAAAGTGAGTAATGTCTGTGCAGTGCTTACCTTAAGGCATCCAAGACCAAGCTGTCTAAGTGTTTGCCAGCTGCATTAGAAAGACAAAAAAATATTATTTACAATTTTTGATCGATTATCATTATCGTGTAGCTATACTTGTATAGTAAAATTCCATTATTATCAGTTTTTAAATATGCATTATAATGTAAGGTCGATTTTAAATATAATCCCACCCCCCTCCCAAATAATTTTTAATTCAAAAGGTTTAAAGAAAGCATAAAATATGAGCTTTTATAGAAGAAACCTATTAATTGCTTAGAGATTTCAAGTGATATTAATTCTAGATAAAATTAGGTCCAAATAATTATTATTTTTTTATTTTTGTATTTTATTTTAATTAGAAAGAAAAACTAAAATTTTTTTAATAAAAAAATATATTATTATACAAGTAGTTTAAAGCCACGATAGATTCAAACATAATTTATTGTGGGGCGCATTATATATATATATATGAGTGTGTGTATGTAAAAACACAACAGATGAACACAAAAAACAAAGAAGGAAATGGAAATAAGACCGCTTTGCACGCCAAAAGCTACTATCGGTATTCGCTACACGTAAATTGTATAACAAATCCATCATAGCATTCTCAAAATAAAAATTATGGGGTGCCTCATATTCAAAACTCTCAAAAGAAAATAAAAAATTGCATGTCAAATCCTGACGATGTTTTTTTTTATGTCTATTAATAATGTTTTATGAAAATATCTTTCAAAATGCTTTCGAATGTTTTCATAATGTAAGACGAGTAATAAAGTAACAAATAACGAGTATTAAATTAATAAATAACAAATCTATAATCTGTTTTTAGTAGCATAATTTCATTGTTTTTGTGTAAATTGTTACCTTACTGATATAAACATGTATAACACAAAATTACATGTTATTATAAGAAATTGGTCGAGAAATTGTTGAAATATTCTATTACTAACTGTTTTTGTTTATGCAATTGAAAAGTTTTATTATTTCGTTAGTTTAAGTGATTTTTTTTTTATCAGTAAGTGTCGTATGATGGCCGCGTGACTACCGCTTTGGCGTGGTGTATCACAGATTTCGGGTTCGAATCCCAGCGGTGCCATGGAGACTAGTATTGGTTCGGAATCCATTTTAAACTGAATTTTCCGGTCTAATATGAATGTAGATCGTTGAGCGTAAGGTACTACTACTACTACTGCTACACCATACCACATCACTGTGCTTAGAGCTGAATTGCCCCTTTACACTTTGGGAATGATGTGGGTGAAAAGTCTGACTGGGCTCCTTGATTCTCTGCAGTAGAGACCGGGAACCACGAATTAAAGTGGATTCCGAACCACTACAAACTTCCATGACATCGCCGGGATTCGAACCCTGTAATACCGAGCGCCAGAGCGCTAGCCACATGGCCATCAGGTCCCTTTAGCGTAGTGCTGACAACCCTACCCCGTAAAAGAAAACATCTATGTTTCGAAATCTGGCAGTAAGCAGACGGTCTTGGCCCACCATGGGGTTGTTGCGCCATTGAAGAAGAAGTCTCGTATTCTTTTTTTGAATGCCATGAATGAGGGGTGGGGACACTGCCTTCCGATAAGATTTTTAGGTGTAACTGCTCCACATTTGCGCATCATATGGAAGACAAAGTCTCAACTTCTATCCAGACTCTTATCAGTCACAATGGATATCAAGTCTATTCGTTCCTAAAAAAGCGACTGCAATGGACGCCTGTAACCTATACGGATTTGAGCTTTCTTTCCTACACGTTAACTGATGAGCCCTCTGAATGTTTACCATTAGGCCACAAATTGGTAATTAATTTTATTTAACACGACGAACATTTTGTTATACTATTGTGCTAAGAAGAAACGTGAAAATTATGTTGTGTGAAAGAATCAACTGTTAAATAGATTATAAATATTTAATATTATTTACATATATTCGTATAAAAGGTTTTGAAAAAAGGATAGTAAACTTGCTCTTCTATAAGCATATCACGTACAATCAGACTTTCTCTATAAAATTCCTTTTGTTTCTGATTTCGTGAGAAATATATTGATCTGGCAATGCGAAAAATAATACTTACACTGAAATATTTTTCTAAAATATATTTCTATTATTTTCCGTTAATGATTTCGTACTATACTTTATTTTTCTACCGTGACTTGAAAGTAGATAAAAAAAATGAAACTGAATTTCAAATAAATTTTTTGATTGGAACCATGTAAGCATTAGTGTTTTCGACATGCGGAAATAAAAGTCGATTATATTTACGTCAAAAACTTACAAACTATTTTTAAAATTTATTAAAGATAATTGACATTTAAGTAACGCTAACAGAAGATAATTAAAATATATAATTGTTTTTTCCAAAATGTCGAATTTTTTACATCATAATTTCTGCCATTAAACAATTTTTATATATTTTTAAAATTAATTAATAGAATTTTGAATACAAATGGATTAACTGTATTTAATACTGTTGTAATCTATATATATCTTTTACCTACAAGTAATATGATAATAATAAACAAAAGTTCTGAAAACTATTTGTTAAAAATTTTATTTTTAAAACCATAAAATTTCAGAAAAAAAACTAACGTTAAAACTAATATTTTAAAAAACTACTGAATTTTCTGGCAATATTTTCAAGAGATTCTATAAAGTATTTGACATACCTTTTATCGTATGTCATAAAAATAGTAATAGTATAAAAATGTCGTAATAATATAAAAATACATTAATAGAATTTTTAATAGTACATGATTAAATGTATTTAATACAGTGGCCTACTATATATAACTATAACATACAAGTAATATAACTATCTAAACAAAATTTTGAAAACAATCTGTTAAATATTTTATTTTTAAAGCCATAAAATTTCAGAAAAAAAAAGTAGCAAATTTCCTGGCAATGTTTTTTTAAAAGATTTTAAAAAGTATTTGACACACCTTTTATCGTATGTCATAAAAATAGTAATAGTATAAAAATAAATATCGTAATAGTATAAAAATTCATTAATAGAATTTTTAATACTACGTGATTAAATGCGTTTAATACTGTGGTCTTCTAAATTTATCTTTTACGTACAAGTAATGTGGTAATTATCTAAACAAAAGTTGTGAAAACAATTTGTTAAAAATTTTATTTTCAAAATCATAAAAATTCGGAAAAAAACTACTAAACTTCCTGGAAATATTTTCAAAAAATTCTAAAAAGTATTTGACAAACAGTGAAAGGTGTTTCAAAAATTTCACAATAAATTCTCCACTTTAAGCTCCAGAATCGCCAAAGGTAGTTAAACCATCATCAATCTCTCTATGTATACAAGGAATATGATAATTATCTAAATAAAAGTTCTGAAAACTATTTTTAAAAAATTTTATTTTTAATACCATAAAATTTCAGAAAAAAAAAACTAAATTTCCTGGAAATATTTTCAAAAGATTCTAAAAAGCATTTGACATACGATAAAAGGTTATTCGAAAGATTTCACAATAAATTCTCAACTTTAAGCTCCAGAATTGCCAAAAGTAGTTGAACAATAATCCCTCTATATGCAAGGAATATGATAATTATCTAAATAAATGTTCTAAAAAGAATTTGTTAAATTTTTATTTTTAAAGCCACAAAATTTCAGAACAAAAAAAAACTACTAAATATCGTGGAAATATTTTCAAACTATTCTAAAAAGTACTTGACGAACGATAAAAGATTATATAATCGTAATCGAATTAATTAACGATAATCGATAAACAAAAAAATAATCGATAAACAAAAACAAAAAATTCTCAACTTTAAGCTCCAGAATTGCCAAAAAGTAGTTGAGTAAATTAGTTAAAAATAGTTAATCATCTACAGAGATAATTATCTAAATTAAAGTTCTGAAAATGATTCGTTTAAAATTTTATTTTTAAAAACATAAAATTTGAGAAAAAAAAAAAAACTCTACTAAATTTTTTGAAAATATTCTAAAAAAGTATTCGACACTGGTTGAAAAATATTTGAAAGTACTTGAACCATCATCTACAGAGATAATTATCTAAATAAAAGTTCTGAAAACGATTTGTTAAAAATTTTATTTTTAAAACCATAAAATTTCAGAACAAAAAAATTACTAAATTTCCTGGAAATATTGTCAAAAGATTCTAAAAAGTATTTGACATACGATAAAAGGTTTTTCAGAAAATTTCACAATAAATTTCCAACTTTAAGCCTCAGAATTGCCAAAAGTAGTTGAACCATCATCTACAGAATCTGTCACTCGCCAGAGGTCTCTGCCTGTCTTGCCGAAGGGTCTCTTACTCCAGTACCATCGTTTTCGGAACTACTGGCGCTGCTACGGACTAGAGCACCCCTCAGTATTTCACCTCTAACTTCTTGCAAACTCACAGGGAGTGCGGCACACACTCCAGTTCTCCTGTCCTGGTCCTTTTGCTTCCGCTGGTTCTCGGAAAAGAATGAGATTTTTCGTGTTCTTTGGAAGTGAAAGATGTTCGACTGGCAATAAAAATCGTTTGCCAATGGTAACATTCTAATTGATTTAGAACTTTGTATGAATTCTTTCTTGTGAACTTTTTCGTGTGTTTTCTGGATTGTAAATATTGAAGTTGGGTAAGTAGCAAAGTTTTTTTTTTTTTAAATATCTTATAAATTAGAATTTTTTAAACTTTATTGTAAATATCTATTGTTCTTCATTTAAAAAAATAATATAAATATAGTCGAGATATATTTTAGAATGATATATAATTCTAAATAATATTGTTATTAAAAAAAAAAAAAAAAAGACGAATAAAGATTCTAAAGAATTTTGTAATGTTTTAAAAGTTTATGGTATTAATTATTTTGGGAGTTCATTTTTTTGTGTGATTTATATATTAATTAATTTTATTTACAGTAAAAATAAGTATAATAAAACTTATGTATATGGCAAACATTAAACACTAAAAAAAAGATACATATAAAGAATTCTGTAATGCTTTAAAGTTTATAGTATTAATTATTTTGGGAGCTAATTTTTGTGTGATTTATATATTAATTAATTTTATTTAGAATAATAATAAGTATATTAAAACTTATGTATATGACAAACATTAAACATTAAAAAAAAAAAAAAAAAAAAAGGTGCATATAGAGTATTCTGTAATGCTTTAAAGTTTATAGTATTAGCTATTTTGGGAGTTCATTTTTTGTGTGTGGTTTATATAATAATAAATTTTATATCTGAATTAATAACAATTTTTAACATGTAGTTCGGAATTTTCTTTGCTAAAATTATTATAAATATATTACTTTGATTTTAATTTTGTATTTTGAATAATTCCGATTTGAATTTTATTGTTTCTATTTATCAAAGCAAAAATAATAATCTTTTGAATTTATTGCATATTCAAACAAAAAGTTTGTAATAGGTAAAAGTTACAATGATAATATAAGTAATTTCTATATATTAGTATAACATTTTATGTCAACATATGTGTACGTATGCTACCTTGATACATGCATATTTAATAAAGTGCATATCTAAACTAAATCATTTCAATGAAATAAATGATTTTATTGCCCTTTTTTTTAACAATTTAGGAATTTAAACATTTTATGAACACAAAAATTTGTTATGAAATACAATTTTATCTGCAATACTTAAGAAATGTGGAACAATACCGCGAGTTGGTATTAAAATTTAAATATTTTATGTTGAAACTTATACTGTAATTAAAATAGTCATTTTATAAATAAGTAAAATAAATTTAATTTAATTTTAATTTAAACGAAATTTTTTTTCTGGTAATCTGATTCATGTTAAAAATGTTATTGTTGGTTTTGATAAAAGAAATGATAAGTAAAAGTAAATTATATATTTCTAATTAAACATTTACAATCTCAAACTGATAATTTACTTGAAACTGTAGTGAATTTACATGCTTGATGCTTGAATTTTTTATAAATTTACAGGTCTGAAATATTTACTAATTTCTAATATTTTAAATAATTACAAGCATCATTTTCCATTGTATAAGTATTAAGATGTAACTAAACATTTTTATCTAGTTTCTTCCAAGAGAAATTTTTTAAACTGGAACAAATCTAATTATTTAAAATCTTTCCATTTTAAGTAGCATGTCATAAAATGGCATAAAAATATTATTTTTTATTTATTATTTTTTATTTAATTATTTTTTTTACAATATCGTCTTTCCTTTTTAAAAATTATATAAATTTTTAAAAATATATTTAATTTAATAATTATTATAAAATATGGGTTGTACTTTATAAAGATCATTGCATGCATATTATAGACCGAAACGTATATTATATGTAAACATATTATATATGTATGAAAATATTAATATGTACAAGTTATTTTAACATACTTAATTTATCTAATTCTTAATTTATTACCTATATAATAATTATTTTTTTAAAGAAATGTTGTCAATATAGAACTATTTTCGGAAATATAAAGATTTGAAACGAGATCATTTCGTTGTCCATTAAATATCTTTTGAGCAAGTATTCTTTTATTAATTAGAAAGTCCGATTTTAATACAAAATAATTTAAACTTAATGTATATTTCAAATATTTCGGTTATTATGCTTGTAGGACTTTGTTTTTAAAAAATTTATCACGGTTTGTCCTGATCAGTTTATCTATCGAAAAGATTATCTAGACTAAAGACTATCAAGAATAACTAATTAATTTTGTATAGAAGAAAAATTTGTTATTGACATACGCATTTACGACAGAACTAACTTATTTGTTTCCAAAATAATTGCAAAATGCTTTTGTTTTTTGCGGGTATCGAATCCCGGTCACCTTATTTACTGACTATATTGCTACTGTTAGTCAACGAGGGTCAGAAATTTATCATTAAGATCAAACGAGACTAGAAACTATTTCGGGTTATTTTACATTTTATTTATAAGTAGTTTGAACTTGATTAAAGATTCTTGATGAATGGCTTAGATAGGATTTGTTGTTTCGCGCTCAAAAATTAAATTGGATTTTTGAACTGAGGTAGAAAGTACGAATTTAAATAACCGTCTACGATAGTTCTCGTATTTACGTCATATATAAATACGTTAAATCTATAAGGTGGAAATCTTTTTACAGATTTTAAAGACGTGAGATCCTCTCTTTGAGTCCAAATTATGAGGGCAACGATGTTTGTTCTGAGGGTAAGATCAGATTATCTATCGAAAAGACTATCTATTAGACGAACTTAATACTACTTAATTTTATATGGAATAATACTAATTTTTACTAACTACTTAATTTTATATGGAATAATACTAATTTTTACTAACTACTTAATTTTATATGGAATAATACTAATTTTTACTAACTACTTAATTTTATATGGAAAAAAAAATTCTCATCGACTTGCGCGTTTATTACAGAACAGACTCATTTGTTCCAAAATTATTGCGAAGTGGTTTTTTTGCGGGATTCGAATCCTGGTCGCCTTATTTGTTGACTACATTGCTACCGTTGGTTCAGAAATTTATTATTTGGATCAGCGTGACTAGAAAATATTTCGGATTACATTATATTTCATTTCTAAATAGTTTGAAGTTGATTAAGGATTCTTGATGAATGGCTTAGATAGGATTTGGGGTTTTATGTCCAAAAATTAAATTGGATTTTTGAACTGAGTTCTATTAGCACGAATTTAAACAAGCGTCTTCAAAAGTTTTCGTGTTTATGTCACACATAAATACCTTAAAGGTATAAGGTGAAAATCTTTCTAGAGTGTTTGAAAACGTGAATAAAGAGTGAGATTCCCTATTTGAGAGTTTGTTCCAAATTATGAGGTCTACCGGAGACAATTCAGTTGGTGCTGCCATAATAATATAGTTAGCAAAATGGCCAATTGGCTCCAGGAATAATATAAACATTGCATAGTACTACAGTATTGATCAATATATTGATATTATCAATATAGGATCATATATATATGAAGGATCAATATATTGATATCAATATATTTTTTTTCCAATGCAGCTGGCAAACACTTAGACATGGACGTCTTGGATGCCTTAAGGCAAACGCTGCACAGACGTTACTCACTTTGCATTACCCAGGGGGAGCGTGTAACTTGAAGATAAGCCACGGACGCGGAGTAACAATGCCACCGCAACGCTCTTATTAGACCGGGACCTACGGTTTAAAGTGGATTCCGAACCACTACACACATCCATGGCACCGCCGGGACTCGAACCTGAAACCTGTGGTGCCGAGCGCTAGCCACTCGGCCATTCTGGTCCAATATTATCAATATATGATCATATATATATATCTTTCTATTATATACACTTCTCCAGAGGAGCAGATATTGGAAAAATGCTATTTTCTATTGCTTTTTGCTTTAAATGCTATTTTCTGCATGCTGAAATGTTTATTTTATTCCGGCAACTGAGGTAAAATAAATTTTATAATAACATTTTAAAATTTTAAAAAAAAAATATATTAGTTGCTGTGTGTCGTTCCTCGCTTATATTTTAAAAATGAAATATAAATTAAAAAAATTAGTATATTGCGCAGAATCGGGATATTTCACACGGAATATATATAAGGAATACATATACGGAATATATATATCGCAGAGTCTGCAATTCCATCATAATATTTAATAAACAGTTCCTAAACTCCTTAATTTAGAATTTTCTTGTAAGATTCCTATTAAAGAAGCTGCCAGATGGCTGAGTAGCTAACGCTAGCGCGGGTTCGAGTCCCGGTGTGCCATGGTAATTTTTAGTGGTTCGGAGTCCACTTTAAATTATAGGTCCCAGTTTGTTTAGCCCTCGTGTGCACAAAATGGAAGTAGAGCGGTAAACCAAACCAAAACCAGCAGCTTCGAGAAAGGCCGATTAAAGCCATCATAAAATAAATCGCCAACTTAGCGATATTTTGAGTCTTTGGCTTTCTGTTGAGCAATTATTTATTACTGTTATTATTATAATTGCAGAAAAATCTCTTTGCAAAATGAATTATATACACTCTGAAGTGACAAAAGTGATGGGATAGCAATATGCAAATTTTCAGATGGCGGTAAGCATCGCGTAGAACAGGTATAAATGCGCAGTGCTTTCGCTGAGCTTTCATTTCTATTCAAGTTATTCGTGTGAAGAGGTTTTGACGTGATGATGACCGCACGACGGGAATTAACAGACTTTGAACGCGGAATGTTAGTTGGAGCTAAACGCATGGGTCATGCCATTTCGGAAATCGTTAGGGAATTCAACATTCCCAGATCCACTGTGTCAAGAGTGTGCCGAGAGTATGAAATTTCAGGCATAACATCCCACCATGGACAGCGCAGTGGTCGACCGCCTGCACTTAACGACCGAGACCGGCGACGTCTGCAAAGAGTCGTAAATTCTAACAGACAAGCAACACTGCGTCAAATAACCGCAGAAATCAATGTGGGACGTACAAGGGACTTGTCTGTTAGAACTGTGCGGAGAAATTTGGCTTTCTTGGGCTATTCCAGCAGAAGACCGACTCGAGTGCCTTTACTGACAGAACGACATCGCTTGCAGCGACTCTCGTGGGCACGTGAGCATATCGGTTGGTCCCTAGATGAATGGAAAACCGTGGCCTGTTCCGATGAGTCACGATTTCAGTTGGTAAGAGCTGATGGTAGGGTTCGAGTGTGGCGCAGACCTCACGAAGCCATGGACCCAAACTGTCAGCAAGGCACTGTTCAAGCTGGTGGTGGCTCCGTAATGGTGTGGGCTGTTTTTTCATGGCATGGACTTGGTCCTCTGGTGCGACTGAACATTGACTGGAAATGCTTATGTTCAGCTACTTGGAGATCACTTGCAGCCATTCATGGACTTCATGTACCCAAACAACGATGGGATTTTTATGGATGACAATGCGCCATGTCACCGGGCCACAACTGTTCGCGATTGGTTTGAAGAACATTCTGGACAATTCCAACGAATGATCTGGCCACCTAGATCGCCCGACATGAATCCCATCGAGCATTTATGGGACATCATCGTGAGGTCTGTTCGTGCCCAAAATCCTGCCCCATCAACGCTTTCACAATTATGGATGTCTATCGAGACAGATGGCTCAATATTCCTGCAGAAGACTTCCAACGACTTGTTGAGTCCATGCCACGTCGTGTTGCTGCATTTCGCCGGGCGAAAGGAGGGCCGACACGATATTAAGAGGTATCCCATGACTTTTGTCACTTCAGTGTAATAAACAATTTAAACAATACAAAATTATAAATTAACAAGAAGTAGACAATTATTTCTATATTTACAAGGAATTCCGTAACAATGTCTGTCAATGTCTCGTAACAATGTCTTTTAAGAGCAAAACAAAATGTTTCAATTTAATTTAACGTAAAATATTTAATTCATAATTAATAATTAATGAAGGAATATAGAAAAGAACTGATTTAAATTATGCTCTTAAAAATTCTATTAATAATATAAACATTTTAAAAATATTATTTAATAAGCATAAATTATACTTTTACATTATAATTTTCTTCTGTTACGCAATGTAAAATTATATTTTAGAAATATTTTTCAATAAATTCATTTCCCTTGATAATCCAAAAAAATTATTCTAACAAAAATACGACATGAAAGGATTTTCATCACATATTAGCATTTTTTTAAACGCAAATGAAATTCTGAAAACAGTTTGTCCTTGTTAAAAGAAATATTTTCGTTATTTAAATATTAATAAATGCAAAGCTTCGATTAAAGAATGACATCAGAAATTTCTATTAGCCTTTTCCATAAAAAAATTTAGGATATGCAACGTATGTAAATCATTTCATTACAGAATTTTAAGACTTAAAGGATTTTAAATATTCATTTTTATCATCCTTTCATGTTGAATCAGTATTATTAATAGTTTTTTATATTCTATTACTTACAATTTTGTACTTATTTATCATGAAAGTATTTTTCGAATGGCAACGTGTATAATATTTTTTAAATATTAAATTTTTAAAATTAAATTAAATTTATTTTCAGTTATAGAAATAATAGCCCTTTTTTATGATTTGCATTTTTATTTAATGTACTTGTCATTTTCTTATAATATAAAAACTTTTTTCTCATAAATATTTGCGAAACCTGTTTATTACAATGTCTTCAAGCCGTTACTATCGTTGTCATTATCAGTCGTCATTGTTTTTTTTGTTCTAATGCAACTGGCAAACTTAGTCATTTGTCTTTGATGTAAAGCAAGCGCTGCACAGACGTTACTCACTTAGCACAACCTAGGAGGTGCTTGTAGCTTGAAGATAAGCTACGGACGCAGAGTAACAATACCTCCGCAACGTTCTACAATCCGTCAGACCGGGACCTACGGTTTGAAAGTGGATTCCGAACCACTACAAACATCCATGGAACCACCAGGGCTCGAACCCGAAACATGTGGCACCGATCGCCAGAGCACTAGTCACTCGCACCTTCAAGCCCCATGTCGTCATTGTATGTACTTATAAATAACATTAAAGAGAAATATTAGTGTTTATAAAATGTGGGTTTGGTTTGTTTGTCGCTTTATGGTCATTTTGAGCACATGTTAAGCTAATTTGATCGGGACCTACAACTTAAAGTGGATTCCGAGCCACTCACAAACATCCATGCCACTGGAAGGATGTTTGTAACCTGAAGCCTGTGGTATCAAAGGCCAGAGCGCTAGTGAATTGGCCATCAGACCACATATAAAATGAGGGAAAAAGTCAATTTGACGTGAGGTCCATGCATATATATAATTTAATATGGATTGATTTCATCAATTCTGCACTAGAGCAATGATTTTCAAACTTTTTGAAGACGTGGGGCGCATCAAAAACCTACAAATTTTAGCATTTATACAATTTTCTGACAAATAAGCATACGTTACTAATGCCTTGCAGTTTTACATCCAAGTTACTGTTTACAGACGGCAGAATCTCAGAGGCTGCAATGAAATATTTTTAACATTGATAATGCCATAGATGCTAGCGCTCCTAATAACCAACCATAGAAGTTACCGTTCTTAATTTATCGGAAACCCTCTTTGGCTCAGTATTGCTGTTTCTCGACTTTTTATGAAGAAGGAAAAAAAAGTAACCAGAACGGTTAGTTGTTTGTAATGAAAAATCTAAGAATAAGAATGGAGACAAGAAAAAAGAGTAACTATATTTAATTTTATATCTGGGCACATATTTCTCTGGAGTACTATAGGACAGAGCGTTGGTTGTAAGACTGACAACCCTACCCAGTAAAGAGAAAATGTCTCCCGTTTCGAAATCTGCCTGCCGGCAGACGGCCTTGGCCCACCATGGGGCTGTTGCGCAATGAAGACGAAGAATTTGACTTTCTCTCTCTATTTTGATATTTCTTTCTATTACATAAAATCATTATTCATCTGTAAGCACTTTTGATAACGATAGTAAATGTATTGCTGGGCCCAGTGAACTGTTTAGTCCCAAGAAAATCAGCCAATCTAATATTTTATATTTTATCTACAAAAAGCCGGAAGGAAAGCTACGTCTTTGGAGATGAAAAATTGTTGAAATCAGGTGGTTCAGGGCTGTAAGGGGTATGATCAAACTGTTCTTATAGGAATCTTTGAGGCATATAGACATTCAGGAAGCTTTATCATTGCCATGTTTATTTCCGTTGTAGCATTTCGTTCCCAGAATAGAGGAATGCATATTTTTAACAAGTACATAATAACAACCTGCCACTCAAATTTGACAGCAGATCAGTAGTGTTGTGGATAGTTATATTACATGCAATTAGAGTTTTGTACGAATGAGAACAACCTGTCACTCAAAACTGATAGCAGATATTCTGTATCATGGATAAGGAGATCTCATGAAATTAGCGATTCTCTGTGAGACCTTCGCAGGTCACAACAATGACAGAAGAAATATGGACTACACTATGTGTTATTGCATAGTGATTGGAGATAGACCATGGACTGAGAAAGTGTCTACCCTAATTAGAAATGAGGGAAGCTGACTCCTCTCTTGATTCTATTTTTTTTAAATGAGGTTTTTATAGAAGAAAAAAGAGTTTTTCGACGAGTCGACAAGAAGTGTTTTTCCTTTTTTTTCTTCTGAAAGTGTCTAAACAGGTCGGAGTTTCCACTTGTTTACAAAGTGAGCCCATGCGGTTTCGTGTATTACGCCTTGTAATAATTAAGGTCTGCCTTAGACCGGTTGAACTAGATTCGTCGCAGACTAAAGGAGAACCCTGAAAATCTCCGAACTTGGAGTGAACTGCACTTCTGTATCTAATTTATATTTTCAATTTTCATTTCATTGTAAATAGAGTTCTGTATATATGTATATAATGCTTGTAATAATGTTGTGTTCCCATGAACCTGAAAGTAGAACTTTTCTTGAAGTCGTTATAGGGCTAGTATAGGCCGAGACGTTACACCCTTGCTATTGCCATATGTAGTGCGCAATTCTCGATGAATTCCTACAGACTTATGTCCTTTACTTGGAGTGAATTTATTTGGATATGTTTTAAAGGCTGACTATATGGTGATGATATGATATATGATCGTCCGTATATCGTAGTGATAACTGAATGTTTGTTATTGTACAAAAACGAATTCACCAATGTTACCATTGAGAACCTAAGAAGGTTCAACATTTTTAATACAAATACATAACGGGCAATGGGTAACAATAGGGTGGCAAGACAGATAAATTGCTATAGGCTTCGGCCCTAGCAGAGAGGGATACGAGAACAGGAAAGGCCTGGTATTTATTATTACAAAATAAATAAAAATTTATTAATTTTGTATATAATACATTTAAGTTACTAAAGTCATAAATTAAAAAAATGTGCATTAAGATTTTGAACTTTTTCATTTGCGTGAAAAATATATCGCATCTGGTAGTAATAATAATAGAAACAGTTACGCACTGGTGATCCCAATGCTAAGGACTTCTTGTTCAGGAATAGGTACTTAAAAAAATTAAAAGTGGGAATTCCTGCTGCCTCCTTGTGCCATGGGGACCTTTTTAAATTCACTTGTTAATGAATTCCCCGGATTCTTGAATAGGTACTTACAAGTTAAAAGAGGGAAAATTAAATCTCTGGCAGTGGCATTCTCTCTAAAAATGTGGGAATTCTCAGAGAAAACGGGAAGTCCCTTGTTTCGCGGATTCTCCATGCATCACTATTACTTTCCGTTTTGTTTTATTGATTCACGATCAATCGTAAAGTGGAGAAATTCAATAATAACATGTATAGTAATAGAAAGTATCTTAGTAGGAGTGAAAAACGAAAAAGAAAGAAGGAATTTGAAGAAAGAAAATAATAAATTATCTAAAATGAGTAAATACTTTAAGAGTGAAAAAGGAAGTAACGAACAGTGCGGCTGAGTGAGTAGTGATATTATTGCAATCCCCGAGATACTATATCTCGGGGATTGCAATAAGGTTGCAGGTCCCGACAACACTGATTAAGAGCCACCACAGCCCTATACGAGCGATACACACATTCAAAACCAAAATGAAATGACTGAAATTGACTTGGAAAAAATTACACCTTCATCATACATTACTGATAAGGGTCATTTTAAAATACTAAATGATCAAGTGAAACCACTTGTGGTCAAAAATGGACACTGCAAACCTAAAGGCACCTTTAGGTACTACTACTACATCACACCACTGGGCCTTGAGCTGAGTTTCCCCTATACAATTGTGGAAATGACGTGGGTGAGAAGAATAAGTGAACTCCGTGACTGTTTTACAGTCATCTGAGACTAGGACCTATGACTTAAAGTGGATTCCGAACCGCTACAAACAACCATGGTACCGAGTGCTAGACAAGCCTTTAGGCATTACTTCATTATAAAGAAAGAATAATGATGATGCTTTGCATTGAAGGGTCATTCAAAATATTTGCTACTGCTCTCAGATAGTATAGTTATGCCACTGATAACAGGCGAACCTATTATTTTGTAACATTTAATATTCTCCAGTCTTTAAATTACGACGATCAAATTAAAAAAAAATGCAATGCATAACAAAAATTAATTTAAATTTTTATATTCCCCCTTCTGTTGTGCTTGACAAAGAGCTGTACTAGTAATGAAATATGAAGCGTTTGGCAAGTCATGCAAAAATTACAAATCACCAAAATTATCTTGGTTTGTTTCACATCATCATAATTAGCTCGATGGTCGTTAAAGCAGTAAAAGATAAAAAAAATATGATTTATGGAGGATGGCTTATCCATTATACATCCGTTATACAAAGTAACCAATAACGATATACTCGTGGGATACTTTTAATGCGGAACGTGTTTTTACTGAGAATGATGGGATATATTTTTTGCCAAAAATTGAAAAAAAAAATTGTATTTAAATATATTTTTTCCTCTTTGATCTCTCTCGGAGTGAATTTTTAATTAGAAAAAAGGAACAATTTTTTTTTTGTTTCATTACGTTTTGTTCATTTTGCATAATGAGAATAGACTACTCAATACAGCAGGTCAAATATTAAATAAAAAAAAAAATTAATACTCGCATATTCAGCCATTGAATGAGTGTTAATGAGAAAATTAATAATAAAATGATTTCGTATATTTGGGGTTTACAGATATTTTGCACCTTTTACAAATACAGAGAGCTATATCTCATACAATATTTGTCATGATATTTCATTTTTGAGATACATTTTTTTAGGCTAGAGACATACAGTAATTTTATCATAAAGCAATGCTATTAAGTGGAGTAAAATATCAGTGTTGATATATGAAAATATATTTAACGGCGAGACAATTTTCAAAAGATAGTTCCTTGACATATTGTATTTATTTTTTTTATCAAGAATAATTTTAATTCAAAAAGAAATATACTAGAATATTTGTTTCCGTATATGTTTCTATCTTGCATTCAATATCCATATATCCTAAAATTTTAAAGCTACAATATTAAGATAACTGATACTTTTATTAAATTTTAAAAAAAAACTTTTTTAGCCAAAAATTATTATAATCTTTTAATTATATAACTTTATTTTTATTGTTCATGCCGAGAGATGGCGCCAGTCATAATTTTAGTGTTAAATAATAATCGCTTGATAATTATAATGATAATAATTATAAATGGCAAATACCACAGTTTTCTACGCGTTGTTATTCATTGTTTGATTTTATTTCATTTTTTCACATTTGAATTTAGCATTAACTCATTTAATGTTTTACAGAATTTTTTTTCAGACTTGTACTTCGTTTCTGGTGGCTTTATAGTTTTCGTCTATTAGAGAGTTTTTGCATACTGTACTTTAAAAATGTTTGTTTAATGTTCGTGAATGTTTGTAAAAATGTTTGTTTCGATTTTATTCGTTATTAAATGTTTTATCGTGAGATTATTTTTCATATTTATCTGTTAAATTACGCATATAAGTTTCTACTATTTCATTATTACCCTGCCATTTACAAACTCATTTCGTTCATTTAAAAAGAGCTGATATTTAAAAATTTTAAAGACTTCCTTTTTTCATTTTTATAAAAATTAAAAATATTTTAATTTCTGTTGCTGGCAAACGTTATAAATGTATTTCAAATATATTACAAGCAAGAGTATTATCTGTAGGGTGATCGTATTTCTTATAATTTAAGAATTATAATACGGAGATGTACAATTTTCGAATTTGCTGTTTCTGTATCTAATGTATAAACAAAAATATCCGAAAAACTAATTCTATTAATTTTTTATTAAATATATTTTGTACTTAATAAATTTATTTAAAAATTTTTTTTCATTATTATTAATACAAAAATCTCCAATATTCTCACAATATTCATAAAAAGTAAATATTTTAGATTTTGAAAATGTTTGTTATGTGCTTTCAAAAAGACAAATTTATGTGAAATATAGTATACTGCATTTAAATTTTAAATTTTTTGTGAAATATTTTGCCAGAATCTTCTTTTTTACAAAAATGATGGTAGCGCATACAAATAATCGAATCAAACCATCGTCCTTTTGCACTCTAAATAGGATAATTACTGCCACTAGTGTCCACGTATGGAGGAAATTTCCCTACAAATTTTAAATCAACAACCACGAAAATCCCTATTGCAAGCATATTCATTAAAATCATAATGATTAATATTACTGTGCCTAAGAAAGACCAATTTTTATTTTTTTCAAAAATTCTTTATTTATTCTTCCAAATTTATTTCATCGCCTTCAAAGTAATCCCCTCTGGACACAATGCACTTATGACAACTTCTTTCTAATCCTTAATGTATGCTAAAAAGTCGTCGGTAGGAATGACCTTCAAAGCGAGCGGCGATTCACGTTCAAACTCTTCAATCGATTCAAAACGGTGTCCCCGGAGTGGTCGTTTGAGTTTAGGGTATAGCCAAATCGCACGGTGTGATTACAGTGGTTGTGGAACGATATGGGTTTCATTTTTGTCGAAAAAGTCACGAAGAATCAATGCAGTGTGAGCTGGCGCATTCAGTGTTTTCGGTACCAATCGAGATTTGACGCGTTTGAGGCCCAAAATGGAATTGATAAATCCTTTTGAAATTCCAACATCAGCAAGAAGGTTTTCGACGTTTTTCAAGCACCAAGTCTTTAATTTTTTGGACGTGAGCTTCGTCGGTTGAGGTTGATGATCGACCAGAGGGCTCTTCGTCTTCAACGTGTTCTCTGCCTCCTTTGAACTGTTTATATCACTTGCAAACAATATATTGGAATATGGGAATTTCTGATATGGGAATGCTCACCGATACGTTTCCACAAAAAAAAAAAAATAGTGCAAGTTCTTTGTTCAATTAATTCGGACATTTCAAAAATCGCCGAAATCACTTTTAGCGTCTCACAAAGCCAAGCGTAACTCAAGTACTGATATTTTGTCGTCAAATTTGACACAGATGTCATGGACAGTGCCAGCAACCTAAAAAGAAAAAAAAAAAAATGAAATTTCATAAGCCCCGGGAATTTTAAATTAAAAATTGTTCTTACTTTTTAGACACAGTAGTACAGTATGTAGTACATTAATTTTATATTTTTATTTTTAATCAGTTATTTAAATTTTTTTATAATTCGAACTAACTTTATTTTGTTTAAATCTGGTGGAAGTTGAAAAGAGAAATTGCTTTTTATTAATAAGCTAGTTTTATCTATTTTTTTAAACTAAAATAGAACATTTAAATAAAGATATTCAAAGTAAAATAAGATGTTTTGTGATTTATAGATTTGTTTATGAACTTTTGTAAGCAATTTTTTTTTTAATTTTCTTAATTAAGATCTGCTATCGCTAGTGAAGTTTTATCGCATGTACTTTTTATATGATGAAAATTTAAATAATAAATTAAGAAGAAAAAAAAAAATTATCTCTTTTTCCTTCAAAACTAAGGCTTTTAAATAATTATTTTTCTCACGTTTTTAAATTATTATATTTATACAAAAAATAATTTTTACATTTCATTGTGTTGATAATAGAATTTATTGGTTTATTAATACGTTATTAAGATAAAAAATATAAAAAGTAGGATATCGATAAATTTAAGAAAGAACTTCGATGTTAAAATCTATTGTATATTCTATTTTTGCTGTTTTATCTATCAACAAATTATATATTTAATCTATAATATTGCATTAAAGAATTAAAGTCGGGTGTTTTATTTTAAAAGGAAAAATAAACATTATTTCTGAAGGATATTTTTTTCCCGTTTTAATGCAAAGGATATTTTTAGATTTTTTTTTGTTTGCTTTTTTATAGATAAGTAATTTTAATCTACGAAGAATATATTTATATATATTTTTTCAAGCTATGTAAAGTATAACAAAAATAAACGAAAGTTTTCTTATTTCAATTAATTTAGAAAAGAAATAGGAAAAAATGCAAATTTAAAAAAAATCTAAATACTAAGTATGAATTTTTTTTTACGAGATAGTGAATTTGATTTTCTTTTAAGAGATAGTTATTTTAATTTTAAATATATTTGGATTTCAAAGCGCTTTATAATCTCCAATTTTTTTATTTAATTAATAATTAAGTCATTTATAATTACTTCCTGATAATCTTACTTTTTAATATTTAATTAAAACATTAAATTAAAAAAAAACGCCTCAAGGCTTCCAATTTAAATTTTCGAATACCTTACAGCTACAAAATTTCACGCAGATTAACTCTTAGTATAAAGACAATTAAAATGAATTAATTAATAAAATGAATTAAATTTATCTAATTAAATAGTTATTATGATAGTATATTAAGATTTAAAAAGTTTTTTTCATTGAAATATGCGTATTAAATCCTCAAATAATGTAAACTATTGAACGAAGCTTGAATATAGAAATAAAAAATAATTAACAATTAAACATTCTACAGATCTAAAACAAATAAAAAAAATATATATTTAAAAAGAAATATAATAACTTATTTTATACTTTTTAACTGTAGCAATATAAATTTTTTTTTGACTAGATGTATGGGTTATGCCAACTTATTTTAGATGAAAATAAAAACAATGTTTTTATAAATTGAATGGTGTTATATTATGCAAATTTCAACGATGTTTATAAATTCATAATTGTGTATAAAAATTATTCAAACATTTTTTTTTCAGATTAAGTTAGCTAAACATTTACTAAGCACATTAAAAGATAAAGATAATTTTTTCAGATTATGTTAGCTAAATATTTACTAAGCACATTAAAAGATAAAGATAATTTTTTCAGATTAAGTTAGCTAAACATTTACTAAGCACATTAAGAAATAAAGATAATTTTTTCAGATTATGTTAGCTAAACATTTAGTAAGCACATTAAAAGATAAAGATAATTTTTTTAGGATTCTGAATTGCAAATCACAGGGTTTTGGCAGGATCAGACATCCTATCTTTTACACGCCCGATGCTCGCTCAGTTATTAGCTTAGAACCGTAGGCTTTAATTAGAATTGTGAAGGGATTCATTTTCTCTACACACAAAGACATAATGTTACAACAATTCTTAGAAAATTGTTTGCCACTTATAAATTATGTATTTTTAAATGGAGAAAAAATACGTCTATGGTGAAGACACCTATATTCTTCAGACGATTCAAAATTATCATATAAATTATTATCACTTCCTTCTCTTAGAGCCTTGATTCTGGAAAAAACGATTCCCACGTTTTTCTTGATCTGATGATTGATGTTTTCATGACCTAATATTTTAAAATAAAAATAACGCACCCATGAGTTAAATTTAATGAACTTTGGGTGATATGTTAATAACAACCTTTCTACTCCAAAGCGTTGCATTTATAATAGACTTTAACACCTTCTTTTCTGAAGGGTTGAATTCAACTGTCTTTGAAATTAACGTTACTCCTAACACCACCTAGCGCCGAGGCTGTGAAGCACTGTTAAATCAGCCCATTCAGTATCCATCCTTTCTTTTCCGAAGTGTTAAATTCAACTGGCGCTAAAATTGGCGTTTCTTCCAACGCAGTCTAGAGTCGAGGTCGACTACCACCATTAAAATTAACAATTTTTTTCTTATTTTCGACAAACGGAATTGACTGCTAATTTTCATTAACCTATCAACTAATGTATAATATATGCAGATAATGCTTTATAAGTTATGTTGATTGTACAGTATTTATTACTATATTTTTTTTTAAAGAACAACTACATTAATAATTATATATAATATATGAGTGTAACAAATCACTGATTAACAGCTACATTAATATTAACAAACGTCTGTCTAAATCTACCTATTATTCTACAGTTCCAGAAGAATGATATGAGATCAAAATGCCCATGTTACAAAACATGCTATGCATGTATCAACGATAGCTTTAAATCATGTATTTCCTTTTTAATTGATTAAAATGCTGTTCATTTTGTGATTTCAGCAGCTAATATCAATCGCTATCAGTTAATAACCGACAGAAAAATGTTTTCCATGTCGAAATAAAAATCTGAATCGATAAAGAAATCTTACTGAGTTTGCAATTTGTTTTTTCACAAAAATTGCAATTTGTTTTCTATGATTTTCCGCAAAACTATTATTTTGCTCGAAAATAACTATCCAATTACTTTTTCCTTTTAAATTTAAATTCTGTTCATGTATTTCACTAATACAATATGATACCAAATATGATATTGAATAAAAAAAAAAAAATCTCTCATCAATTTATATTGAAAGACAAATGATTATCTTTTCATAAAAGACTATAAAGAAAAAGACAAACTTTCTATCATTAATATTTTAAAATAAAGGTCTTACAATGTAGCGATGAATGACAATACCCAACAATTTTCTACCATTAATATATCATTAATGACATACAATGGCCAATACCATTTATTCCACTTTTTTGTAATGGAGAAAAGGTATTTTGTGGTTTTTTAATATCCTTGTAATGCTTTCATGTAATAAGTTGTAGTCAAATTGATGCATTTGAAAAGGTCTTTCATCGGAAATTTAAAATCATCATTTAAAATATTATAATATCGTCCTATTATCAGAATGATTATTTCTATTAACTTCATATTTATTGTATTAAATCTTTGCTGGTTTTTAATACAATCATATACAATGTTGTGTTTTATTTTATTGTAATCCATATTAAGCGATGACATAAAAAGAATTTATTTTAATCGAATTTCTATTTAATTATTTATTATCTGTTATTTCTCTTCCAATTTTTCTTTCAATACAGTTAAATTACTTTGATGATTATCCTATCCGCTTTTTAATTTATATATACATCAACGTTCTGGAGACTTGGTGGCCAAATGGTTTGCGCGTTGGTCTCTGTATCAGGTACCACAAGTATCAGGTTCGAATCCTGGCTGTGTCATGGATGTTTGACAGTGGTACAAAATCCACATTGAACTGTAGGTCCCGGTCTAATTAGCCCAAAATGTTGTCAAATTGACCGTAGAGTGACAAACCTATGTTGCGTTTATTGTATTGCATCGCTTTTAAATTTTTCCAATAATTTGCCTTCTGGATTTTTTTATATTTTTGTATATTCTCGCATTTTATATTTTTCCTTTTTTAAATATTTTTTGATATTTTCTACTGTCTTTGTAAAATGTTTCCTCCTCCATCGTGTGTCCATTCTATTTCACCCACATCATTCCCAAACTGTAAAGGAGCAACTCAGCTCTAGGCACAGTGGTGTGTTGTGGTGTAGTAGTAGTAGTAGTAGTAGTAATAGTAGTGGTTTAATATGATTGTAGATCGTTGGACGTAGAGATGGCAACCCTATCCTGTAAAAAGAAAAAAACCCATCTGTTTCGGAAATCTGTGAGTAGCCAGACAATCATGGTTCAACATGGACTGTATTGCCAGGGAGTTACTTAGATATTGTACTATGAACTGACCTGGACAGGTAGTTAAATTTCTTCTAGTGTACATTAAAAATACTGGATACATCTTTCTGTGTATTATCTAGTGAATTACGAACGATCCTGGATAGATAGATAGTGTTATTGTTTTTTATGTAGGTCTTCTAAACGTATGTCCCATATTTTAATGTTGCATGTAAGACAATCTGAAATATTTCTACTGGACAACTTAATTCGAAAGATTTTTAAATAAGTTTAATTTAGTGTAAATTATGAATTGAGATGTCAAGAACAAATTGTAATTTTTATTGAGACAGATATCTTTGAATTTCTTACTTTAAATTTGTCATTTTCCGGAGTTTGTGGCTGTTTTGTTGGAATGGTTCAGAGGAAAAAGTTTACGAACGAGATTCCCGTCTATTCTTACATAAAACTTGTATAGGAAATCATGTTCTTTGACATAGTGCTTTATTTGGTTTATGCTGGATATGAAAGTTTCCTTATTTTTTTATTCCTTCAAATGTAAGAGCAATATCAGTGAATTCTATTTAAAAGCACAAAAGGATACATCTACATGCGGTTTATTCAATATTTGAAGATGTGTAAAAAAGCACTGTTAATTTTTAATATGTATACATAATTTCATATGGCAAATATCTAATAAGAGGACAATGTATGTCCAATGTACACCCATCCTGTTGTAGGGAAAAGTGCGAAAGACTATTCGTCAGACCATATTACTTTCTTCCAATTATCAATCGAACATGTTTCTTGAGTGTGGCCCCACTGTAGACGATGTTTGGCATTAACATCTATTACAAGTAGCTTGAGAATTACTGCTCAGATGTATATGAAGATTAGCTATGTCCTGATTATGAAGATGCCTTCTAACTGTAATGATTGACACTGGAGAATCCAGATGCTGATTGAGATTTGCGGTCACTTTTGCTGCAGTTGTTCTCTTTGAGACATCATAATCCGCTTCAATACCCGTTGATGTCTTTCACTGAGATTCTCTTTGCGTCCACTCTTTTGCTTTGTCGAGCTTGTCTTACCATGCTGTGTGTATGCTGTCATGACTTTAGACACCGTACCTCTAGAAACGCCTAAAAGTTGGGATGTTTCGGTAACACTTGCTCCAGCTAGACGGGCTACAATTTGGCCACTTTGAAAATCTGAAAGGTCCAACATTTGACACGTTTGAAATAAATCCAAGACTTACATAACTTCAATAAAGATACCACATACTAACAGATTATATACATTTCTATTTAAAAAAACTGGTAGCTATTATTATATTTTAATGCTTACGAAGTGCATTCAAAAATGCCACTTTTATTCACAGGTGTTTCCATTATTTTGATAACAGTAAAAAATTAACAGTGCTTCATGATACAGGGGATCATGAAGCACTGTTAATTTTTTATATATATACATAGCTTTAAATATTCTAATATGAGGACAATGTATGTTGAAACAATGAAATTTTAATTTAACGCCATTATTTCAAATATTATAATAAAACAATTTTAAAATTTGAATAGGAAATAGACTGAATTATTATTTATTTCAGAAAATCAATGAATTATTTGGGTGAATATCATTCGTTACTATCTACAAATGTTTCTATTACTGTGAAGTGTTAATCAATTTTTATTTCTGCTACTGAAGTACATTTGCGTGACAGTAACAGAAAAAAAATTGCTTCAGTTTTGATGTGCGTGTCTACCGTTTGGCGTATTTTTTGGCATTCCCCCTCTTGGCACTAAAAATTCGTTCAACTCATTCATTCAGTAGCATTTTATTCTCTTTGACAAAGGAAATGCAATAAAGTTTTCTTGCTTTCTGTTTACCTATCACTTCCAACAATTAAAAAAGTTGAATAATAGATAGAATATAGCATGACCGCATGTATGAAAATCACATATAAATATAAAGACATTGCTAGAAAACATGTCAATATATTGATACCAAAGAATGAAGTTTATGGGACTTGGCAATATGCCACAAAAACTAACTATTACGAAAAAATTACTCTCTAACATTGAAGATTCTAAATAGTCTTTCCTGCATGTTTTCTTATTTAATTAAATTGTTCTTAATAAAAGAAATCCATTTGAAATATAGTGAGAAAATGTAGATAATATCAGTGATTTCAGTGCTATAGAAGTTATAAATTGACATTATTTGAAAAATTATAATTGACTGTAAGTTTCTCTTACTATTTTTTTAAAGAGATGTACTGACAAATCTAGCTAGAATAAAACCCGGCAAAAACTATACTAAGAAGGTATTTATTTGCATTAAGATTAAATATGCATAAAACATATATATTACAAAACAATCGCATCTTCAAGATCGTAGAATGCAATGAACGCCAGCATAATGTGTTTATACAGCAATTGAACAGCTACAATAAATAAGTAGTGAAATGTACACTGGTAACGATGTATGTTTGTAATGTCTGTATATCGCTAAATAAAGAATTAAATGAGGGAACTACTTGGCATTTGCACATAATATGGGAGGAAACCCGGAAAACGTCCACCAGATAGTCCGATGAAAGATGCACGATGCTGAACATCCCAAAAGCCATCGAGTCTCCTTTTTTTTTTTGAAACAGTGTTTACAACAAAGCCGCCAGTGGACTGAACCTCCACTCTAATGCTCACCAGTGGAGCACGTTGCTATGGAGCCACAAGTCAGGTATCTGGTATACTACTACAATAATAATGATCAGATATAATACGACTAACAAAATATGTCTATAACATTGTTTTATAATATCTTTGATAATAATAAAGTACACTTTTTCTTAAGAATACACTAGTATATTCTTAAAATTTCGATCGAATTCACAATAGAACAGAAAATTAAAGACTATATGCCCCCAATATAAGATATACATACTAGTGTACCCTTATTTTATCTCAAAACAGAATTTCAATATAACATACAATACTGTAAAAAATTAAGTACTGTAAATACTTCGAACAAAATTTTGCAGAATGGAAAATCCATTTCCAGCCATCCTGGGAAGTGTTCCACAATCAGCGCCAGGATTGTATGCGAAAGGTTCATCTTTTCCCGCCACCTCAGCAGCAAATCTTCCGCTAGGCTGGAATATCAAAAATTCAGCAGCAGCAGTGGACTAAATGTTTAATTACCAAGAGGAGAGGAAGATTCGTTGGGCAATCTATAATTCCCGCCGACCATAAAGTTCACTGGGAGAGAATTAATTCCTGCGCCCTAATTATCTGTTTGAATCCCAACCTCTGTATCAAGCACGGCTCGCATTCATTTATCGTATTAGCCCCTGCATACTTCAAAAGGAAACTTAGTTAGGGACTCCTGGAGGATTTGTGGGTGTATTAGAGGGTTTACATGAATCCAATATTTCTTTTTACATAGACTTCTTCCAATATTCAATGTTATTACGAAACGTTTTTGCAAAATATTGCCATGCTAAAATTTATATTTGTTTGATAAAAAGATTCTATTGTAGGATTAAAAACACACTTGAATTAATAAATTTAGCAGCGATGTTATTATAGAACAGTGATTCCATATTTATTTGTTATACAGCCCATCTTCAAAAAAGATGCTTAGTACTCTCTAAAATCTACCGTCTTTAAATGAAAGTACATAAAGATATCGTAAGAATTTTTTTATATTTTTTTTATACACATGTAAACAATGCGTGTCCCAAAAGTCAACTTACACCTTCAAAAAGCATTCATTCTACAATTATAAATGGAGGAATACCTGGAAATTAACATTGCACTATGCCACACAATAAGCAGAACATGCACGGACACTGTATCTAAATTTTCTTATCTTCTCTAATTTCCTCATGTTTCACCGTCTACTTATCTTTAATAAACGCTCATTTAAATGCACCTGAGGCAATTATTATCTCTTTTAATTCTTTTCTGTATACCATAGGAATATATGGGGTAGAGAAACGCTATGTTATCACAGTAGGCGAAATTTCATGCTGTGTTACACAATACGCAAAACATGTACGATCACTTTATCTAAATTTTCTTATCTAAGAATCTTAGAGCTATTGAAAATCGCAATACATCTGTGTAAAATTAGAAACAATAATAATTCTTTTGCCAAATATTTTCTTACAATTTGATGATACTGTCATTTTTTATTTCAAGACAAGTAAGCCTGATTTATTGACTCAGTGGCAACTCGCGCTGTTGATGAGCATTAGCGTTGAGGTTCAGTCCTCTGGCTATTTTGTTCTAGACACTGCTTCAAAAAATGAAGTGACTCGATGGCGTTTGGGATTGTCAGCAGCTTGCCTCGTTAGTCAGACTTCCTTGTCGATGTTTCTCCCGCGCGATGTGCAAACGCGGAGTTGTGCCCCTAAAAAGTTCACTCGGCAGGCACTGCCCTCTTTCTTTAGTGACTTGAAGTCTAGTCAGACTTCTACTTACGGGTGCTTCATCCCAACAGTAACTGCCCTCTTGGCCTCCTTCCATGAGATCACACGGGTTCTTGAATTTGGTCGAGATGTTGCTGTCTACCAAGTGGGTTAAAAAACAGCAATTACAAAATAATAAGAATATTTTAAGGTCCAAACGAATATTCTACTGGGAACACCAGTAAATTTTTTTATGGAATATGGTAAATGTGTACTTTAGACAATATAATAATATTTAATACATAATAATTTATATATGCGTAAGTTGTTTGAAAATATTACTAAAGGAGAAAAAGATAACATTCAATAAATCAATCATATGTCTGATTTTAACTTTACTGCCGTGTAGTAAAAAAAAAAAAAAAAAAAAAAAAGGCTTTTTTTTTTCTTCTGCAAATAATTGAAAAAATCAAATAACAAAAATAATGCATAAAAGAAAATGCATAGAAAAAAATTCGTAGAAAATTCAATCGCCCTTTCATTGACATAATTGTAACAATTTTCTTTGGCTGAATTAAATCGGATTCCCTAAGCGATAGTTAAGTTGGATTTTCTAAAGATTACTTAAGCGATTACAAAAATATGACTTCTGTAATCATAAGTTTGTCGTTTCCAATTAACAAATCAAATGAAAACCTTATTCATTTCCCATCTTCCAAAAAAAAAAAAAAAAAAAAAAAAAAAAGGGACAAAAATAATCTAGAACTATTTTCTTTCCTGGCAGAAAAAAGCAACAAAAAGTATTTTTCCTGGAAGTGCAGCTTTCTGCGGCGCATGATACTGGCCACAAATTATTCAAGCTCGCCAGAGAAAATGTTACTGAGGCATTGATTTTATGCAGCACATTATCTCAGCTCAAAAAAAGTAAATTATTCACGTTAAACACTTTTCAGACTCGTATAGATGACGGCGCGTGGAATATCTCGGGCCTTCTAGAACATGAATATCAGTTTTCTTGGTCTATTTTTTTTAAACAGATGCTCTTTGGAAGCGCTGTTACTTTGCATTAGAACTTCCGAGCAGTTAAAAATTCTTGCGGGAGGTATCGAAAGTTAATATCGTGGAAAATCTGTGGCGCTTATTAAAATTTTTAAAAGGAGAACTGTTTCTCTTTGGGAAGTGAATAGTAAATTTGTGGGATTACCAGTTATGCTAGGAATTTTTATTGATTCATTGAATATTACTGTAATTCTTATAGTAATATAACTTGCATTTTATTAATATTTATTATTTTAATAATTTAATAAAGAGTCAAATAATATGTAATATTATTAAAATTACTTTAACAATAATATAGAAAAAAGATGCCTGATGGCTGAGGGACTAGCTCTCTGGCGCTCGGTGCCATAGATGTTTGTAGGCCTGATGATTCGGATTCCACTCACCATAGGTCCCAGTCTAATATGACTGTAGGGGATAGGGCTGACAACATACCCCGTAAGAAGACAAATATCTCATGTTTCGAAATCTACCAGTAGGCTTCATGGCCTTGGTCCAATGAGGTCTTATGAGGTCGTGGTCCAACTTATGAGGCTATTGCGACATTGGAAAAGAAGAAGAATATAGAAAATAACCCAGTTATATAAGTTCAAAGATAGTTATAGAAGAATATAGTTTGTAATTACCTAAATGCGTTTAACCTTTCTTGCATGTTCTCACATTAAGAAGTGTAAGTTGTCAGTCATGTAAGCCATGTTAGACGAGGACCTACAGTTTAAAAGGGAATCCGGACTACTACAAACATCCATAACATCGCCACGACTCGAAACCAAAATCTGTGGCACCGAGCGCTAATCATTCGGCCATCAGGACCATCTACAAATTACAAAATTGTTTTCACTCAAGTAAATTAATTTAAATGTTGAATTATCACAAATTTATTAATTTTTTTAGCGAATTTGAGATTAGTTAATTTTTTATACATTTCCCGAAATTTTTTTTTATTTTTATTTACTATTATTATTATTTTTTGAACATTGGTGAGCCTCGTGTTTCGCTTAAAGCCTACCGATACACGATGAAGGGAGAATATTACCTTCTCCTGGGAGGCTTTTAAAGGATAACCATATTGTTTTCCATAATATTTGTAAACATATTTCAATGCCGTATGGGCGAAAACCCAGAAAACTTCAAACTTAAATATGGGCATTTGACGATTTGATTATTTACAATCATCATCAAGTCTTTTAATTTCTAAAAGCAGTGATTGTAACTTTCATAGTAAAAGGTTTCGAAACCAGAAACCTCTTACACGTTAGCTTATTAGTACACAAGCGAGGTCTGAAATTGCAAATATTATATTGTATTGCAACTACTGCGCTAGAGGTTACGCAAACAGAGACTCTTTGCACATTAGCTGATTATGTTACCACTGGTTCAGGGGCCAGGTTTGAAGTTGCAAAGATTATATTATATTGCAATTACGCCACAAAATGCCACGAAATCAGAAACTTCTTGCACGTTAGCTGATTACGTTACCATTGGTACACAAGCCAGGCCTGAAACTGCAAAGATTATATTGTATTACAAAGATGAAAAAAAAAAAGCTGATTCGCCATTAAAAATTTAAATACCAATCTTAACAAACTTTAAAATGCAAGTGTTAACAATATTCGGTTATTTTAATATTCAATAAATCACACATGAATTGCAAATGGCTTTAAAATATGTACAAACTGCAATTTATTTCACTGCTGTAAACTCCACAACATTAATGCTATTTTCGTCTGATTGCACATAAGGCACTCATCTAAGAAATCCAACCCCAGAGTTTCTCTTATTTCGTGGAAAAGATAATTGCCTTCATGAAGTACAAAGTAAGGCGGGATAAGGGAAAAGCCAAAACGAAGTTACTTCTCACTGCCTCGCGCAGAAAGCCACACCAGCTCCCCAGTATTAAAGTAGTTAAGAGCTGCGTGCAATCTCGTTAACCTATGAAGCGGAGAAATTCCTCCCTCCACCCACTCTCCAACCTATTACTAAGTGGGGGTGGGGTGGGCGCCGGAGTGTTCGAAAACCCTTTCAAGTTTCGGGCGACGGTTATGAATTTCGTGTAATTGTTAACTTACTTCCAGAGTTCTGTGCATTTTGAGATGCGTAATTATATTACTCGGCATAAAGTTGGATGAAATCGTGTTAACGACGTTCGCGGGGAGGCCTGTCCAAAAAATTGTTCTTCTGTGAGGTAAACGAAGCTACAAGTTTTACGAATTTGTAAAATGTTGCATCGAAGGAAATGTGCTAGATTTTCCACCCAAAAAAGAACTTTTAGTGTCAGCGTTGCTTAAGAAGTAATTAGAGCCTTTCAAGTTTAATGAATTGTTAAATTTTTGTTTCTGATGTTGTAATATTGATAAGAATTCTGCATCAAATTATTCCAGAATTGATCTTAAAAATTATTCTAAAGGTGATCTTTTTATTCTAAAATTGTTATTAAAAATTATTCTAAAATTGATACAAAAATTTATTCTAAAATTGATACAAAAAATTATTCTAAAATTGATACAAAAAATTATTCTAAAATTGATACAAAAAATTATTCTAAAATTGATACAAAAAATTATTCTAAAATTGATACAAAAATTTATTCTAAAATTTATTTTAAATTTATTCTAAAATTGATTTTAAAATTTATTTTAAATTTATTCTAAAATTTATTTTAAATTTATTCTAAAATTGATTTTAAATTTATTCTAAAATTGATTTTAAATTTATTCTAAAATTGATTTTAAATTTATTCTAAAATTGATTTTAAATTTATTCTAAAATTGATTTTAAATTTATTCTAAAATTGATATTAAAACTATTCTAAAATTGATATTAAAACTATTCTAAAATTGATATTAAAACTATTCTAAAATTGATATTAAAACTATTCTAAAATTGATATTAAAACTATTCTAAAATTGATTTTTAAATTTATTTAAAATTGATTTTAAATTTATTCTAAAATTGATTTTAAATTTATTCTAAAATTGATTTTAAATTTATTCTAAAATTGATTTTAAATTTATTCTAAAATTGATTTTAAATTTATTCTAAAATTGATTTTAAATTTATTCTAAAATTGATTTTAAATTTATTCTAAAATTGATTTTAAATTTATTCTAAAATTGATTTTAAATTTATTCTAAAATTGATTTTAAATTTATTCTAAAATTGATTTTAAATTTATTCTAAAATTGATTTTAAATTTATTCTAAAATTGATTTTAAATTTATTCTAAAATTGATTTTAAATTTATTCTAAAATTGATTTTAAATTTATTCTAAATTTGATCTTAAAAATTATTATGAAATTGATCCTAAATATTATTCTAAAATATCCTACAAATTATTCCAAAGTTAATCTTACAAATTATTTTAAAATATTTAAAAATTATTCTAGAAGTGATATTAAAAATTATTATGAAATTGATCTTATTATTCTAAAATTTATATTATTATTCTAAAATTTATATTATTATTCTAAAATTTATATTACTATTCTAAAATTTATATTACTATTCTAAAATTTATCTTGATTGAACTTAATTATTCTAAAATTGATCTTAAAAATTATTTTAAAATTGATCTTGATTGATTCTAAAAATTATTCTAAAATTGATAATTTGTAACAAGGTTTGTAACAAGCCATTATATTATTTATAAATATATAGATAAAAAAATAAATGTATTTGTGAATGTTTCAGCGTAGCTTAAAAACTATAACACTTAGATTAGAACACTATTTTCACTGTTGCTCTTTTACTGATGTGTAATCTAAAATTTATAAAGATTCCCTTAATGATGAAATAACTAGTGATAAACGTTTTCGTTCAATTCAGAATAAATTTTTACGTTACAATTTTTCAAACGATAATTTGCTCTTTACTGTTATTTACAACGTCAAGTCATATCTACTAGTACCGGATAAAATAAAGCTAAATAAGTAAAAACGGTTAATCCGGGAAAATGAAACAGTTGTCTAGAAATTATAATACATTAAAAAAATTTTTATGCAAAAGATATTCAATAGAACGACAATTGTGTAAATTAATTTCGATTTTTATGCTTTTTATTTAAGAATAACAATGGCTTAACTAGCTTAAGAATTTAAACAGACATTCTCCAATTACGAGAAAATCCAAATGTTTTAATCATTAATTTGTTGTCAAATATTTATGAATAAGCAATAATGAAAGTGCAACATTTTATTATTCTTTGATGAATTTTTAAAAATTAACATAATATTGTTAATTTCATTCACTTAAAATAAATTAGTTCGGAAAATTTGTGTGAACTCGTAAGGCATACTATTTTAATTTAATTAAAAGCATTATTGAGTTTAATTTTCTTGTTTCGGCTGAAATTCTTTTATTTTACCGGAAAAATTTCATCTAATGAATCTTAGCAAAAACATATTAAACATGAAGTTCTTTGTAATTTGAACACATAATTATAATGTGTACAGAAACGGCAGAAACTGGCTGAGTATTAAGCCTTTTCTGATATTTTTTTTTTTTTCAAATTATTTCAAAAGGAATATTCTGCAACACTTTAAAATATTCCAACGGCCATACCATGCTGAATATACCGATTCTCGTTAGATCACCGAAGTCAAGCATCATTGGGCGCGGTCAGTACTTGGGTGGGTGACCACCTGGGAACACCGCGTGCCGTTGGCATTCACAAATTTGGGACCTGAATAGCTGAGTGTCTGGCGCTCGGTGCCACAGGTTTCGGGTTCGAATCCCGGCGGTGCCATGGATGTTTGTAGTGGTTCGGAATCCACTTTAAGCCGTAGGTCCCGGTCTCCTATGACTGTAAGAGCGTCACGGAGCCAAAGTCAGACTTCTACGTACGGGTGCTCCATCACAACAGAAGCTGCTTTCTTCCCCTTCAATCATGAATACGTATGGTCTCGTGGGCTTGGTCAGCCAAGTGGGATAAGAAACAACAACAAACAACTTTAAAATATGTGATTGGATTTTTAAAATCTTAATCGGATTCTTGAGTTTTTAAAATTCAAGCACAATTGATCATTGCAGTTTACCAATATTCTTCTTCTTACAGCCCTATAGTAGGCTAAGGCCGTCTACCTACTGAAAGATTTTGAGACAGGAGATATTTTCTTTGTTTTAGAGGGTAGGGATGTCAGCACTACGCCCAATGCTCTACAGTCATATTAGACCAGGGCCTTTACGATATAAAGTGGTTTCCATATTTCTATCTTTGTAAGAATTTAATTTTTCTTTGATAGCGGCCTGATAGCCAATTGGTTCTAGCTCTGTCGTTTGGTGCCATAGTCTTCATGTTCTAATACTGGAAGTGACATGGTTGGTTGTTAGTGGTTCGGAATCCACGTTAAACCATAGGCCCTAGTCTAATTAGCCATAAGTATGCACAAAATGACCGTAGAGAGACAAAACAAACAAATCTTTTTTGATAAAAATCGTATACAGTTGGGTTCAAGCTGCATATGTGTAGCCAGTATATACGTTAATAGGAATCTTTTAACTATGCAGACATAACTTGCTTCTTCCATTTGTTCTCGAAGGTTGACATATGTTATAGGCGTTTAAAATTTATGTATTTATGCTTCTTTTTTTTAATATAATTTTTACTGGAAACTGTTTTCTATATCGTATGTAGTATTTTCTTGGAAACAAATGTATATAGTTTTCAATTACTTTTTTTTCATGCATCGTTTCTCTAAAAAATTATAGTTTTCTGGTCGGGGAGACGTAATTTGAGAAATTCTTTAAAAATATTTCTTTTTCTATGAAAAATATTAAATTACAAGGCTATTTTCTCTTCATAGTAGTCGTTTTCGTTTTTACGTAGGTATTTTATTGGCATCATAAGAAGTTAAATTTTCCGAATTGCGGAAAATAAAACAATGCCTAAATTAGTTTATACAAAAGTACTTTTCTTATTCCTTTTCTGGTTTTAAAAACTTGCCGAGTTTCTTGAATACTTTACTTCGAAAATTGATGAGTCAGTTTTATTGGGTTATTTCAATTTGGAAAGAGCTTCCTGTTATAGCATCAGGAACAGGAATGTTCTCTAAAAAATTATATGAACCACTCAGAAGACTTATGCGCGTACTTGCATCCTCAGTTAATATCAATCTTTCAAATAAGAAAGATCGCAATATTCCACCATCCTTTACAAACCCAGCGGCCTGGTGGCAAAGTGACTAGAGCACTGGCCTTTGGTATCACAGATTCGAATCCTGGTGGTAGCATGGATATTTGCTAGTAGTTCGGCGAAAACGTTACTGTGGTCCACATATTTTTTGACCACGTTAAACTGTGTTCAAAAAATCCAGGTCAAATTAGCCCAAAGTATGCACAAAATGACCTTAGAGCTACAAACCCAGTTGAAGGATCTTCCTGCTTTCAAATTTAATTTACACCTATCCATCGTGAATACAGGAATTGATGGTTCCTTTATCAGAAACGAATTCATTTTTAGTATAGAAACGCTCTTAATCCTTCTTTATAAGAATCGTGCTCCCATATAATGATATTAATCGTGTTCCCATATAATATATTATTATTTACAAACCATTTACGCCATTTTTTATAATATTTGATGCTTAAGGAGCCTCTTCCGACTTTATCTGTGCCTTCCATAACTTCGAATATACTCAATGAAAAAAAAAATATATAAGAAACCATAGATGGCAAAAGGAACTTTTAAAATGAAAAACTTCTTATAGTATAATAAAACCGTAGAGTAGTGACTTGATTCATAAAACAAAGTAAGTTGACCGATGCTATGCAACCATTTCCTTGGAGTTCTGAAGATACTATATGCTTTCATCGGCGCTGTCTGGTGTTCTCCGATGCTTGTGAAATAAAACATTTGTAAGCCTCTTACATTGGGTTGCTTTCATGCAAAGAGGTTTCATAGCAATGCGCTCTTAACATGAGGGATAAAATTCTGAAAGGGATGGTAAAAATATATGTTTTTATTTGGGAGTATAGTGTGGATAGAATTATAATAATGGTTTTTCCTTACGTTATTGGAATATTCAGCCATCCAATAAATATATACAAAATATATGTGTATAAGCAATGAAGAATATATTTTTTATAATTTATATATTTTATTATTTATTTATTTAAGAATATATTTATATATCAGACAAGATTTTGTGACAAGGCCTTTAGGTTTTAAGGCAGCATAAACAGTTTTGGATATGTTAAATACTGTAAGACAGCTCTATAACGTCGTCGATAAAAGGTTATCCCTCCCCCAAAACCATAATAAGATGTTAAAGTAATTAATATCTGATGATGGTTTTGGGGATAATGATGGTCCCAGTCCTAGTAGGATCGTAGAGCGGGGGCATTGCTACTCCACGTCCGTGGCTTACCATCAAGTTACACGCGCCCCCTGGGTAATGCAAAGTGAGTATCATCGGTGCAGCTCTTATGGCATAAAAGATAACGGTCTATTTGCCAGCTGCATTAGAAGAAAAAAATAATAATAAACTGAACTGAATAAATAAATATCCTTAACACATTTAGCTGTTCGGAAATACACGTATCTGTAACATCAGGATACTGCTATACAACTTTAATGTATAGCAGTATCTGCACACAGATGTAGCTATACTGTATGAACAGAAAGACAGAAACATATCGAGAATTTAAGAAAATTTATTTTCCCCTTTATTTTAATTTCCTTTCTAAATCTTGTTACGTCACAGTCATATAATATTTCATAATCTGTTTTTGTCCCATTAGAAGTGTTCCCAGTGTGATTCAAATCCAATTGCAAGTTGCCATGTCCTATGATAGTTAAAAAACATATCTCATATTCATAATTAACACCTTAACTACCACAAGCACGTCTTTGTAAAACTCGAAAATTAATATAATGTATATTATTTTACGATATTTTAAATTTAAATAATTTTGTACAGTACTGTATTTTTAATTAGATTATAAAAAATCTATACAGATACCATAAATTACCTTTCCGAATAGAACAAACAACAATCCCCATAAATGTCAGACCATGCATATTAGCACTATATTTTATTTTTTTGTTTTATTTTATCTTAAATGTTCTCATTTTCACTATAACATTTGGCAATATTTTGTGTGGCAATATTAACTTAATAGAAATTTTAGCTATTTATCAATTTAAAAAAAAAAAATAAAACTGGTTTAATAGTTGTGTTTGGGAGGCAACGCTATAGTGAGATAACATTCTGACAGACATATACTATTTCATACGATTTGGGCATTGCTGTAAAGGTATATCTTTATGTTATTGAATGTCGATGTAACTTTAAAAGATTCGATTAGTGTTAGGAAGGGTTAAAGCTCAGAAAATGCGGTGGTCAGTTTAAAATGTCAAGGCTGTCATCCTGAATTCCTTTCATTAAAACTTATGATTTATGGTCTGTTGCATTTTAGTACCGTTCCCTTTTTAAGGTATAATTAAATACAACAAATTTAAATTTAACTAATTTTTAAAATAAAGCCATCCTGTTTTGCTTAGAAGTTTTATTTTGCAACTTCAATGATTCTACAACTGTCACTACTGAATCCAAAACTTCCATTAGAGTAGAGCTATTGACCCATTAACATGGCCACCATGTTTCAATCTCGCGCTAAACACAGATGGTAGAGTCATTCGTTTACTACAGACGAAAAGGAAGGACTCAGCAAGATAGATCTTTAAAATAGCATCATCTTCAGGCCGATATCTCCCGACATTTTGTTCCAGGCACGCCATTGCTTATTCACTGTAGTAAGGGTTACCACATCTAAGAACCGGGCATTCACTGCAATGTTATGGCCATGTTTCCGGATAAATATTACCTTTTTACATTCGGTTCATGGCCCATTTCCAACTTACATTGAAAATTAATCTCAAAGTTCAGCGACACATTTGACGACGTTCCTTTACGACTTGCACCTGTTTTCGGTTCTCATAAGTGAGGAAATTTGCATAAGCAGTGAAATGCACTTGCAGTTTAGGATCGTGATTTTGCTCGGGATGTTTAAATTTTAACAGCAGCAGAATTCTGAAATACTTAAACAAATGGTTTGAGATGCATCTTCAAGAATAGTTTTTCTTGTAGTTAAGATTTTGTTTATATAGATTCAACATATGCATAAATAGGCATAAATTGCCCAAAATTCATTTCATGAAAATGTGTAAAAATTTGTTAATATATTCTATTAATATAAAATAACTGTGAAAAAAAGAATAGAAGGGCTAGTGTAGACAATGATATTTTGTTATGTCACATCATTTTTGTGTAATTAAATTGATAAATTCCTGTATTACTTTTACATTTGCTACTTATAAAAAAAACCAACAAATTTTCACCTTTTTTTCTCGTGCCATAAAAATTATATCCACAGCATTCCATTTGTTAATTCAGAAGAATTTTTAAATAAAACTTTTGAATTTACTAATAACTACATTTCCTATGTGTTATATCGTATATGCACACCTTTCATAGATTAAATCAATGTAGCTACATTTACGACTTTATCTCCATAGATTAATTCATAATCCATACTGTGTGATTTGCTACATTATTACCAAATTCAATACAATTGTCATTTGTTTATACCATTTGCAACGCAGAGTGAAGAGATTTGTATGTTTCCAAATAACGTGACAAATAAATCACTTTCCGACTATGTACAACCATATAATTCCCTTGACATTGGCAAGTTGGATATTAATAGCTCCTATATACAACAAATTGATTTCAAATCTCAAACATACAACATATTTGTGCCTACCCATGAAATCGCGATGTTCGCAATCGCATCACAAAAACGTTCTACAATCCCAAACCCATCAGATAATATCCATACTTTCAAGTACCTCTAAAACCAATGCTTGATTCCAGGATCATGTTCACAGATGCACCAATTTCTGTTTGGGGGAACACATCTATCCACCGTTAGTTCCCAGGCAACATGAATTAATCCTACCTTTAATATCCCCCCGTACACACCGGGAATACGTTGAATATAATCCATTGTATCTGTATTTGCATGCGTTAAATTCCGAACTTCAACCTCAAACGGTTGACTGTGAAACGTAATCAATTTTGCCAGCGAACTATAATCCCAGCAATGACAACCATAAGCACGGTTGTCCCTGTCCGCTTGATGAATGCAATCGATGTTGGTATCGCAAAGCACTAGATTAACGGATTCATTGAAAATGTCCGCTCTGCAATAACAAAGCGTCTCTCCTAGAACAATGGGAAAGTGCTATTAATGGCGCTCTGGTTGGAATGTAAGCCGATAATGATGTAGAATGCCGGTTATTTTTAAAGAATCGCCCTTTCGTTTATCTCTTTGGGACAAATGTCGAAGATGGACAAGCATAATCGTATCTGTTTGTTGTTGTTTTTAGTTGGATTCATTTCGGATTCTATGACAGCGATGAAAGATTCAGGAGGGTTATGCAAATTTTGAATTGTGTAGTGAAGTTTATTTTGCTTTATTTTTTTAGTATTTTCTGATTTATATACAGAAACTTAAAAATTTAATCTTTGTTTTTACGCTAACTTAAAGTAAAAGAAAATTAGCATAATAGTCTGCAATAAATGTAATAAAACATTTGAATTGCTTACACATTTACATTGTCTTTGGCTATATAATCAACGGTATCTGGATAATCAACTGTTTGTTGAATGTATTTTGAATGGTATTAACGGATTGATTCAAAACGTCTGTTCTAGGAGATGTTTTGTTATTGTAAAACAATGAAAAGCATTATTAACGGCATGCTCTAAGAAAGAGTGTATCATTAATAATAATAATAATAAATAAATAAATATATATATATATATATATAATGTATTGAAAACTATTAGATAATGTTTTCTCCTTCAAAATGTAACTGTAACATTTTTGGAAAACTAGTATATAAATATATGGCCCTATTCAAGATCTACTATAATGAATAGAATTTTGTAAAGCGATTTAAGTGGTGTTCAAGTTTAAATCTTATATTTCATGCAAATGTGTTACGTTATAGAGACCAGCAAACTAGCAGATTTAACGTCACTGTAACAGTATGAAAAAAATTAATCTGAAAAATATTTCTTATTTTAGTATCTTTCCTTTTGGAAGATTAAATTTTTATATATGAAATAGTCACTCATCTGTGACAATTAGGGTTACGGACTATTGCTTCATATGCCAATTTGAAAACTGTTCACTTCTTCAATTATGTCCAGTCTAGACGAAAATCGGAAGATCCACACAGACTAATCTAGCGTAAAATGCACACAGCATACCTCCAGGGAATTAATTCTTTCTTAATTCTTTTTGAATTTATTTTTGAATTCCTTCTTAATTCTTTCTTAATAATTCTCTCTGCAGTGAGACTTATAGAAACGTGACATACACTACAACAAATTCAGTTTAAAATTGTCTACAGATAAGTGTTTATTTCTATTTTACTGGAGACGATTGTAAAATTTTATTAATTTTAGAATAGTTTCGAAACACATGTACTCTTTAAGAGTGCCTCATACTTTGGTTAAAAAAAAAAAAAAAAAAAAAAAAAAAGGGAATCTGTATTTTAAAATTGATTCTTAGTGACATTGATAAAAATTTTTAAGATCTATTTTCTTCACAACATATAACGCACACATTATAAAAAATTTTATGATCTATTTTCTTCATAACATATAAAACACACATAAAAAATGCATTCTCCAATTCTCTGCTGAATTTTTCTTTTTATTATGAATTCTCTTTCAAACAATATCGTATGAAAATTAAGAAAATAATTTTTAAAAATATTTTACCCTTGAAAAAAAAGACATTGGACATTTATATTTCCTATATTTTTTTATTCCTACACGAGAACATTCATTTTTTCTCTTGGTTTGACGTATGAATCAAAGATACTTCAGCACTTTATAAAGATATCTCTACTTCAGTGTTAAATATTGATTCACAGCGACATTGAAATTTAGAGCTAATATTTCCAGGGGCTCTGGGGTGGTTAGTACTCTCTCCTTGAACATAACGGAAGGATTTTTAATCTTATTAATCTATCGTACCCATCCAGGAATAATCACGGTAAATCTTCAATTTGGCACTTTCACCTGATTTCAAAAGGTTTGGTTTGTCGCTCTATGGTCCTTTTGTGCACACTTTAGGCTAATTAGACAGGGACCTACAGTTTAATGTAGATTCCGAACCACTCACAAACATCCAGGCCACCGCCAAGATTAAACCTGAAGCATGTGGTACCAAAGGCCAGAGTGCTAGCCAATTGGACATTAGACCCAAATTTCAAAAGGAGTCCTGTTAGGCCATTATAAACCTGAAAGCATCATATGATTTTTTTGAAATTCTGTAGAAGTTTTAAATTTTGCATTAAGTTCAAAAATTATATAATTACACAACATGAATATCTGATAGATTTAGGTAGAAAACAGAACACATTTTATAAGAGCTAAAAATATTTATCATTTAATTTACTGGGAGAAAATCGGCTATTATTCACTGGAAATCAGATAAACTACTTGAGGGAAAAGAGGCAAAATTCTTGCAGTTTCATTAACGAAATAAAATTTTCAATTAAATTTCTTTTTTTTCCTTTCAACCTTTTATCAGTTCTACTTAGTTAAAAACTATTTTCAAAGTCTTACGGCGATAGAGCGAAAATTAAAAGGATAAGAAAAAAAGTAAATAAAAGACATGGCTTGCTTAATCTACTCTACTGTCCCCCTTGCACTGTGGAAAGAGAAGCGCGAAAACTAAATATCACTGTTGCTTTGCTGATAAATAAACTTCATTGGGGCGGCGCTCAGAAAAAGCGCCCCTTGTCCCAGGAATTAGCATTCTTTTTAAGTTAATCCCGAGTTGTGCATCATGAATAATTTATTAGAGATTGCGTTTTGGGCAATCTGCATAACTAATGAGGCCGCGGCTTGTGTTGAATTGCCTTCTCACCACCCCACGTGGCCGTTCCTTTAATTTGGCGACCCTATCACCGTTCCATGGCCCCCCCTCTATCTCCCATTCTAATTCGGAGGCCTAACAATAAATACGGAATCTATGTGTAGCACTCTTTAATTAAAGACTGACTTTGACCTTGTTAAGATCTCTCGACTAGTTTCATTGCGACAGTGAGAATAAAATTGAACGTTGTTTAATGCTAAGTCGTAATACGGAATGATAAATAAACAAAAACTTTACTAAAAAGTTTTTTTAAATTTTCAACAATTTTTTTTTTAAAAGACAGCAATATTCTGGTAAATATTTAGATAATATTTTCCTTAGAAGCATTTAAAAATGGGATTACTTGAAACGTTTTTTAAGATCTAATCAAATATTGATTGGTTAGAACATACGTAGAGAGTTTTCTTCGTTTTTTTTGTATAGTATGCCATAAACAGAGTCTAAAGAAAATGAGGCTTTTTAAGGGTAACTGCCCAGATTTGTATTGCATATGGAATTTGGTTGGGTTTGTCACTCTATGATAATTTTTTGCACACTTTAGGCTAATTTGACCGGAACCTACAGTTTAACGAGGATTCCGAACCATTAACAAAGATCCATGCACGGCCATGATTCGAACCTATAACCTGTGGTACCAACGGACAGAGCACTAGTCAATTGGTTATCAGGCCACTTATTGTATATGAGAGGAAACCCAAAAATCTAAAAGTAGTGTGACTGTGAAGAACTGGAACGGCCTGGTGGGAAGTGTTTAGATCTTTCGATTTACATGTATTTTATTCGAAACTCGATAAGTGATCCAAAACGAAAGCCGGAACGTTCTCCATTGGTATTAAGGAAGATGGACGGAAGGTGCGAATACACCAGGCACACATCTTGAAGATGTCCGCTAAAAAATGCGGTAGAACATTTTCACCCACATCATTCTAAAAAAAATGTAAAGAAGCATCTTATATCTAGGCACACTGATGTACTATGGAGGAACAATAGTACTAGTTAAAGAAAGATGATGCTTCAATTATATTTGTTTTTGAATGAAATTACTAACACATTCCTTGGAATTTGTACCTTTTGTCTTCTTTACAGTGAAATAATAGTTAATCATGAATTGGCCATTAGTAACATGTAGATCATCCACTTTACATGGTTTGATTAGCTTATGATAACTAGGTCACTTGATAGATGAACTTAGTTATCTTCAAGTGACCCTATCACTTCTTTTTTCTGGTCATTTTAACAGTTTAGTGAGATTTAGTGTAGAACAAATGTGATTGCCATTAAAAAGATCTTTAGATATGCATGACATCTTTACTTATGGTGATATTGTAGTAATTCCTTCACGTTAGCTTTGGTTTACTCTGAATCAATTGCTAATCTGTTGTAGTAGTGGTTAGTGACGACACTAAAATAACAAAACATCAGTATATTAAATCAATACATTTTGTGAATCGGCATGCGTTATTCGGCAGCATAGTGTGTGATGCTAATGATGAATTACTGTGAAATAAATTTCATTTCAATTTCATTACAATTAATCTGAATGGTAATCAAACAAATATTTGTTTTTGTAAATGAGAGTGTTAATTAAAATTATTCGTTAGTTATAAAAATACAAATTATATGGTGTAATTATACAAGGATTACAAATTTTTAGAAGGCGCAAGATGTATCCAGATGATTTAGAATCAATATGGAATCGAAATGCAAATCGGAAGTAACATGCGCATTTTTTAATGCACATTTCAGAAAGGAAACGACACCACTTGAATGAATACGTGCTTTGGTAATTAAATACACATTAACCAGAAATAAAATAGGACTAAAAGGATATTCGACATATCACCCACAAGCTGCAATGCAAGTCTCACGTATCTAGTACATGGAATTCCTAATAATTTGAAGATATATGGCAAGTCTTGGATTTTCCCGATAGCTACTGCAATGCATGCAACTAATTCATCAGCGCTGTCAAAAGGGTTGTCATACTCAGTGTCTTGACATGCCCACAGAACGCCCGATCCCTTGTTAGCCAAAATCATTGTCAAAGTGGTCACGAACGATATATCTCTGACATGCTGGAAATCACGTTGATGTAAAAATCTGTTCGTCATCTTAAAGTTGTGCTTTAGAAAAATCAAATAGTTGTTACTGGTCAGACAAAAATCAAATCTAAAAAACCCTCCGAAAACTAGGACATGGAATTTTGATTTCGTATGCTGTAGCTCGTGCAATCGAGTTTGAAGTATATTGACATAGTATATTTTTCTCGGTGTTTGTACTTTGTGCAAATCATACCAACTCGTTACTGTTCCCTTGAAGGATCTCGTATCAGTTAATCCCTAGTACAGGGGTTCAAAATATATGGCTGAAAGTCCGTGTCATTGAATATAGCTTCTTGTACGTTGATACTCACCCATTACCCTTCGTGTGTCAGTTGCATTATTGATTAACTCCATTTTCGTATAATCATTTATTACTGCGGCGTCTATGCGTAAAAGAAAGCTTTCATGCAAAAACATATTGAGGTCCCATGCTCATGTAATGTCATCTACCGAGTAGAGAAAACCTTACCAACCTTGCATTGCTGTATGATTCCGAATCTTTTGGATAAATCCTACTCCTTATTTAAGTCTTCTGTGATGTTGGTATTGAGATGCCACGTAAAATAAATTGGAGACCATGAAACATTTCTTTATTAATGTCACTGTATATTGGTAAATGATACATTGGGTGTCTCACCCATTAAGCTTCGTGAGCCGTTGCAATCACTTATTATTCGCAGAGTCTATGCGTAAAAGGAAGCTTTCTTGCAAAAACGCACAAAGCTCTCATGATCATGTAATGCCATCTACCGAATAAAGAAAGCCTTATAAACCTTGCATTGCTATATGATTCCGAATCATTTGGATGCACCCTACTCCTTTAAGTCTTTAATCCTGGTATTGAAATACAATACGTATAGCTAATTGGAGACTAGAAAAATTTCGTACCTAAATGACACGTTTTGTATCTGTAAGATGGTAATTCAAACATTTAAATAGAGAGCAAAAATACAAACTGAGTTTCATCAAAGTTAAACGGAATATTAATCAACTGAGTCCCATTTTTATCAACATGAGTGACAGTATAATGAATCTCATCATTGCACGAATGAAACAAAAAAAAAAAATGTTATCCATTCTTGAGATTCATTCAAGCAAAAACAAACACAAATGCATTGAACGCTGAACTCGATAAGATCCAGCGCTTGTCAGGAAAAGGTTAAGTTGCGCCGACACAGTTGACTATCACTCTTTCGTGTCGAAGAAAAGTTCTGACAGTTGAAAAGAATCACTTCTCGTAAGAGATTTGAATAAATATCCCCCCGTGGCTGGAGGAACGTTCCTCACCCTTAAAACACCACCCTCCCTTATAAACGGAAAAATGGAAAGTAAAAGATGAAGTTGAAGAAGAAAAAAAAGGATGGTTCTATTTTTCGAAAGGTCTCTTTCTCCCCTTTAATAACCAAAATGGCCTCATTTCAAGAAACGCCGGTCTATTCATCACTTTGACAGATCCATAGCGAACCAAAGTTGCAACTAATTTACCACCTGATGGATTATTTGGAGGATCTCTTCGGGAGGTGCTCTCGCCTGCCTCCGATAACAAATCGGTGCTTTCTTCTCCCGCAGCTGTGCAGAAAAGTGTGCTTAACGTCAGCTTTGAGAGGCCGACATACTTCAAGTGCTGCACCGGCTTACAGTAAACGCCTATGCGTGGATTACTCTAATTCATTATCAACGGAATCCGAGAGCAGGCATCTCGTTAATAAGACGGGCCACAGTGAACTATTTTGATTTTCAAAAGGCAGATTCTTGTACAAAATCTATAACTGTAAGGGCCAAAAGAATGTAAAATTAATAATATAGCGTTACTACTTTCTTATTGTTAAGACTTGGAGATTAGATTCTAATGTCGATATACCCATTTAAGTACTACACTAGCTTATAGTAAATGTCGATGCGTGGATTACTCTTATACATTATGAACGGAATCAGAGAGCAGTGATCTTGTTAATAAGATATGTTGTAATAAACAGTTATTTTGATTTTTACAAGGCAGATTCTCGTCCAAAATCTACAATTTACTTTGCATGATTATTGTAAAGGCCAAAACATAATGTAAAATTAATAATTTTTATGGACTTATAGTGTTGTTACTTTATTATTTTTAAGACTTGGTGATAAAGTCGATACACCTATTCAAGTGCTACACCAGCTTACAGTAAACGCCGATGCGTGGAGTTCTCTAATTCATCATCAACGAAATCCGAGAGCAGGGATCTCGTTAATAATATGGGTTGTAATAAACAGTTATTTTGATTTTTAAAAGGCAGATTCTTGTCCAAAATCTATAGTTTATTTAGCATTGTTATTTTAAAGGTCAAAACAATGCGAAATTTATAAGTGTTACTACTTTCTTTGTTAAGACTTGGCGATTAGATTCACCCATTCATAGATTCATTAGATTCACCCCCAGGCGTTGATTCACCCATTCAAGTGTTGCACCAGTTTACAGTAAATGCCGATGTGTGAATTACTCAAGTTCATTATCAATCGAATCCGAGAGCAAGGATGTCGTTAATAAGACTTGTAATAAACAATTATTTTGATTTTTTAAAGACATATTCTATAATTTATATATGTCTATATTCTATATATACACCAGCTAACCCCCTCTAATGGTGGTCTGCCGATGTGTTTTGACTTCTCTGTTAAAATGTGCGGGAGCTCCGTCGTGCTGAAATCAAATATGGCAAACAGCCAAACAGCATTCAGCATTTCTGGCAGTACCTTTTACAAGAATGTAACATAATTGGAACCATCGAGTCTTGCAGGAAGAATGTACAGCCCGAGTAGACTGTCTCCTACAATTCCAGCCTAGATGTTGCATGTGGGTTTTCTTCTGACCTGTGACGCTGTGAACATTCATCACAACATCTAGTGAGAATGCAGCCCCATCTGTGAAGAGAACACTTGCCGAGAAGTTTCGGTCTGCAGGAATTTCATGTAAATTATACTGAGCAAGTTCAATGCTTTTGTTGTAGTCTCCTGGTTTCATTGCCTGGACAGATCATAGATGATAAAACAAATGCAGTCCTTTGGCTTGTACAATGAACGAAATATTAGATTGAGAGATACAGGGTTTTGGGTAAGAATTCGTGTACTTGTGGAATTGTTTCTTTTCACTTATTTGAGGATGCTATTTTCTGTAGCAACTGCCCGAGATATTAGACGACAATCTCAATAGATGGAAAAGAGGCAGTCTTTCGTCGTGTCCAATGAATAAAACAATGGATTGAGGCATAATTGTTTTTTGAATAACAATTTATGCTTGGAAGGATTACGTTTCACTTCTTGAAGGAAGCTTTCTTCTATAGACATGCCCTATATATTCGTCGACGACTAGCATTAGGCTTGTGCTTGATCGTGATTGCGCTCCCGAGATGATTGCGCTCCCGAGATAATCCATACTCGAGTGAAGACGTCTCAATTTGTTCAACTTGTGTTTACATACAAATGTTCTCTATCTTCCCCGGATGGGTTTTGCGACCTCTTGTTCCTATGTGATTTTTATAATCCTTTTGTATGCCTACTTTGACCTTTCCCTTTGTCCACGTTATTTTGAATCCCCTTATATTTATCAAAATTTCTATCTTCAAGATATAAATATTTTTAAGATTTTTTTGATATCACTTCCTGAAAGACTTCCTTCAAGCTATATTTGTATATTTATAACATTTTCTGGAAGCCTTCCTTCAACCTATATTTGCATATTTATATATTTTCTATGATCTGCCGTTTAACTTTCGATGTATGTATATATTTAATAATTTTTCAGTTTCATCACTATGGCTAATGCTTAATTCATATCGTGAAAAATTAATTTTTTGATATTTAACATGGTGAAACATAGAAATTTATTTAGCGAATACCGTTTATGGATTTTGTGTTTGTGATATCAATCTTTCTTCCTTTCTCTCTTTTGATTTTGCTTTGCGTTTTTCACACACGAGCGCACACGAAAATATCGGATGAAATACAAAAATGTACAGAAGCCAGGATAAAGAGAAGCTGGAAGCAATCAGTATAATGAGGACACCACTTTTAATATTCCGAAAAGAGCTCGATCAAGGAATATTTAACCAAAGACATTAATATTTATTCCTTTTTATCGTTAGAAGACAGAATTTATCCAATGTATCTAAAGATGTATTATCGCAATGTAGAAAGGTGAAATTCATGCATCACAGAAGATATTGTATTTACACTGATGTTACGGAAACGATAAGACACGATTTTATCCTATATCCACAATATTTTTATTCATACTTATTTTTATTTTTTCAATATAAATAGTGCCAATATTTTATTGAAGGGAATACTCTCTCATTTAGATTACAAGTTAAAAAAGCCTTTGAAGTCAGGTCTGTAAAAAATTATGTTGTCGAAGTGTAAAGTAGTCTACTGTTTTAAGTAAAATTGATATATCATTTGCCAAAGATCTTATATTAACGTACATGCTAGAGGATTTTCAAATAATAGTTGGACATGATATAATTATTTTCTGTGTTTTACATTAACTGCCAATTTCTAGCTATTTTGCTAAATTTTGATATAATTTGAATAAATTAAATAAAGCAGATTACATACAATATAATACATCTAAAAAATACAATCAATCGGTCTTAAATACAATACATCTAAATTCTTATTCCCGTTTATTACTACATTTCTTGACACACACACACACACACACACACACACACACACACACACGTGTGTGCTGATATTGGATGGATATAGTACACTATTTCTTATACAGAATCAACAACAAGAAAAAAAACATTCAGTAAGTCTATTGACTTATTCCCACTAAAACTGTTATCCACATATATAGTTTAACTTTGATTTTGTCAATCAAACCTTAACAATTTTTATTTTACTGTTCATAAACGAATATATTGATATTGAACGAATATGACTGAAATATGTGCATAAAAATGCTATTACTTAAGATGCTTATGGAATTTCATAAATACATTTTCATCGACATTTATTACATTATTTTAATCTTTAAAAGTATTCTACAGGTTCTTCATTCATTCCAAATTAATTTTACAATTTAATAAACTGATACGCAGATACTGAATGAATAATTATTTTACTTCTAAAACTCTTTTTAGATTTTGAATCAATAACAATCATCAAAGTAATTCCTGATTCGTTCCACTAATGACGAACGAATAAACTTTGCGTTTATGTTTAATAAATATTTTCAATGTCTGAAATATCTCGTGACATTTTATCTAAACTCCCAACCGATATTATTCCCTTTCCCAAATCAAACTGTAACTGCCCAAATCTATCCACTGCTTAATGCATCTCACAAACACTTTTTCAGCCATAATTAAAAACGAAATCTTGCATTTATTCCGACAAGTGAAAAGACTAATGTTTTTTATCCAACTATCCAGTTTGCAAATAAAATTCTTTATTTTTTTCTTCATTATTTCGTCAAGATGCTATTAGATTCCGAATTTCAAAAATAATTTGTTTGCTCCTCAACTGTGTGGTTTTGTTAATCATGTGCTACTGCATCAAAATGGAAGAGTTTTTAAAAAAACTAATACAGATGGCGTTCACCCGATTTGAATTCATTCATTTCTTAGATTTTTTAATCTTCAATTCAAGGATTTTTCTCGTAGACTGTCGCCATTGCTTTCTTTAATAAAATGCAAATTTGTATTTTTATCACTCTTTTTTTAATATAATCATGCGTTGAAATAATAATATATAAAGGAAACCAGATTGCTGTTGAAGTTGTTTGTAATTTTAAAGTTGTTATTCGGAGGATGAAAAATTTTATGTTTCCTGTCTTTAAAATATACTTATTTGCTAAGATTTATTAACTAGTGCAGAGTAAAAACTGCGCAATACGCAACTCAAATGCTCCCAAAGTAATTTTTTGGATGTTCTGAAGTTATAATTGTTGTCTATTGCGAACGCTGGTGACGTGAAGCTTAAACCACAGAAAAATAGAATTTGGCCTAGTATAAACGTAAAAAAATTATCAGATACTTAAATAATTATCATGTTTTTGGATTGAAAAAATATTTTTTTTTGTTCCAATGCAGCTGGCAAACACTTAGACAGTTTGGTCTTGGATGCCTTAAGGTAAGCGCTGCACAGACGTTACTCACTTTGCATTACCCAGCGGGAGCGTGTAACTTGAAGATATGGACGAGGAGTAACAATGCCCCCGCAACAATTCACGATCCTATTAGGACCGGGACCTACGGTTTAAAGTGGATTCCGAACCACTACAAACATCCATGGCACCGCCGGGTCTCGAACCCGAAGCCTGTGGTGCCGAGCGCTAGCCACTCGGCCATTCAGGCCCCTGGATTGAAAATATTGATATGTAAATTAAATTTCGGGTTTCATTATATTTATGTTTGCCTGTATGTCTTGTTTTTAAATTTCTGCTCTAACATCTTATTTTTGGGGCCTGGTGATTAGCGTTCTGGCGCTCAGTACCTCAGGTTTCGGGTTTAAATCCTGGCGGTGGAATGGATGTTTGTTAATGGTTCGAAATCCACTTTAAACCATAGGTCACGGTCTAATAGGATTTTTGACTGACTGATGACTTTTGATGATTTTTAAAGACTGACTAAACCACAAGACAGCTGTCTACTTATCGTAGAGAGCTGTCTTGTGGTTTAGTCAGTCTTCAGCTCTTGTCGTTTGTCGCTAAAGGGAAGCTGCATATTACATTTAGCCATGGACCAGCCGAATGCGAAGGGGTCTGGTGTAGACTTCCTGTACCGGGGAGGATTAGTAACAACAACGTCTTTTTTTATTAATATAAATAAACTGTATTTTTAACTTGTATACGGTGCAATTAGACTGAAGGTCGAGTGATTAACGCTTTGGTTCTCGGTGCCACAGGTTTCCGGTTCGAGTCTTGGAGGGGCCGTAGATGTTTGTAGTGGTTCGAAATCCACTTTACACCGTAATCCAGTCTAATATGATTGTAAAGAGTTGGGCGTAGGACTGACAATTCTACCCCTTAAAAAAGAAAACATCTCCTGTCACAAAATATGCCAGAGCAGACATCCTTGGTCTACCTTGGGGATGTTGCCAATGAAGAAGAGCTGTGCAATTATTTATCAATATACGTTACTGAATTCGATGATTAGTATTGGATGGATTTGATTTTAGCTTAACTAAGATGTTAAATAATATGTCAGCTAAGCTAAAATTGCAGTCAAAGTAATCGTATTCTTTAATTTTCAGAATCAAATTCAACAAACATTTCTTGTTCTATAGTTCTTTTCTGATTGGGGAACGAATATGGAAATGTTCGACGATTGCTGTTATATAATTATTTACCCAACGAAAATGTAATATCCGAAGTAAAATCTATCATTAAATACCACTACTATAATAACCTCTGCAAACTGTTTGTATTTTTCCTATTCATTTTAATATTAATATCTTTCCAATGGACAATCCAAGATGGAAGCTAACGGCTGCTGCGCAGCCACGGAGCTTCACCAAAACTCAAATAATTTCATTTTTGAATATTAGTTTATATCTTTGAAATTATTTTATATGAAAGATGTTCTTTTTATATTTTATTTGAATTAAACTACCCACCTGATTAACGAAATTTTTTAATTTCCCAAATAAAACTAAACTTTATAACAATTGTCCAAATGTATTTCAGCTTTCAGATCAATGCTTTTGCCTTCAAATTCTTTCTCTTAAAAACGAACCGCGGCATCTATAATAGCATGTGAACAGATTATTATTTTTTAGCCACCTATACGGGCAACAAATAAATTAAAATTTGTATTTGAAAAAGAGCTTGTTTTTCTCTTTTTTTTGTCTGGTATTTGCTTATATGGCAGATCAACAAATAAAAGGACGGGTTGTTGTTGAAATGTAATGCAGAGGGCATTAATCCAATTTTATTTCGTGCGATTGTAAACATTTTGTCTGCTTCAATTACTCAATGAAGAAATTTAGTTATAGATTGTCCACAGTGTGCTTTTTTTTTTATGAAATTCAAATATTTTTTTCACTCTTTTCCTTTGAATTAGCATTTATTAAAATAACTCACTTACTTGGCATGAAAGTTATTTAGATCTTCGCAGTGACTTATTTAATGAAGAAGAAATTGTGAATGTTTCATAAATTTTAAACGAATGTGTTGTGTATTTAAATTTATTAGTTTGTGCTAAAAAAGAGGGACTATCTCAAAGCTTCTTTAGGTTAATCTGAAGAAATTTTTAATAAAAATGAATTTCAATATTTCTTTTTATGTAAAACTTATTTAAATATTCGAAAATAAATTTTTTTTTGGGAAAGTAAACATGTAAAACACATTCTTTAGAAGATAGCTAAAAGTATAATCTGCAGAACTTTCTACCGTCAATATCCATCTTTAGGTACATTTTATAATATATCCAACATGGAGATTAAAGGAACTCCGATTATATTTTAATCAAATCAAGCATCATCAAACCAATCCTATTCCAAATTCGCTTTATAATTGATACATGCATAGATATTTTATTGTCCTTAAATAAATTATGGGCCTAGGCAGCTGAACATAATGCTAAAATTTTGGAAGTTCAACAAAATATGACCGACCATTAGACAAATAACGAATTCCAACTTGGAGGAGAAACGACGATATTCAAAGATCCATCTCCACACTACTCACAAAAAGTACTGGTAAAAGCTTTCAGAATTATTCATTCTTCAAAAAATTGACAACCATCAACATCTGGCCACTCAAGAGATAATATATATATCCAATATTCTGTTCTAATCTTCTATATAAATTCAATTTTTGAATTCTTATACTTTAATTCTCATTGTTTCTCTTTTACTTTTGAGTATTGCCATTTTCATTATTTTATGTTTCTCATCACCGAAGATGAGGCCTGAAGGGACAGTGAGCTCCAATAATCTTCAACATCTGCATAAATAAATCAAACATTTTGATACATTTATTTGTTGAAGTTTACAAGAAATTCTCTTGTAATATTAATTAGGGAGATTAATCACATTCTTAGATTCTGTCAAATATTGACATCTTTAGATAGCCAAGATAGATCTTTTAACGATAATCTATCTATTATCGTTAAAAGATCTAGATAGATATCCTAGCTATTTTAAACAATACTCTCATCTAGACTAATCACATTCTTTGATTTTGTCAATCAAACATTGACAAGTTTAAGCCAAATTAGTTTTGCTAATGGATGTTCAAATTTATATATACCGATAGAATGTTAAATTCTTGCTTATTTAATGCGAATGTGATATCTAACTAAAGAGACAAATCTCTAGCTATTCCAGCAGCTTTTGTATCCAACTTAATGTGTTTGCCTCTTTCTCCAGGATCGTTAAAGACAACTTTATATAGCCTTGATAGACTTAGCTATTTTCTTTAAAAGATCTAGGTAGATAAAGCTAGCTACACTCATGTCCATAAATTAAGGATAATGAAGTTCAGGCAAAGAGAGAGACAGAAGCAAAACAAATTTGACTTATTTGTAAAGTCTATTTATGAAACAAAAGGTCAAGAGCAAAAAAGATGCTATATGTTTGACATAATTAATAAAAATTGCGATTTTTACTCCCTGGAGCAAATTTCAAAAAAGAACCTATTTACAAAAACAGTATAACATGGTTAGTATGAGAGTTAATATGGAGTATGTCTCCCGGACGATGCAATACAGGCCTTACAACGCCTAGGCATGCTGAGTATCAAATTATCAATCTGATCTTGAACGCCGCAGGCGTGCCACTGGCCTTCCCGAGTTAACGAGATTTCAGTGTTGGGATCTGATCTTGGGGAATATTACACCACTCATCAAGCAATGTCCTCCGAAGTTCCGGTTGATAGGTGGGAGGGGGTTGACGGGCTGCAATTCGTCGGCCAAGCATATCCCACACATACTCTACTGGATTCAAGTCCGGTGAGTATGCTGGCCAATCCATACGGGTGATATCCTCCAATTGAAGGTATTCGTCTACAACGTTTGTACGGTGAGGACGGGCGTTGTTATCCATAAACAGAAATTCAGCACCCATGGCGCCCCGAAACAAACTTACATGTTGTTCCAGAATGACATCCCGATAGATGTAGCCTGTCATCGTTATACTCTGAACATGCAGGTCAGTTCTGGAATCAAGAATAATTTCTCCCCAAACGAGCCATCCTGCACCACCGTAACGGTGTCGTTCAATGGTGTTCTCTTGGTGGTAACGGGTACCTGGCGCTCTCCATATGAAAGTCCGGCGAGAATTAGACTGCAAACTAAACCTGGACTCGTCGGAAAACATCACACAAGACCACTGTTGTGGTGTCCACAATGCATGCTCTCTACTCCAGGTTAATCGCAGGCGACAGTGAGTTGCGGTAAGTGGAACACATCTGACAGGATTGCAAGCATATAGACCAATGTGCCCTAAGGGCTCTGTACACGGTCTGCCTTGAAACTGTCATACCGGTAGCTGAAGAGAGCTGACGAGACAGGTCTGATGCTGTGCTCCGTCTGTTTCTTTTGGCAGTAACTGCTAAATACCGGTCCTCATTCGGCGTTATAACTCTGGGACGACCTGTGCTGTAACATCTACTGACATTATCGATCATTTTGGAATCGTTGCCAAAGCCGGGAAATGACACTCTGGGCTATTCGGATACTTCCAGCTGGGTACGTCCACATTCCAGTCGTCCGATAATTCTACCACGTAAAAATCATCCAAATGCTTCCTTTGTGCCATAACTATGCGGTTATTGCACTGAACGGCTTTTAAAGCGCTTGTGAACAATTTTACTTCTTTGCCACCATTCCTTATATACCGCTCTCTTACACTCTCGTCATTGTGACGTACTATCCGCGCCATCTGGTGGTTTCCTGTAATTTCCATATTCTTCTTCAAGATGTGTGTGATAATTCTACAGGTGAAATTTTTATTTTAGAGTTCAATTTCTGTGTGATTCTGAATTATCCTTAATTTATGGACATGAGTGTATTTAAAACAATACTTTCATCGTGATTAATCCCATTCTTTGATACTGTCAATCAATATTGATAACTTTAAGCCAAATTCATTTTGCTATTGAATGCAAAAATTTAAATATATTGAACTAATGTTAAATTCTTTGTCATTTAATGCAAATGTGATATTCAACAATACTTTCATCGAGATCTATTCAAACAATATTTTCATCGAGATAAATCAAATTCTTTGATTCTATCAATCAATATTGACAACTTTAAGCCAAATTCATTTTGCTATTGAATGCAAAAATTTAAATATGTTGAACAAATGCTAAATTCTTTGCTATTTAATGAAGATGTGATATCCAACAATATTTTCATCGAGATTAATCACATTCTTTGATTCTGTCAATCAAACATTGACAATTTCAAGCCAAATTCATTTTGCTATTGGATGCAGAAATTTATATAAGTATATTGGACGAATGTTAAATTCCTCCTTATGTAATGCAAATGCGATATCCAACTAAAGAGACCAAATCCCTACCTATTCCAGCAGCTTTTGTATCGCAACTTAATGCACTTGTTTCTTTCTCCGGCATCGTTAAAGACGAACCGCTGCCTTCCACTCCGACAAGTTGAAAAGACTAATACTTTTTATCCAACTATCCGGCCAGCAAATAAATTTCTTTACTTCTCGAAGAAGACAATTCAATTCCGGAATTCAAAAAGAGCTTGTTTGCTTCCTCCATTGTGTGGTATTTGCTAATAATGTGCCAGTGCGAAAAAATAAAAGGAGAGATTGTTGGAGAAAATAATACAGATGGCGTTAACCCGATTTGCCTTTCTTCATTTCAGAGATTTTTTTCTTCTTCTTTATCTGCTTCAATTACTTAAAGGAGGAATTTTTCTCGGAATCTGGCTCCACGGCGTTCTTTTATGAAATGCACATTCTTTTTTTTTTGTATTCATCATCTTTGTCTTTGGTATTTGCATACGTTTAAATGATAATAAATAAAGGCAACTCTGGTAGCTGTGAAGGTTATTTATATTTTGCGAGTGATTATTTATTTGGAAGAGAAAAAAAAGGGGAAACATTGGATGTTTTAAGAGTTGGAAACACATGTTTGTTTAGATTTATTATTTAGCGTTAAGAAAATCAACATTCTTGATTTTGTTTCATGTAGCCTTTGGGTATTTCTTAGATAAATACACTGCTCTTTTTGAAGATGCGAATAATGTAACTTAGAAAAGTAAATAAATAAATAAAAAACGGAAAATATTTATTGAATAAATATACAAATGAAAAATATTGGCTAAAGAATTTCAAGCATTATTTTATCGCCCTTTTGTGAGCTGTAAATATCGTCCTGTAAAATGAAATAGTCCTTATTTTTATATCTTTAAACATTGTTTTTTTTTTTGTACTGTGTTTTCGTGAATCGAGTGTATAAATGTTTTGTGAACTTAGTAAATTGAAATCAAGGCCATATTCATCACATTTTGCTTTGTTTTTTTTAAAAAATAAATTGTCATCAGCAACCCAAATATCTTCATTCGAAATTTCTTTTCTAATTAATGAAAGAGTATACCGATATTGAATACAGATTTTTATACACTTAGTTACTTAAATGTGATATAAAATTTCATCTAGAATTATAAATTTATTTCTTAAATTTTATGACTGATTATTTTGATTCTTTGCCAAATTATAGCAATAGCTCCAATTAATTCCCATTTCAAATTCATTTGACTACTGGTAAATTGGAAAGTCAGTAAATATATACAAGCATAACATATGAACACAAAAACAGCAGAGCAGGAATTAGAAAGACTATCATTTTGCACACAAAAGTCACTACCAGTATCCACTACACACAAATTGTATAAAAAAAACCCCACCATAGTAATCGCAGTATAGAAACCTAGAAGTGCCTCATATCCATATATAATATAAATAAGCCTCCAGCTGTCATAGTATAATCACAGAAACTGAAAAATTTTTTAATGGGGCAGTGACAAAATTTCAATTTGGAACACTTAATTTTTTTATTGGAATGTGATCTCCATAGCGAAAAATTATAAGTATCTTTGGAACATATTGCACAAAAATCGCCGGCGCTAGACAGACGAAGAAGAAAAGGGAAAACAACCAGTAATTACAGAGAAGCTACTTAAATCAAAACATTTTAAAGTGTTTCACAAAAGTTCCTCTTGACACCCTTCCCACACATTGCATGTGGCAGATGGCAGATAGCACTGAGGCACGTATCATATACACTAAGTCTATTCAACATTGACTTGGTGTTTAAATTATACATGCCATGAACAGCAAACGCAAACCACCGACAGACGTTGTAGAGAGGCCACTGCCTTCTGAATTTTTGACGAATTTAAAGGGCAATTGCCTCTCATTTGAGTATCTTATGGGGGTCAACTCCAATCAGACTACTTGAATATCGATGAAGGGTGCTGTGCACGCGTTATTTCAATTGCTATTGGACATGGGCAGTGGATTCGTGTTTTAGCTTTGTTGCATGTTAGCATGCTCACGACTACTGGACATTAATCAGGCAATGAATATATATTTGAAGCTATTTAGCATAGATCAGATTTTCCAGAGTATATTAACACTTAATGAAAACTAAAATCATATCAAATTCTTTGATTTTGCAAATCAAATTTCATAACAATCTCCTTAATGCCCAATGTTTTGTGTCACTTTCTAAGGCATATCTCAATTTCTTTCTTTGTTATCATTAAAAATGATGACCAACCATTATATCTACTCATAGAAGTAAAAGACCAACTATCGAACGGCAATAAAATTCTTTTATTATTTATTTCAGAAACAGACAATTCAATTGCGGATTTATAAAACAACCTATGTTTACCTTGAAATAACCTATGCAAGCAACCTTTGCCTTTCCTATTGTAGAATATTTGCTTATTACGTGTTAATGCAAAAAAAGAAATAAGAGTTTGCTGATACAAATATAAGTGGTATTAATTCGATTTAAATTTGAGTTTTATTCATTTCGTAGATAATTTTATTCATTTCAATTTCCCAACATAGAAATATTATTCTCGGAAATTACCCATGACTGGAATTTTTTGTGAAATGTAAATACTTTTCCCCCACATTTCCCCTGTGATATCAGCACTCGTTTAAATAATAATAGATTAAATCAGCTCGATTAAAGCTACTTTTGAGATATTATTTTGTAGCAGGGTATGAATGTTTATAACATTGAAACGGACTTGTTGTTTGTTTAGATTTATTAGTTTGACACGGAAGAAAGGGAAATTCTCAAAGGTGTTCTAAGGGAATTTGGAATATCAATAAATATTCCTGTGGGAATTTGGAATACCGATAAATGTTGACTATTCTTTTGTTGCATTTAAATAACTTAACTTTTGAATCTCTTAAAAGTGAAATTTATTTAGGAAAGTAAAAATGCGAAAACATATTTGAAAGGATTTAAATAAGTATATTATGTAAATGCAAATATTTAAACATGGAATTAAATAATTAGCATTTCCGTATTTAAAATATTTGACTGTTATTTATTAGTTCCAATTTTGAAGTGTTAAGTTTTAAATAAAAACTAAATATTTATCCAATACATGAAATGATATAGAATTTTAGGTGATTAAAAATGACATTTAAAATATTTTTTTTTTTCAATTATATTTAAAAAAGCATGTTGAAATTTTAATTTAATTATGGCAACTGAAATAAAATAAATTTTATAATGGAAACATTATAAAAATTTCAAAAATTATTAGTTTGTGGTTCAGTGTTGTGCATGTCCTATATTTTAAAAATAAAATATAAATTAAAAAAAAATTGAAATTATATATATATATGTACGTAATAATTACCATTTAATTGTACATAACAATTACCATTAAAACTGTAATAAATTAACTATTTAATTGTAATAAACAATTACCATTTAATTGTAATGGAGTTCCTTTTTGTCAGCATCAATTATTTTCCATAAAAGAATTAAAAAGATTTAGTTTCTTCATATAAATTTCATATACAGAATTATATATAAGAATAACAGAAAAGAATATGTGAAGAAACTATACATAAGAATATATAGTTTCTTTATATAAATTTAATACATAGATTCCTTTGCAATATAAACGAAGAATATAAATGTAATGGAAAATATAATTAAAAATTTTCTTTACACATAAATCTTCTCATATGGTAAATTACTGAAATGTCTGTAAAACATCATTTGAATACTAATAAAACTTTTGTATAATTAATTAAGGAAAGTTTTAAAATAAATTTATAAAACTATTTAGTAAAAGGCTTTTGTTTAACATGTGTCACTTAAGATAGTTGTGATTAATCATTTATTTGCAAATTATATATATTTCAAATAAAATAAAATGAGTTTGTTCGATTCTGTCTGTTAGAGAAGCGTGGAGGCTGTATGAAAAGCTTGTGTATAAGCTTAATATAATTATTACAAATGGGAAATAATTATTTTGATAAAGATTGATGAAAGATTATTTTGCTTCATTTGCAATTCGCTGGTTCTGTTTTGTTAGAATTCATTGAAATAAATTAAAAACAAGTAATATGGAAAAAAAAATTTAAAGTCAATTCCTTCTTTTTTTTCACTTTATTGCAAAAAGTCCTTTATAAATAATTTTCATTCATTTTTTTAAGTTTATCTGGCGCCATCTATTGGTAGATATATGCAACTTAAATCTAAAAAAACACTAAAATTAATTAATTAATTTTAATTACTGAATTAATATTTTAAAAAGCTGTATTAATATCCAGTGTCATCCACTACAAGTTCAAAAAAATGTATTTGAACTTGAGGGGATGAATAAAAAGTATTTTATGAACGATTGAAAATTTGAACAAGATGCATATAGGGAGAGTGTGAGCTAATAGAAGGAATTGAATAAAAACGTGTAAGGAAAAATAATAAGGTTACATAATCAAGTATTATATGCGCAATAGTCAGAACAAGCAATCTTATCAATAGAGAAATTGGAAATCCTGTTTCATTACCCAATAAATGAAGACAAGAGGAAATATCTCTTGTGCTAGAAATGGGCACGATAAATATGTAGGTCAGAAAGTCTATTCGTTGGGCTCAATAGGGAGGAGGGTGCGAACTTCTCATTTATCATTTCTAGGAGTCTCTGTTCAAAATTGGGGGTGGAATAATAAAATTCAATATCTTTTGAGGCTGATCCTACTTCCATTATATTTTTGATCAACTAGGATATTTCCGACATCATAATCAATTTTATAATATAGTGTCAATAAATTAAAATTTTTTTTAAATAAAATAAAAACTTTCAGACTTTTGGAATTTGGCTTGGTTTGTCACTCTACAGTTATTTTGTGCACACTTTAGGCTAATTAGATCGGGATCCCGAACCTCTCGCAAACATCCATGCCGACATCCACGATTCGAACCCGAAGCCTGTGGTATTTCAGACTCTTAGAGGATGTTGACAGTTGTCGTGAAATAATTGGAATCATGATCTTTATAAATGCTACACACGGGGTAGTTGCTTCAAATTGAAAAGTGCCAGAGGACAAATGAATGGCCATTCAATCAAAAATGAAAAGTATGTACTTTATAAATGCTGCACAAAGGGCATGCCTTCAAACTGCAAGGTATCAAGAACAAATGAATGGTGATTCAACCAAAAATAAAAAACATGAACTTTATAAATGTTACGCATGGGGTAATCCTTCAAATTGCAAGATGTCAAAGAACAAATGAATGGTCTTCAATCAAAAATGCAAAGTATGAACTTTATAAATGCCACACGTGGTAATCCTTCCAATTGCAAGGTTTCAAAGTACAAATGAATGGCTATTCAACCAGTTTACCACACTTTTAAGCAAATCGCGAGGGAACCTAACCCCATATGTTCCTGCATTGTAAAAAAACATATAATCGATTAATATAAGTTATTCTAACGATTTTAGAGGCTTATTTTAAACTTCGATAAGAGCTCGCTTAATTTAGTGTTGTAGCATTTTCCCCCGAGATGAGATTTAGCATTTCTGTTCCCATTGGAAAGGAATGCATATTCTTTAACAAGTGCATAATAACAACCCATCAGCAGATAAGTAGTGTCGTGGTATTTATATTACATGCAATTAGTGTTAATGTAACCAAAAATGCCATATATGAACTTTATAAATGCTGCACATCAAGCGATCCAATCAAATTTGAAGATGACAAAGAACAAATGAATGATCCTTCAACCAAAATTACAAAGTATGAACAATAATAAATGTTACACATGGGTGCAATCCATCAAATACGGTATCAACAACGGAATGGTCATTCAACCAAAAATGTAAAATATGAACTTTATAAAAAATGCTACACATGGGACAATCCATTCAAATTACAAGGCTTTATAGAACAAATGAAGGTTCAGTTAACCAAAAATGCAAAGCATGAACTTTAGAAATGCTACACATGGCATAATCTCTTCAAATTGCAAGGTGTCAAAGAACAAACCAGCTTACCAGACTCTAGAGCAAATCACAAAGGATATCCCTACATTCTAAAAAACATATAATCGATTAATACAAGTTATTCTATCGATTTTAGAGGCTTATTTTAAACTTGGAGAAGCAAAGCAAGTACTCATTCAAGCAAAAGCAAGCTCTCACTCATTAAACTGCACTTTACCTTTTCCTCTCCCTACCTAAAATCTACTGCCAACTGATGCATGTGATATCAGCCTGCTCTTGTTTCCTGTAGAACACAGAAAACTCTCAATCAGCAACCATCTGCATCTTAAAAATAACACTCTGCGCTCGTGGCATCCATATTCATGACTGATCTAGAATTTTTCCAAGTCGCTCAATATTCACCATCGCTACTCTCAATGTTTCCAGAATGGTAAACAGATCTATCTCTTCTGCAGGAACGAAAAGAAAATGGCAAGGAAAAAAAAACGGGAAACTTTTTTTCTTGTTATTTTTCTTCACACCTCACTCGTGGAACAAGGAAAAGATTTGCATTATCCCTGATAAATGACATGGAATCGTAAGCGAGATTCTCTGTCTTTTTCAACGGATGCTGATCGGAAAAAAATGAGCCCCGTGGTATTTTTTTCCTCTTTTTTTTGGTACATTTCTTTCCTTGATTCATGTGTAGAGGAATTTTTTAATGTACATTCCAGTTTTGATTTATTTTGTTTGAGTAACTTTCATCGTTTCTAAATCAAATAGATTTGATTCTTATCATGGGTGGGAACAATTGCTGTTTAAACAAGATAAGTGCCAATGATGATTTTGATGATCTATAACCTGATTCTTTATTTTAGAAATATAAATTCTTTTCTCATACATTTTTATATCACGTCATGATGAATTAAATTATTGAAATTTGAAAGCCATTGATGGTTTCTCCTTTTTTTCGTGTGAGATATTTATTTGACAATTTTACTGATAGGGATTCAAATAGTGATATATTAATTTTTTCAGAGTATCTGTCACAGTATGTCCATCCGCATCGTCGAAATGTCCTGGGGAAAGTGTTTAATAATTTGATGTAAAATATTAGAATAAATTCGCCCTCAAGCCAAGACTTATGCGAATGAAAATTATGTCAAAATGTGTGCATTTTACACTTGAGATACTCATGTCTGTATTAGCAGCAACTACTTTAAATGTGTAAACTGGAATAGTATTTTGTTGAGCTGAGCTCAACGATGCTGGTGTAAAGTCTCTAGATGTTGTGCTTGAGGGGTGTTCGTTTTAAATTGTGGTTGTTAAATGTAGCAGATCTTCGGGGTGTATCCTGGCAAATACTTAATTTACTGCAACTTTGATGGCTTTTCTATAGTTTAATGGCGAATGGCTCAGTCCTCATTAGAAAACGACAACAAAGATTGATGCAAGCTGCATTTTATTTCTTTACGAATTGATGAAAGATGAATTTTACATAAAAATATTTAGATAAATGTTTAATTGTTAATTCTTAAGTCATGTTATGTTCATGTAATTTAAATACAAATCTTGTATTTCAGAAACGATATTTATGAGTATAAATTTCATGTAAGGATTCATCAATTGTAGCCATCTTCTGCCTCTTGTCATGTTCCAATTATTAAGTTCAAAATTAAGACACAGGACAAATAAGTTAAATAAATGTTAAGCTAGATGTTTTATTTGTCGGTGTATCTTTTTTTATGCGTTCTTGGTGTACTGAGTTTGTATTAATTGAATTTAATGTCGTAGCATTTTTCCCAGGAGAAGGGATATAGCATTTCTGTTCCTAGGGAAAAGCAATGTACATTCTTTAACAAGTGCATAATAACAACCCATCATTCCAATCTGACAGCAGATAAGTAGTAACATGGTTATTTATACTACATGCGATTAGTGTTTTGTTATACTGAGAACCTCCTGTCATTCAAATCTGAAAGCAGACAATCAGTGACATGGATAATGAGACCTCATGGAATTAGCGATTGTCTGTGCGACCTTCACAGATGGAATATGGACTACACCATGAGTTGTTACATCGTAATAATAATCGGCTGAGGAAGTAGGCACTCCAATGAGAAGTGAAGGAAGCTGACCCACCCGCTCTTGACGAATTTTCTTAAACGGAGGTTTTTGGAGAAGGATGGGGAGGGTGTTCTGCGATGAGTTAACAAGAAGTGTTATATTTTCCTCTGAAGTAACTGAACAGGCCGGAGATTCCACCTGTTTACAAAGTGAGTCCCTTGTGGTTTCGTGTATCACGTCGGCTGATAATAAGGGTCTGCCTTAGACCGGGTGCATTAGATTTGTTCTGGCCTCGAGAATCTCAGTCCTTGAAATGAACTGAATCCCTTGTGAATCAATTGATATTATCAATTATCATTTTTTTGTAAATGATAATTTGTAATAACTCAGAGTTCTGTTTATATATACATATACATATGTAATATAATGCTTCTAAGTAGAAATTAAAGTGCTCCTAGGAACCTGAAAATGCTCTTTTTCTTGAAGTCATTGTAGGTCTAGTATAGGCCGAAACGTTACAATCTCTTTGAACTAACTACTATTAATTAAACAGTTTTGCATTAATTTAATTGGAATATAACAACTAATGACTGTTGAAGGAATCTTTTATAAGGTCAATAACTTTTTATTTATTACCTGTTAAAGATTGTTTTTATGTGTTGAGTATTTCAAATAACTATGACCTTTAAGAATACGAATATTTAATACGCAATAATATTAAAATCCTTTCCATCAAGAAGTTACGAAAAATGATATTTTTTAAATTTAAATTTCTTTGACTAATTAGAAGGATAATTTATCTTAAATATTAAAAATTGCTTTTATTCTGACAGTTAAGTTTACCTTATCCCATGTTTGAACAGCAATTTTCAAAATCTTTTCAATTGAAAAGACAGTATTTATCTATATAATTGCCTTAAATAAACTATGAAATCTTCTTAATTGAATAAGGTTCTTTAGAAAAAGTCTTTGAAAAGCCTAATTAGCTTCTTTCTAATGAACTTTTTATGAGAATTTTGATAAATAAGCCTATTAATTCATAAATAGTTGAAATTTTTAAATACCAAAGTATTCGCCTTTCTTTTAATTAACCTATAAAACAGCATTTATTTTTGTAAATTAAGGTCTCTGTAAAGAGACCTTAATTAAATGTGAGGTAAAATTTGTATGAGTTTCTTGGTTTGAATCGAGTTAATTTTTTTCATGTTTTCAACATCTTTATAAAACATTTTTATTCCTTTCATATTTGTACCTTTTCAAAGCCTTATTTGGTTCATATATCGTTGAAGTTAGTTTCTCCAGTCATAAAAGGAAATATATTTATAGCAATCCCATAGAACGAAAAAATAAATCCTATCATTTTATATTCAATAAATAAATATATTTTATATTCAATAAATAAATATATTTTATATTCAGTCACTGCAGAGTGACGTAACATTCGCTTCATATCTTTTGATTTGATTTTATTATTCTATAAGGAAAAAGCTTAAAAGAGATTAAAAAAGGTTATTATTTATAACTGATATTAAATTTAGTTGAAAAGATCTATATTTTATTTTTTAAAAATTTATATTCAATTAAATTAAATGCTATGAAATATATTATATAATAGATTATACCTTTAAATTTTCTGATTTTTTTTTCTTTTTATAATCTATATATTAAATGCAATAACTAATAGAATTAAGAACCTCTCTACTACAGAAATAAATGTTTCACATTATAACAGAAAACTATTATGTGTCTGCAAAATGTAAAAATTATTATTCTTATAATTAATAGTTAGGGCCTGAATGGCCGAGTGGCTAGCGCTCTGGCGCTCAGTACCACAGGTTTCGGGTTCGTGTCCCGGCGGTGGCATGGATGTGTGTAGTGGTTCGGAATCCACTTTAAACCGTAGTTCCCGGTCTAATATGATCGTAGAGCGTTTCGGGGGCATTGTTACTCTGCGTCCGTGGTTTATCTTTAAGTTACACGCGCTGCTTGGGTAATGCAAAGTGAGCAACGATTGCCTTAAGGCCTCCAAGACGCCCATGTCTAAGTGTTTGCTGGCTGTATTAGAAAAAAAATTAATAGTTATTGTAATTAACATTAAAATTATGAATAGGATCGATTTCTTAGATAAAAATAACGCAATTTTGTTGACGTAATGCATAATTCATCATTTGGTAAATTAAGTCTTTTTTTAGTCTTTGGAAGTATTAAATTTAACTAGTAGACTAGACATTATAATAATTACTAAGCAAAAATATTAGTCAAACACGTGAGAAACAACCTAGGTGGATTATTGGAGAATATATTATGTACTGGAATATTTAATATATAAAAATTTGGGAGGGGTTTCTTTAAATATTAACTTCCAAGCCCTTCGTGAGGTCATAGCCTCCAAGCCCTTCAGGATATTTTAGTCTCTAAATTAAAGATCTTCAAATTACGGCCTAAGAACCAAGACTCGCACGCAACACTATCAATACGGCCCGGCACAGTTAATTTTGATTACACTGTAAATTTTACATTGCTAGAGATTCTTCTGTAAATGTTTAGTAATTATGTTCTTATTTGTAGTAATTATGTTCATAGTCTACTCATATTTGGAGTAATTCCGCTCATCATCTGCTCATATTAGTAATTCTGCTCATTCTCTCATAATGACATTTTATGTTGTAATCTTTGATAACTGATATTATTTTATTGCAAAGTATATAAATTGTTTTATTACTTGTCTCAATACGGAATATAAATGTCTCCATTGCTTTTAAATGTTTTCAACTCACTATATATATATATATATATATATATATCGTATCTTTTCCATATTTATACAAATCCACACAAAAACATGTAACTCCAAACCAAAATAATGCCCTTGTCGCTTCGAAATCAAAATGTGAAACTGTACAAATCTCTGTTGTCTCCCGTCTTTATACCACTGGTCTTCGGAGCATATTCAACAACACTCAAAAGTAGTCGATTCTTCTAAGCAGCAGAACTTTTCCAGAACATATACCAGTTCTGCTACTCGCTACAAAATTGCACTTATATATACATACTGTAAACTTAAACTAAACAAGCTTGATTTTTTAGCGAATACCGCCGCACCCCAGAAGATAGTTATGAGTTACTGTAGTGCAAGATGACATCTCCATCTTCAATGACTGTCCTTAACGCTTGCTCGTATGTATGTACCAACAGAAATTGCAAACGGAGCTTAGTTCGTGCCAAAGATACTCATTCGCAGACTAATCCCAAAACGAAAATTTGCGCGTAAATCGAAACCATAGCATGTTGGCATGATTAGCAAATTAGGTCTTAGACCTTTGGAACTTAGTAGATCAGTAGGTGGCCTTCAGACTAAAAAGTTTAGAAATTCCTACTCTAAGTCATTTTTGAAGTTATAGAGTTTAAGACATTCATTAATTTTTAGCTAGTTTACTAATTTTTACTATTTTGTCTGTGTGTCTTGCGCGTGACAATTTTTTTTAAAATGAAAACTAAGGACTAACTAATCGGTTTTTAATAAGATCACGCAATATATGCGCGCACGCATATCAATAGATCCTTTAATAGCATGTCTATAAATAATTTTAATAATTGCAAACAACTAATGTATGAATAATTATAATTTAATGTATTTAGTTAATTATAATTACCCCGATTCAACTTATGAAGGATTTAAAGTAATAACTACACTGAAAATTAATTTTTATATAAGTTCTAATATATATCTAATTTTAACGTTTACTATTAATACATACACATTAAATTTTTTAAAATAAAAAATAGATAATTTAATTTAACAAAGAATTATACATAGTGAATTTTGATTATGAATAACTTATGTTATAGTAATAAATAATATATGTCTATAAAAAAAAAAAACTAATAACATATAAGATTAAAAATTTCAAAACTACGTTTCTAACTGCAAAAAGGATCAAATTGGAAATCCGTTGTCAGTATGTATCTAATAAAAGAGAAAGGTAAGTACTTACTTATCACTTAGTACTTAGTTTTCACTTAGTTGAAAATGAGATTTATATCATTTATCAAAAAATATATAAATAAGTACAATAGTTTATTTTAAGTTACTTACTTATTCCGAGAATTTCCAAGTCATTTCTAAGAAATATGATATAAAAGAGGAAGTTATCTCTTTTTTTTGAAAGTGTTGAAAGTATTAGATTTTTCAAATAAAATCACCCCGATATTTTATAAATGTTTGTGTTACAGTTTTATGGTCACATCCTTCATTTTGAGAGTATAAGATGATGTGAATTGCATTCTGGGGATGTTGAAATATGAATTGCCTTTAGTTGGAAATTATAAAACTTCCTTAAGGTTATAACTAGTTGATCAGTTCTGTCTTTTGCTTTAAAAATACTAAGATTTTGTCAATATATATTATATATTGTAGCATTTTTTCCAAGGGAAAAGTTGTAGCATTGCGTTCTTAGGAGAGAAGAATGTATATTCTTTAACACGTACATAATAACTTATTACTCAGATCTGAATATAACAGTGTTGTGGATATTTATAATACATGCAACTAGTGTTTTAATGAGATCAACTGTCATTCAAATCTGATAGCAGATATTCAGTGTCATAGATAATGAGACCTCATGAAATTAGCTATTATCTGAGCGACCTTCCCAGGTCGAAAAATTACAGATGGAATATTTAGTACACCATTAGTTGTTGCACCGTGAATGATGATAGACCATGAACTGAGGAAGTGTCGACTCAAACTAGAAGTGAGGAAAGCTGACCCCGCTCTTGACGGATTTTATTAAAATGAGGTTTTTGAGGAAGAAAGAACAGAGCTCTGCGATGAGTAGATAAGTAGTGCTATCTGAATTATATAAAAGAGTAGATAAGAAGTGTTTTCTTTTTCTACGGAGGCATTGAACAGGCCGGAGTTTCCGTCTGTTTTCAAATTGATTTCCTTGTGGTTTCTTGTATCACGTCATGTAATAATTAAGGTCTGCCGCAGACCACGTGTTTAAAATTCGTCGTAGACTCAATAACTCTAATAATCTCTGTCTTTGGAGTGCACTTGTGAATCAAATTATATTTTTCACTTTTTTGTAAATAGAGTTCTGCATAATAATATAATGTTTGTAATTAAAATCAACTTCTACTTCCCCCTTTACTTTTTATTGCCACTTTTAGATTCCCATGAACTTAAAAGTGGCATTGTTTTAGAAGCCATCATATGTCTAGTACCTGCACAGACGTTGTAATATACACTGAAGTGACAAAAGTCATGGGATACCTCTTAATATCGTGTCGGCCCTCCTTTCGCCCGGCGAAGTGCAGCAACTCGACGTGGCATGGACTCAACAAGTCGTTGGAAGTCTTCTGCAGGAATATTGAGCCATGCTGTCTCGATAGACGTCCATAATTGTGAAAGCGTTGATGGTGCAGGATTTTGGGCACGAAGAGACCTCTCGATGATGTCAAATAAATGCTCGATGGGATTCATGTCGGGCGATCTAGGTGGCCAGATCATTCGTTGGAATTGTCCAGTTTGTTCTTCAAACCAATTGCGAACAGTTGTGACCCGGTGACATGGCGCATTGTCATCCATAAAAATCCCATCGTTGTTTGGGTACATGAAGTCCATGAATGGCTGCAAGTGATCTCCAAGTAGCTGAACATAAGCATTTCCAGTCAATGTTCGGTCCAGTCGCACCAGAGGACCAAGTCCATGCCATGAAAAAAACAGCCCCACACCATTACGGAGCCACCACCAGCTTGAACAGTGCCTTGCTGACAGTTTGGGTCCATGGCTTCGTGGGGTCTGCGCCACACTCGAACCCTACCATCAGCTCTTACCAACTGAAATCTTGATTCATCGGACCAGGCCACGGTTTTCCATTCATCTAGGGACCAACCGATATGCTCACGTGCCCACGAGAGTCACTGCAAGCAATGTCGTTCTGTCAGTAAAGGCACTCGAGTCGGTCTTCTGCTGGAATAGCCCAAGAAAGCCAAATTTCTCCGCACAGTTCTAACAGACAAGTCCCTTGTACGTCCCACATTGATTTCTGCGGTTATTTGTTATTTGACGCAGTTTTGCTTGTCTGTTAGAATTTACGACTCTTTGCAGACGTCGCCGGTCTCGGTCGTTAAGTGCAGGCGGTCGACCACTGCGCTGTCCATGGTGGGATGTTATGCCTGAAATTTCATACTCTCGGCACACTCTTGACACAGTGGATCTGGGAATGTTGAATTCCCTAACGATTTCCGAAATGGCATGACCCATGCGTCTAGCTCCAACTAACATTCCGCGTTCAAAGTCTGTTAATTCCCGTCGTGCGGTCATCATCACGTCAAACCCTCTTCACATGAATAACTTGAACAGAAATGAAAGCTCTGCGAAAGCACTGCGCATTTATACCTGTTCTACGCGATGCTACTGACATCTGAAAATTTGCATATTGCTATCCCATGACTTTTGTCACTTCAGTGTATATATATAATTTATCCAAGAAATTGAAACGACATACTTTTGCCTTGCATGTTCGTTTTGTTATCTGTAGAAACTTATTATAAATTACAAGTTATTATTACTTATTAAAATCAGTCAACTGGAAAAGCCAAATTTGCAAATGTACTTTCTGAGTATATGTTGGGAGTGAGCACGATAAACTAGTATAGATGAATGATAACTTTGCAGGTCTGCGTCTATAGTATTCTTTGCAATATAAGCTTAAGTTGAGTATTCATTGAAAAGTAGTCACCAAGCGTATTGGGTTCATGCTTACAAGCGTAGCTTTCGCCTCATGGGATTACTTTTCAAACTTAAAAACATAAATATAATAAATTTTTTTAATAAAAATAGTCATTGCATGTTCCGAGACTGCTAATAAACTAAACAATTGCAGACAAAATAAAATTGAGCAATTACATAAAAAGGGGAAGACAAGTAAGAAACATTGGATTGAAATTTTTATTCATATAAATACAGATATAACAAAATCACAAAAAAAACAAAATGTTTGGACAAGGTCAGACAAAACAGAAGGTGAGGAAACAGATTGCTTATTTAAACTTATTTAAAGATTTCTTTAACAAGCTTCGTTATCGCGAAAGTTTTTCACAATGGAAAAGCAGATGTTCGACATGATGATTACCTTGTTCAAGACTAAACTAAAAAGGTCGTTAAAATCGATCTGGAATCGGTGAAAATAGCATTTAAAATTTTAATATTCTGTTTGGAGCTATGCTAAGAAAATATTTAAAGAAAAATATTTGTATTTAAGTATTTAATGCAAAGCAAAATAGTGGGAGATAAGTCTTTTGTGCCAAAAATAATGAACATACAGCCCATAAAAGTGTTTTGAGCTGTAATTTTTTATGTAACCTAGCTTTACAAAAATGTGTTGTTAAGTTTAACGTCCCTGTTGATATTTATCAAAATATGTAATAAGCTGAATAACTAAACTTTTTGCTAATGCTTTTATTAAATTAAAGTTAACAAAATCTAAAAAGATTTATTAAGGCAAAAATATATTGAACACAGTTTTGGAAACGGATTATGTTAAAATGAGGATAAGGATTAAAATTTTAAAAAAGTTATTAAATTATTTTAAATATTTAAAGAAAAATATTTGTATTTAAAGCAGAGCAAAATGGTTAGAGATACTCTTTTGTGCCAAAAATAATGAACATTCAAAATAATAAATACTTAAAACACTTAAAATTCATAACACTATAATTGTTATAATTGAACACTTAAAATTCTTAAAAGTATTTTAAGCTGTAATTTTTTATAGTATAACTTAGCTTTACAAACATTTCTTTTTTAATAAGTTTAAGGTTCATGTTGCTATTTGTGAACATATGTAATAAAATGAATAATTAAACTTTTTGCTAATGCTTTTATTAAATTAAAGTTATCAAAATGTAAAAATATTTATTAAGGCAAAAATATAACGATCCCAGTTTTGAAAAAGGATTATGTTAAAATGAGACTAAGGATTAAAATTAAAAAAAAGTTATTAAATTATTTTAAATATTTAAAGAAAAATAGTTGTATTTAAAGCGGAGCAAAATGGTGGGAGATACTCTTTTTTGTGCCAAAAATAACGAACATTCCTAAAAATATTTTAAGCCGTAAATTTTTTATAAAACCTAGCTTTATAAAATTTCTTCGTTGTTAAGTTTAAATCCCATGATGCTGTTTACTAACATATGTAATATACTGAATCATTAAACTTTTTGTTTTATTGTTTTATTAAATTAAAGTAACAAAATCTAAAAAGGTTTATTAAGGCAAAAATATTTTGATCCCTGTTCTGGAAAATGATTATATTAAAAAGAGATTAACGATTAAAATTTAAAAAAAATTAGTTTTTCACCAGATAAATTAATGATAAAACATAAAAATTGAAATTACATCTAATAGATTAAAGTAACGAAATATATTTATCCAAGAAATGTAGTTGTAGTTTTTGTAAAATTTTTTCCTTTATAATAAACTTCAAAACGAAACATAATTCTAGAGATTAATTTTTATTATAAATTAATTTATGCAGCCCGATAATAATGATATAAGTATAAAGCACATGATGCTATTTGCCAATTAGATAAACTTTTTGTTAGTGTTTTTATTAAATTAAAGTAACAAAATTTAAAAAGATCTATTAAGATAAAAATGTACTGATCCCGGTTATGATTATATTAAAGAGAGATTAACTATTAAAAGGAAAAAAAATGAGTTTTACAGCATGAATTAGCGATAGCACATAAAAATTGAAATTTCAACTAATAGATTAAACCAAAGAAATATATTTATCTAAGAAATGAAGCTAATTTTTTCCTTTAATATAAACATTAAAACGAAACATAATGCTAAAAATTAATTTTTGTGCAAGTTAATTCATGCAGCTCAATAATAATGATAGAAGTTTAAATTACATGATACTATTTGCCAATTAAATAAACTTTAAATAATTAAACTTTTTGTAAATGTTTTTATTAAATTAAAGTAACAAAATCTAAAAAGATCTATTAATTCAAAAGTATATTGATACTTGTTTTGAAAAATGATCATGTTAAAAAGAGATCAACTATTAAAATTTTTTAATAATTTGTCTTTTATTAGATGAATTAACGTTAGCGAATAAAAGCTGAAATCATATCTAAAACTAACGAAATATATTTATCCAAGAAATGAAGCTAATTTTTTTCCTTTAATATAAACTTCACAACGAAACATAATGCTAGAAAATAATTTTTATGAGTTAATTTTTGCAGCTAGATAAGTTTAAAGTACATGTTACTATTTGCCAATTAAATAAACTTTAAATAATTAAACTTTTTGTAATCGCTTTTATTAAATTAAAATAACAAAATCTAAAAAGATATATTAAGGCAAAAACATATTGCTTCTTGTTTTGAAAAGGATTATGTTAAAAGAGATTAACGATTAAAATTTAAAAAAAAAAAAAATCTTTTATTTGATAAATTAACGTTAGCGAATAAAAATTCAAATTATATCTAATAGATTAAACTAACAAAATATATTTATTCAAGAAATGAAGCTAAATTTTTCCTTTAAAATAAACTTCAAACGAAACATAATACTAGAAAATAATTTTTACGCAAGTTAATTTATACAGCTCTCCAGTATTATTTTTTGAAAAAAATATTTTGAGATATTTATTCTTTATAATCTTACCTTTTAAAAGATCAAATAAGAGATTTCAGGATTAGAGAAATGGAATTATAGTTTTAACTTATCACTGCTAATAATTTTCTTTCTTTTATTTAACTGAAAATAACTCATTATTTCAGTAGACATTTCAAAACAGGATTTGTATTAAAAATTAAAATGGCTCATTTCAAAAAAATGAATTATTCATTTTGCATGAAAATATTATGAGCGTAATTTGTTTAAAGAGATTTTTATAAATTATTTCAGAATGTGTAGTTGCATAAATGAATAAATTAACTGCTAATTGTTCCTTAAATAATATTATTTAAAATATAACAGTAAACTAAAATATTTACTGAAAGATATATTTTTTAAAGAATGACCTTTTAAAGTTTATACTGGGTTTTATATTTAACGTTAGAATTATTTCCCCTAGATTTACTTTTCAGAAAGTATCTTTTAAAAATTGCACAATTATTTGAATACGTGTTATTTATTTATAATTATTTTCTTAACTCATCTCACAAATAATATGTTGAAACAATTTTTTTGATATAAATTTTTTTTATAAATTTATTGTTCATAATCTTATTTTAATGAATAAATAAAAAACTTTTGGATAAGAGCAATGATTCCTAAACTTATATGTCCTATGGCCATATTTTGAGAAAAAAAAAATAACTCAGTGTCCCCTCTTCCCTGGAAATCTACCTTCCTTATGCGAACAAACAATGGTAAGTAAAACAAGTAATGTAAAATTTTTTTAAAGTCAATTCTTATTTTTTTTCCACTATATTGCAGGAAGTCCTTTATAAATAATTTTCATTCATTTTTTAATGTTTATCTGGCGCCATCTATTGGTAGATATATGCAACTTAAATCTAAAAAAAAACCTAAAATTAATTAATTAAATTTAATTACTTAATTAATATTTGCAAAAACCTATATTAACATCCAGTGTCCTCCACTGCAAGTTCAAAAAAATATATTTGAACTTGAGGGGATGAATAAAAAGTATTTTATGAACGATTGAAAATTTGAACAAGATATATATATAGGGAGAGTGTGAGCTAATAGAAGGAATTGAAAAAAAGAAACGTATAAGAAAAACAAACAAACGTATAAGAAGAAAAATTGTGTCCTTTTATGTATCCATATATGTATATAAATACTTCTTAAAATGTTGTAAATAAGAACACATTGAAGTTTGCAGATACATTTATTTATTAAAATAAATAATAACATTTGCAGTATACCCAGAAAATTAAGATAATGGAGTTATAATAAGCTCCAAGAACACTTTCCTTTAGAGCTAGGGAATTAGTAGTAGAAGCTTTTAGCAATTGCTTAGTTGCTTTTTGCAATCGCCATAAAGACTTCTCGGGTCTGAAAGCATTGATAGCTTCTAGAGGATGTGAATTTCAGCTCCCGTGCATGGTAGTTCTGTATTTTTCCACAAAGCCCAGTTTCAAGCTACTTACTTAAACTAAAAGTTTAAACGTAAATCCATTCCCCTGCAGGTGAATACACTACCAATAGATATGAAATGAGGTTTTGAAGAAAAGTTAAATAAACAAATCTCCTTGGTGGTTCTAAATCTTTTGCTGAAGAATCAGACCCAGTAAACTGTCAGCGAGAGAAAAGATGTGTCTTTATGTTGACTGACAAACCTGTTAAAATAGCTCGAGGTTTTAGAATGATGTATGGAATCATGAATAGATCTCGAGATTTTAGAATGGGCCGTTGAATTATCTATAGATCTCTAGATTCTAGAATGGTACTTGGAATCCTGAATAAGAGATTTTAAAATGGTGCATGAAATGTTCGTATTTGAAAATCTGTAGGTCTGAAATATTTTTATTTGGGTGTTAGTCTGAGGACCATCACATGGATATCAATACACTACGTAATAGTACTTGATGAAAGCATAACAACGCTTTCACAAAAGCGCTTCATACATGTTGATGTTGGAAATAGTTTCAGTGTGGCAAAGTTGTGGTACACTCTTCTGGTACTTAAAACAAAAGGGCTGCGATGTGGAAGGAAGATTTCTGACATCAGTCGTAGTTACCCTTTAAGAGTCCATTGCATTTGGATAATGTTGCAGAAAAGAATAAATGAATAGTTACAGTTTACACCATTAATTTGTATGCTGCATTATACAAAACACAAAGGAGTAGTTGTCTCCGTCAAGAATGGTATCCTTGAATCTGATGTCATACAGCAGAAAACTAGTAAATGTCAACCAAATAATTCTATTGTCAATTATTCACTTTCGTAAGGAGTACTTTAAGAGTATGCCACTAGCTGAATCAAACCTGCTTTCTTTTGTACTACCACTGGGGCAATAAGGAGTAGCTTAAGTTCTCTTTTTATGTAATTCATGAAAATTGCAAGTTAGATTAAAATGAATAGTATATCTCAAATTAAACTTCATCAGAGAGACATGAGAGAGAGAACTACATTCTATCATGAGAGATCCAGAACTATTATAGAGGTCGGTTGAAAATTTTCCCTCTTTTACAAAAATGAAAATTTTATTATGCTGGCATTTATAATAATGAATATGATTGTTATCTTTATACTCAGTATTAGTTTTAAGAAATTGTTTTTTGTAATAGCCAAAGATAAAAATGTTTTTTTTTAAATTTAGAACTTTTTTTACTTTTATACAAGATGACAGGGAGTTGCACTAATGTAGGAAATGTTACATATACTGATTTCTTTTTATGCAAGAGTTTCTTAAAAATTTTCAATATAGAGAAGTATGCCGTCAATAGGTATAATTGTTGTTTTCTAGTATAATTTGAATAATGTTTCTGATAAAAAATTTGTTTAATTATCACTTAATTCTGCGTATAGCTCATTTGGGAAATAATTTAAGTTGTATTAGTACACATTAAATCAAATATACGTAGAAGATAACTATAAAGTAAATAAATTAATAAATAAAAATAGTAATTATGCAAAAACAGTGCAGATATTTCAATAATTTAAGATAATATGCAAAACGTTAGCTTTTTACCTCTCAAATAAATGTAATTTTATTAAAATATTTCTTAAAATTCTATCGCAGATAATTAATAATCACATGAATATTAATATGTATCAACAATTTCGCATTGAAATTAAATTCATTTCGTGAATTTTTTATACATTTTTTTAAGAATGAAATATTTGTTGAAACAATTTTTACTTTGAAAAGCGAATATTCTCATAAAAATCAATTCTCCGTCGTTGATTAAATCTATAAACTAAAGCTAATCTACCTGAACAAGAAGTATTAATTTTAATGAATTAAATATTAAGAAGGGGTTATATCTATGCGCATTGAAAATGATAAAGTAACCGTTTTTTCCACTCTCACATGCATAATTTAAAAGGCTATTTCCATAAATTTCATTAAGTGTGTAAATATCAATTTTATCAAAGGGAAAAGTTGTAGATATTGGTTTTGAAAGATGCAGTTTATTTAAATATAATTACGCTATTCATAAACCTTTTGGAAAATTCGCCTTTTACGGCGCTAAATCTTTAGCTATTAAGAAAAAAAAATGTTTGAGCGAATTCAATTAGGGAAGAGAATAAACATTTTTCACTGAATATTTTATAAAAGTGTTCGCCAATTTGTAGAGATTTATTTGATTACTTAAGAAACGATGTTCTCTTTCTGTACTCTGGGTTTTATTGTTGAAAATAAATTGTTATATAAAGTTAGAGAAGTTTTTTTTTCTATTTATCTCAACGTAAGAGTCAAAGCATAAAGCCTTCGGCAGCTACATTTCGGAATCTCATTTCATTAAATATTTCTTTGATGAAATTTTAATTTAAATAATAAATCGAAAGCAATTTTTTTTAAAGAAACTAGAATTAAATATATTATTCAAAGAAAACATAATAATAGAAATTTAATAGCGTAATATTTTTCTTGAACGTTATTTGAGAAAGAAAGAGTATTGTAAAAAGACCAGTTATAGTCTTTTTATCATAGTTTATAGAAACCAGGCCGCTACATCGTAGAAAATTCATGTTATCTCGTAATTCGGCCATTATTGCTCAGAATCTTTTAAATAACAAATTAAAAACATTTTTTAAAGAAATGAGAATAAAATACATTTGTCAAAGAAAGACAATACTACTACTACTACGCCATACCACATCACTGTGCCTAGAGCTGAGTCGCCCCTTACAGTTTGGGAATGATGTGGGTGAAATGAAGTCTAATTAGGCTCTGTGACTTTCTACGGACATGCGAGATCGGGACCTACAGCTTAACGTGGATTCCGAACCTCCACAAACAGCCATGTTATATAAAGTTAGAGAAGTTTTTTCTATTTATCTCAACGCGAGAGCCAAAGCATAAAGCCTACGGCAGTTACATTTCAGATTTTCATCTCATTAATTATTTCTTTGATGAAATTTTAATCTAAATAATAAATCGAAAGCAATTTTTTTAAAGAAAATAGAATTAAATATATTATTTAAAGATAATAGTAGAATTTCAACAGAGTAATATTCGTATTGGAGAGAGAAAGTGTATAGTATTGTAAAAAAATTATAACTGGTCTGAAACCAGGCCAAAGATAAGTGACTTCTACATTGTAAAAAAAGGTTATATCTGAATTCGGCCATTATTGTAAAAGGTAATTTTATTAAATCTTTTAAATCAAAAATTTTTTTGAAGAAACGAGAATAAAATATATTATTCAAAGAAAAAAATAATATTAGAAATTTAGCAGTGTAATATTTTTCTTGAAGAGTATTGGCGAAAGAAAGAATATTGTACAAACTATAACTGGCCTGAAACCAAGCCAAAGATGAGTGACTTCTACATCGTAGAAAATTAATGTTATCTCGTAATTCGGTCATAAATGTTTGGATTCTTTTAAGCCTTCCCTGCGTTGTAAGTCTCATACAACTAAAACCAGAAAAAAATCACATAAAAAATTATACGAATTTTTTTTTAAAGAAACGAGAATAAAATATATTATTCAAAGAAAATACAATACTGGAAATCTAACAGCGTAATATTTTTCTTGAACAGTATTGGGTAAAGAAAGTGTATCGATAAAGACTAGTATAACTAACTGGTCTGAAACAAGGTCAAATATGAGTGACGGCTATATCGTGGAAAATTCATGTTATTTCGCAATTCATGTCATCTCGTACTCTCGTCTGGACGCAGCTTATCGCGTATGGTGATCGAGTAAGTCAATTCACAAACTACTATATCCATTTCGGACCCAGCATTGCTGTGCAATTCCGAGTCGTCTAAAGTTTCCCTATTAGTCCTAAATCTAATCCCTTTTCGGCTATGATTTCCCTCCTTATTTTAAATCTGTTGTTGTTGTTACATATTCCACTTGGTAGATATCTAATCTAGACCAAGCCCACGAGCCCGTATGGACTTATGATTGAAGGGGAAGGAAGCAGCTTCTGTTGGGATGGAGCACCCTTAGGTAGAAGTCTAACTTTTGCTCCGTGACGCTCTTTACAGTCATATGAGACGGGACGTACGGCTTAAAGTGGATTCCGAACCACTACAAACATCCATGGCACTGCCGGGACTCGAATCCGAAACCTGTGGTACCGAGCACCAGAGCGCTAGCTACTCGACCATTCAGCCCCTGATTTTAAATCTAATCCCTAATTGCTTATGTTTCCCCTTCTTTTTCTAAATCTAATCCCTAATTGTGTATGTCTTCTCTACATGTCCTAAATCTAATCCCTAATTGTCTATGTTTCCCCTACTTGTCCTAAATCTAATCCCTAATTGTCCATGTTTCCTTACTTACTAATTTTTCCTTCTAAATTACCCCTACTTGCCCTATAGTATAGTTTCATTTAAAAAAATTGGGTTAGATATCTGTTATGTGTCACAGTAATTAAAATTTGCTATATTTATATGTATGCACAAATAAGTCTTAATATCAAGCATTAAATGTCATTAATTTTAATTCTTCCTTAAGAACTCCGTATGCTTGTTCTTTACCCCTGTACTTTGCAGATATTTTCTCCTTTGACCTCAAGCATTGGAAACGCAAACCTTTGGCATCCATCCACGTAACGATTATCGGTAAAGAAATGACTCAAATAACCTAACAGAAAGTTTTCCCTACTGTGCAAAATACATCTCACATTTCCAAAGATGTATGGGAAAGGCTCTGATTTAACGCATACAAATATTTTATGTTAAGAAGAATTGAATTTATATTTTGTAATTTATCTATTACTCGCATTTTTTGTGCACTTTACTTTAAGTTTGCATCATTTGTTTTCATTTAAATTTTTTTTTAAGTAAGTTATACGATTATATCGAACTTATAAATTAATATTAATTTTAATTCCATCACATTTTTTTTTTTATTTCTTCCGTTATTATATAAAAAATATTTCCCAAAGAGAAGGTTTCGAGTTCACTTTATCTCTTATATTGCGCAGTTGGTCCAAAAGGCGCCATAAAGCCCACTAGGGCTCAGTAGGGGCCTTGAGAGATAAAAGCCTTCAGAGAATTTGTGTGTGTGTGGGAGTGGGGGGGTAATAAAAATAGGTGAAAACATAAAGAAGGAAGAGGATATGAGACTAATTGAATTTTCCTCATCATATTTTGTAGAACATAGATTTAGTAATGTAACAAATTTGCAAAAAAAAAAAAAAAAAAAAAAAAAGTAATCAAGTGAATATAGCGAATTGTGATTTGAAAAGTAGAGTCGAGGATCAATTCATTAATAGAAAAGCACTAGGTTCATCCTACTCATTAGAATCATTCTCAGGATTTTAGTTATTCATAATTTTTACTTTCATAATCTGTGCTTCATTTTCTTCCTTTTGCGTGCGTCATACGAATGTTAGTGTGATAAATTTTATTAAATTTTATATATTGAAGCTGCAATATAAAGAAGATAAAATATCTTATTTATAACATTATATATATATATATATATATATATATATATTACAACGCTGAGCCACATTATACCCGTCCCAGAAAATATCCTATAATTACATTTATATTGCTAAAATCTTAATATGACTATATAAGTGATATCCAATAATTTATTTATTAATTATGGAAATATGTATAAAATGAAGGACATTTACTTGATTTAAAGCATTTTATTACGCTAAAAAATACATATACGAAAATAATATTTTCTTCAAAAAATTTATATTTTATATGAAGTCCTTTTGCTTCAATGGGGGATGCTATTCTCTGTGCCATACTATCCACTGAAACTCCCTACAAGTTACAGAATATATATATATATATATATATATACACACATTCTGTAACTATGTACACTGAAGTGACAAAAGTCATGGGATACCTCTTAATATCGTGTCGGCCCTCCTTTCGCCCGGCGAAGTGCAGCAACTCGACGTGGCATGGACTCAACAAGTCGTTGGAAGTCTTCTGCAGGAATATTCAGCCATGCTGTCTCGATAGACGTCCATAATTGTGAAAGCGTTGATGGTGCAGGATTTTGGGCACGAACAGACCTCTCGATGATGTCCCATAAATGCTCGATGGGATTCATGTCGGGCGATCTAGGTGTCCAGATCATTCGTTGGAATTGTCCAGAATGTTCTTCAAACCAATCGCGAACAGTTGTGGCCCGGTGACATGGCGCATTGTCATCCATAAAAATCCCATCGTTGTTTGGGTACATGAAGTCCATGAATGGCTGCAAGTGATCTCCAAGTAGCTGAACATAAGCATTTCCAGTCAATGTTCGGTCCAGTCGCACCAGAGGACCAAGTCCATGCCATGAAAAAACAGCCCACACCATTACGGAGCCACCACCAGCTTGAACAATGCCTTGCTGACAGTTTGGGTCCATGGCTTCGTGGGGTCTGCGCCACACTCGAACTCTACCATCAGCTCTTACCAACTGAAATCGTGACTCATCGGACCAGGTCACGGTTTTCCATTCATATAGGGACCAACCGATATGCTCACGTGCCCACGAGAGTCGCTGCAAGCGATGTCGTTCTGTCAGTAAAGGCACTCGAGTCGATCTTCTGCTGGAATAACCCAAGAAAGCCAAATTTCTCCGCACAGTTCTAACAGGCAAGTCCCTTGTACGTCCCACATTGATTTCTGCGGTTATTTGACGCAGTGTTGCTTGTCTGTTAGAATTTACGACTCTTTGCAGATGTCACCGGTCTTGGTCGTTAAGTGCAGGCGGTCGACCACTGCGCTGTCCATGGTGGGATGTTATGCCTGAAATTTCATACTCTCGGCACACTCTTGACACAGTGGATCTGGGAATGTTGAATTCCCTAACGATTTCCGAAATGGCATGACCCATGCGTCTAGCTCCAACTAACATTCCGCGTTCAAAGTCTATTAATTCCCGTCGTGCGGTCATCATCACGTCAAAACCTCTTCACATGAATAACTTGAATAGAAATGAAAGCTCTGCGAAAGCACTGCGCATTTATACCTGTTCTACGCGATGCTACTGCCATCTGAAAATTTGCATATTGCTATCCCATGACTTTTGTCACTTCAGTGTATATATACATTCTGTAATATGTATATATATATATACACATTCTGTAACTCGTAGGGAGGTTGAGTGGATAGTATGGATGGTGAGTATAGAGGGATAGTATATTATAGCTGATTTTCAAATAACTAATTGGAATTGTTGAATTGAAATCACAACTACTCAATTTTAAAGATGATTATATGACGTGATTTCTATTCAACAATTCAAAATTAGTTAATTGCTCGTATTGATTGAGATTCTGCTGATCGACATTAGAAGATTTATTTTGAGAAATCTTTAATCATCAGATTTAAAATGAGAAGGCATTAGTTTTATTATCACTTAAAAGTTGTAAAATAAGCATCAACCTGCTGTAGGGTCAGTTTTGAACCCGTATTTTGACCGAACCCTGCTTTTAGAAACGAGTTAACTAGAAGATTTAGCTGTTTTAGATATGCTTAATTTTCTTATATATTGACACCCTGATCAGTGGTAAAATGTACAATTTGTGCAAGGGATATTTCAGGTTCGATTCTATTGGCAGCATGCTTTGCAGACTCTACTTTCAGTCGATCGATTCTATAGGGATAATTACGGCATGTGTAATAATAGACATAATTACAGAACAGAATGAAACTTTGACAGAAACGATACACAATTGCAGGACATTTATCACTGAAAATCTTTAAGGAAGGCAAAATCTTTCATTGACTATAGATGGACTATTTGTGGCGTTCATGCTGTTATACCAATTATTCTATGGAAAGGTAAACAACCGTTTTAAAAACGGAAAAGGATTAATCTATTATTTGCTAGGGGTTCTAATCAGATTTTTGATAGAAAGTTTCAGCAATTTTGAAAGAAAAGATTTTAGAGTTATTGTCAAATTTCTTGTCATCTAGTTTTTATTTTGATATTATAGAATTTAAAATTTTGATTATTGAAAATTATAATTAAACTCCTCCAAAATTAAATTTTTGCCCTATCCCACCGCTATATTTTAATCCTTTTGACTTGGAAGTTTGCCAATATTCCATACGATATCTTCTGGTCGAAGAGTATTAAAAATTTGAAATCCACTAAAATCCACTATTTCAAATTAGTGTAAAGCTATCATTCATAAGAGTTTTAATATTAGCAATATTTATAGATGCATTTGAATAAATGACAACCAATGCTGTTCAAATTGGAGTTCGAACAGAATTCTTTACTATAAAATGCACGAATAGAAAAAAAATTTTAAAGTCAGTTATTAAGGTTTTATTTACGATAAAGATATACCTTTACGAAAATGTTCCTTTACTTATAACTATCCTTTTTAAATCCAAACAAAAAGTAATTGGTTCTTTTTTCGGAAAATGCTTAAAGAAGTGTTCACTTTTTACTTCATTAAAAAGAAATATTTTTTAAATAAAAATAATTATCATATTTCTCTTGGATAACTCTAATAATGATCCAAACACTTTTTTAGAAAAATAATCTTTCTTTCTAAGAAATTTCTGGAAGAAAGAAGACATTTTTGTATTTTTGATTTTTTTTTTGCAAGAAAACGAAATTCCAAAAATAATGAAAGGAGCATACAGATATTTGTATCTGGCTAAAATAAACGATACTGATTTATTGCATTATTTTCGAAAAGTTTCAGACATTTTTTTTGAGAAATACTTTTATTTATTTGATCCAGAAAACACGATTTCTTTTCTCGAATTCTTATTGCAATTTCTTATTTTTATTTTTCTTAAAATATTCTGCTTTTCATTTTCTTCGGTCGTTTTCTTAATGAAGGAATCAATGGGATTCTTTAGCAGTTAGATGTTCAATTCCTTTTAAAAGTTCATTTTTAAAGCGAATAATGTTTTCTATTTAATTTCAGTCTCTCTCTTTTAATTTAAGAAAATTTCATTTTTTTTTCTTCGAATTTAATTGGATTTATTTCATTTTTCTAATAAAAAAATTAGTTCGTAAGCATGCTTTAAAATAGTACTATAAGTCGAAGAAAAAACGTTTATTAAAACGTTTTTAGAAAAAAATTAATTATTTTTCATTTTAACTTTGGCATTAATTTTTTAGAAATTAATCAAGGTGAGGTAAACGAATATAAAAATAAAGTTGATAAAGCTTGTTTTTAAATTAAAAATTCAGATTAAAAATGAAAATTTTCAATAATTATATCTTTATACTCATATTCATTTATTTATATCATCACATCTTTATATTCATATTTATTTATTCATATAATTATATCTTTATATTTATTTATTTATTTATATAATTATATCTTTATATTAATATTTATTTATTCATATAATCATGCCTTTATATTCATATTCATTTATTTATTTTATATATTATTTATTATTTTATATAATATTATATATATATGACTTTTTAAAAAAAATTGATATGAGTAAAATTATATTTTAAAGTAACTAAAGTTTCATTCACGTTAACACGCGAATCTTTTGATTCCCGCACACCAAATCTATTTGCCTTAGTTTGGAGGGTACTCAAGGGCTTGCCAGCTTTCAAGGACCACTCTACCTAGGGTCGCTTTCTGGTTACTCACTAGGTAGGATTTTCGATCTTCCGAAATTCGACTGGGGCATCGCTCTTAAAGATGGATCCGCTTGTTTCTTGGATTATAAATTAACAAACCCTGGGACAAACAAACGTTCGGTAAAATGTTTCAAATCCGGAAAGTGCAAAGCCGAACTGAGTCTGTTCGTGGCAATTTGGAAGGAAATAGAAATGTCTGTTGATCGTTGTCTCGGTTTGTTGATCGTTGATAGGTCTTGTTGTTTCGTTACATTCGGAGACATTTTTGTGTATGTTACATTACCTGATGATTAACTCATAAAGGCAATGTAGAAATTATATCATGTATCTATCACTGAGTTTGCATAGGGATAATTCAATTGGCTATTTCCCTTTCATTTATTTCGCCCTGTTGGCAGCATAAAAAAACTTGCCTGAAACGAATTTAGCTGGAATATTTGTTTATGTATTATTCTATCAGCTATTCATTGAAGAGATAAACATGGGCTTTAAAGGCTGAAATGGACGAATACATAGCTGGTTAGAAGTGCTATTCAGATATAAGCAATGCAAAGTAATTCTGTAAGATACGAGTTTGATAGTCATGGCAGAATTTTTTTAATTTTAAACTTTTTCTGATATATATATATATATATATATATATATATTATTATTTCCAATGGCAAGTTTACAGGACAACATATGTCATAAAAGCAAATACAAAGAACCAGGTAGAAACAAAGGACATCAGTTAATCCATAAACTTAAGTCTGGCAATACAATAACGCTTCCATAAGGATAAGGAAGCAGCAGGCAGTGCAGAACAGGAAGCAAGGTGAGGCATATCCATTTCTTCCTGGTTACCACACAGGAGACAGAGAGGGTCAGGAGTCAGTTTCATTCTGTAAAGGTGTTTGCGGAGACAATTGTGGCCACAGGAAAGCCGTAGCAATACCACCGCTTTTTCTCTAGGCCATTCAGGGATATCATGAATAGGATCGTACCAGGGCTTGTGACTGTTTCTAGTGGCAGTATACTCAAAGAAGGAGCACCTAAGGGTCTTTTTAACTATCTTCTCTCTTGTTTTGGGACAATTTACAAAGGACATCAGACTGAGACAAAGGACATCACACTGAGAGCCAGACTGAAGGCTGTATTTGTGGATCCTTTTGCCGTATCAGACGTTGCACGTAGTACACCACGAGGAGGTAGATCTACATTTTCTGATATAATATAATTAAAAAAATATTTAATAATTACACTTATAGATATTATCATTGTCCCCTGTTACATTGCTGCGTTATTAGACTTGATCGCGTGTCAATTTTTCACCCATAGCTGTTCGAATATTGCTAAGCAAAACTGTTTTGAAGAAAGGTCTTATTAATTGAATTCCAAACATAAAATAGAAAAAAAAATTATGCTAAAAGAAAAAGTCTCCTTCATATTTATACTTTTAAGGATACTGTGATGTGAAGAACATTGTAAGTACTTTTCTCTAAATTGTTTTCTCTTGATGTTTGGGCGCTGAAGACATAAAATTGCTTTTAATTTATTTTTTTTTTGTAAATTTATAAAACTCTTAAAAATTTTTTTGTGATCTTAGATAACTATCTATATCTATAAAAAATTTTTTTTACTTAATTTATTTTCATTCTGTTTTTTTAATGTTTATCTGTATTTTACTTGCCTAATTTTTTCATTAATGGTTTGATAATAGCACACATAAAAATATTCAATTTCATCAAGTTAGTTAGTTTAATGCTCTTTTAATAAACGACAAAAGCATAATGCACGGTATTTGAATATTTATTGTTTCATTTAAAGGAAACAATTAAATATTCCTTTGTTTGCAAGGAATACAACTCCCTGCTACTGCATCAAAAGAAAGTTTTTCTTTGTTCCCGAATTCAACTGGGATCCACCCATGTTAGAGTTTATGAAAAGATGCAATTACCGAATGGCCGACAGTTGAAAATGACGATGAATTATTGGTGTTTCTTTTTCTTTATGTTTTACGTGATATACTCTGCTACTTGCGTTCGCGTTTATGAAAGTATTTTATGCATTAGAATTTATTGTTTCTTTAAAACAACGCTATTATAGAAGAATTTAAAAATATTTGAGATATGAATTAAAAAATAACAATCACTGTATTTATGATGTTGTGAAACAATAAAAACTAATTGATTCTTCAATATTATCTTAAAATATTTCAGTAGAAAACTTTTGTTATGTTAACAGTATTGTTTTAAAGTAATAAATACAATTTAAATGTTTTGTACAAAATCTTTTTTTTGTAATAGGAAACCTATATTTTCCTAATGAATAGTCTATGGAATATAGATTATTATTTATATTAATTGAATCAAATGACATATTTGATGTAATTCAATGTATATTAGTATAAATGGAATTATATCATATATTATTATATATATATAGTTCTTTTTTATTTTTAATAATCATTAGTTTGAATACTATAAAACTTGAACTTCAAAATTCACAATAGCAGTAGATGTTTGATTTCAGTTTGATTAAAAAAGCACCGTATTGTATGCTTTCGTCAACTTTGCAATGTAATTTGTTTTTGGGACATAGGAAAGATGATTGTAAACTATTATTTTTCATACCTTTATTAGTCCTACTTAGAAGATTTTATTTTAGATTGTTAGATTGAGAAAAGATCACTGATAACTTTGAATTGTCTCAATTTAATAATAATAATATATATATAAATATATATATATTATGTATATATGTGTGTGGATCAATTAAATATACGTTTCGAAATCGAATAGTAATATATGTAATTGAAAAGAATGTTGACTTTACTGCTGATTAAATAAATGTATTTTGGGCTAAGTTTCCAAATTTATTGCAATCGGAAAAAAATGATATAACTTTCTTTTTAACTTCTTTTTCGCTATATCATTCTTGCACAGTAAAGAAATTAATCTCTTTTGGGTGTAGTATCCAAAGACTGAATTTTCTACAATATATTCTGTACCAATGGTAAATGATATCATGTCAATCAGCAGAGAAAGCTGACATAACATCGTTGAGAAAACTGACAAAACGTTCGTTGCAGTATCATTCGTACACAGTAAAGATATATTTATCTCTTATGGGTGTATTATCCAAAAAACTGAATCTGCTACACTACCATCTGTACCAATGATAAATGATATCAGGCCAATCAGTCGAGAAAACTGACATAATTTTCGTTGCAATATCATTCGTGCACAAGTATTAAAATATTTATTTCTTATGGGTGTAGTATCCAAAGACTTAATTTATTACAATTTCTTCTGTACCAATGATAAATGATATCAGGTCAACCACCCTCAAAATAAAATACAAACAATTGTGGCAAAAAAAAAGGATTTTATCTCTCTATATATAAAATCTATTTATGTAATAACTTTCTTTGAGCGTAATTCTTTGCGAAATAAAATAACGACTTAAATCTGAAAAACAACTCCGCCTTCGATTTTATCCGAATAAGTTTAGGTTTATAATTCCCTGCGATCCGCTTCTGTCTATCTCGGTTTGAGAAATGACTAACAAGGAAAGAAAATCCG